>SMGT01009376.1:25394-90543 GCA_004794575.1 Lanistes nyassanus
TCGCATCGTGCCTCCCTCCCTCCCCCACCACCACCACCAAGGCCGCGAGCGCAGCGCAGACGGCACCGCGGGGTGGGTGGAGTGGAAGCGCAGGCGTATGTACGGTACACACGCGTCGTTATGCTCTTGGAACTGAAACGAGACACGCTGCAGTGCGCATGACGGGCGCCCTTTGGCTCGCAGCTGTCCGCCACCTCCCAGCCCCCCCACAATGGTCAGTTGTCAGTAATTTATGGTATGCCCGGGCCGCTCAACCTCTGGATCGCCGAGCCGTGTGCGTGAGCCGTGTTAGGTTTTGGCGTGCCGTGACGCGCTGCCTTTCAGGCCAGTGTGTAACGGGGCTTTTTGTGTGTAGCTCGACGGTGTAGGGGTACCGCTCGGATATACTAGTAAATGCTTCGTATACATGTGTTATTCATCAGATGTTGACATAACGCTGTCAGCGGGTGCTAGTTTTGAAGGTAAGCCCCATTTCTCTTAATCCTTTTTTGGGACCCTGACCTATCAAGAAGTGTGAACGTGGAGTTAACTGGCTGTTAACTGCGTTCTTTTAAGTTGTTGATCGACTTAATTAATACGCATAGAACAGCCAGAGACGAGGTGATAGACCCTAGTTTCGGTACAGGTTTTTGACCAGATTAGTTCTGTCGAACAGAGTTGACCAGAACTTATCTGTACAATAGTTTATCGCGTTCCAGCTTTGCGTTATCGTTGTTTCTGAGGCATTATCACAGCGACATGGAGCGAGAACTGTACCCACGACGTCAGGTTAATTCACTGATCGTCTTGTGTGTGCGAGGAGGGGGGGGGGTCAAGCTAAACTTGCTGAGGTCGTTCGACAATAGTCTGGATTAGAGATTAGCAGCGAGACGAGAGAGGGGAAGGAGAACACACACAGCTGTGTGTTATTAGTTTGATGGTGCAGAGAAAGGAGAAGTGGTGGGGGGTGGGGGTGGAGACATGCGTTTCTAAGAACTATGCAGATTCATTGTGCGTTTCAGTGATTCTGCGCGCTGGAGCAAGAGTTATTGCTCCCCTCTCAACCTCCTGCCCATTCCCACCACCAGACCTCGTCGACACATTTGAAGTCTGTATATAAGCAGCACTCCCGCCCCTTCCCTCCCTCGCTTATCGCCTCCCTCCCACCCACCCTCTCTCTCGTTCTTTGTTTCTTCTCGCTGTGTGGACAGACAGCTAATTGGTCATGTCCGGGGCGGGAGGAGTGGGTACAGAGATGATCCGCTCAGTCCGCTGTTAACTCGAGTGAGCAACGAGACAGGAGTAGAGCTGGGAAGCAAGTTGCACTCAGGTTGGGTTGGCATCTCAGCCAGGTTGCTGACGGAACGCAGGTAGCAAAACTTGAAGAAGCACAGTTTACTGCCGTGAAGTCAACTCTGACACAAAGTCTTGGCATTCAGCGCAGTACACCACGAGAAACAAACAAACTAGCGCAAAGAAAGTAAAAACAAAAGCGCAGGATAGTGGCAGCACAATAAAGTTGTTAAAGCAAGAGGCGTCACTCATGCCAGGTATTGCGCAATGAGAGATGCTGCCAAGGGTAAATATTGCGCGTCATTAAAAAAGAAAAGAAAATTCATGGTAGCTTAAGCCATAGATATACATTTCATGTTTTATTTTGCATTTGGCGCTGGGTTCTAGATGTTTATGCAGATGGGTACTATGTAATTCCTGTGTCTTTGAGTAGGTGTTTAAACATGTTATGTATGTACATCTGCACAGAAAAGGAAAACTCTGTTTTTCCCCAGTAGCATCTAATGTAATACTGTCTCTCTCTCTCTCTCTCACACACACACACACACACACTATATACTTGCTTGCTGTTTCAGAATTTCATCTATGAAATCTTTTAATTTATTTTAGTGTTTGTCAAATTTCCAAGTCAAAGCGTGAATCGTGAAAAATTTTCCAAATCATTTAAGTTTGTAGGGGATGTAATTTTTCACTGCTACTGTCAGACCTAGTAGAAAGATCAATGTGTTACAGTTGTTTGCACCCACTGATATTCACTTAGCATGTAGTTAAGTCTTCTCCGTTTATTTCAGATACTGACCTTTCTCTATAAGTAAATTTTATTGTGTCAGAAACAAATGACAGTGTGGGTACATTCATGCTCCAGCAAAGGAGACCTAGTGCAGCGAAAGGTCAGATGTCATATTTCATCAAGTATTATCTCTTATAACCGATGTGCAAACATGACTGGTAAAAACATGGATTAGATTTTAAATTCTGCAGAGTGGGCCAGACTGAAATGGACGAGGGAAAGTGGAATGCTCAAAATATTTATGTGACAAGAAATTATTGGTCATCACTTGTAGAGAAAGGGAAACATTTTGCACTTCATCTGAAAGGGCTTAGTGGATAGGTCATGAAGATTTGTATTGTTTACTGTCTAGTTTTACATAAAATTTTGATCAGGTTGTTAATCAGTACTTTAGCAACAACAACCAAACAAAGGTACTGTGAGCATGCGTGTGTGTCAGTGTATATGAGGGGAGATATTCCTGACTCTCTATGCAGAAACATTTTCAGAAAGTAGGCATGCTTGTTTTATTTGGGGGGGGGGTTGGGGGGGGGGGGGGAGATGAGAGTGAGAAGATTTAATTCCAGTCTCATGCCCGAAAGCGCACACATGCATCCATATGCACATGTGTCTCACGCACACATACACACACACACACAAAATATTATTTGCAGAACTCTTTTAGCATTTAAAAAGGAAAACCTTTTAGTTCTGTAAATGTCACAAACTGGCCCGGAGTCCGTGCTGCAGAGAGATCTTTCCATTTTGATTCTCTGGCTTCCTTCAGCCATTATTTTCCTTCCACTGGGCTGTGTACACTGGGCAGTCGCCTACAGCTGTTGAAATCCATCTCCCCCGACATCAGTGACATGATTGAAATATGAAGAGATATCGCCCGACAGATAGCATCTCGACAGAAAATGAGGCAGAAGATAGCGGAGTTCATATGGTATCAAAAAGGAACGTTGTTTTGTTTGGTGTAGGCCAGAGACAATAACGAGCTGTGCCGAATGTGATTAGTGTTTTTGAGATAGCGCCCATCCTGGGCTTTGTTTGAACGCAGGAAATTATTGAAAGAAGCCTATTTTGAAAAGGATAAAACCTGACTCCACAGGGGGTTAAATACTTCACTGGCTGGTTGTTCAGGTTCTATTTTTTTAATCAGGCTATGGTTAAAAAGAATATCTGGTGAAAACAACAGATAACTGACAAAATGACGTCAGATTTAGCACTTGGCCGCAGGCGAGCTCGTTTTAATACTCTGTTCACTTCGATTGGAAGATAGCAATTATGCGCTGATTGCATGACAGTGACAAACATACTGGGGCTGCGGGAACATTTGTGATGGTGTCCAAACTTACATCTCAAAAAAAAAACTTTACTAAAAAATAATCTGCATTGCCGCGAACATGGGCACTGACGCAGAGACCTCGTTCACATGTGTCGTGCATAAATGCGACATTTGTACCTAAGCGGAGACAGGCATGAGTGGTTTCACAGCCCAGTACTAGCCTTGTCGTTAGAAAGAGAAAACAAACAAAGAAAGATCATGCTGTCCGAAAAAAATGAAGTTTTTTGGGGTTGATGGATCTCTCCTCGTCAACTCTTGCTGTCCGTTTTCAGAACTAGAAGATATTTAAAGAAATGGTTGGTTATGTTTAAGGGGGCTTCGTTTTAAGTCCGCGCTGGCCCATGGTCTCACTCGGGGCAGCTTTGTGTCCATTGTGACCTCTACTTCCCCCACCCCCATCAAAGGTCCCCTCCTCGGTGGATAAGCAGAACCGATGGTTGTCAGTGAACTTGCGTGGGGAGTGGAGAAGCTACTTATCGTCTGCCCAAGTCTTGTCGGGGATGGAGGGGTTTGGGGGTGGGCCTGAGGAGAGAGAGAGAGAGAAATTTTAAACAAGAGGCGAATGGCCCCAGCATAAGTAGTCATGGTTTTAAAAACTGAAACCTTTGCCAGTTGTTTCTGGATTGTTGCTGTTGAGTTGTCCGTTTTATGGCGTTGCTAGGTTCAGCGTATCATCTACCCTCACTCTTCCCTCCTTTTTGCCGCTCACGTCTATTCACACCTTTTTCTCTCTCTCTCACTCACTCTCCCCATCCATCTTTTTATTATTTTTTATGTCGGTCCCTCCTCTTGTCTTTCTGTCCTGTTGTGAGAGAGGTGCTAAGCTATTCTAAAAATTTAGCTTGGATTTTACTGAAAGTTTCTATGAATAAAAACGGTGTTTCACGCATCACATGCGAGACTGATACCTTATACTCACATGAAGGATCGGTATACCTGCTGAAAAGCTGAAATGCTAATTTCCAGTGAGACTAGTGAAACACGAAAAAAATGCTTTACGCCTGTAAAACGAAACTTTGCTATGCTATAAAAATGTGTTACAACTACAAGCTGATTTAACTTATCAAAGTTCGGGGCAGGAGGACATTTCCCCAAAACTTTCCGTGAACATCATAGACCTCTGCCCAAACAGCGTCTGTCACGAATCCCGAAAACCGGATATTCGCAAGACGTCTTAGTGGGTCTGGACACCGTTCAAGAAACTCTTGAAAGCTGACACAAAGACGGAAAGAAACGGACAAAAGTAGGAAAGCGAAGTGTTTCTCAAAAGCTTTAGTGTCATCTCCCAACGGCCCGTTTGCCACTAACCCGACCTTTTATGAGGCCGTGACAGTCATTGTATGGCCCGCACCACTTGGCTCTTTGTGGCCTGTACGTCTCAGTTTCAACTTGTTGGAATTTGTTCCTGCCGCTTTTGCTCAGTTGGCAGTTAAACATGTGCTAGAGTTGGCTTTGAAAAAAGGCATGCCCGCGCTTTTACACACACACACCCCTCCCATTTTAACAATTTTCAGGAGGAAAATCTCTTTGGAACTTCTGCCTGGATGTATAGTTTGGGAGTTGTAAAGAGGTACTCGTAGAACCCTTGGTCGTCCTTTTTTCTGTGTGCAGGCGACAGTAGGAAGAGGCTTGGGTGTGAGCGCATGCAAGTTACGTGTCATACAAGCATAGCCTACACTCTCACAGGGCACGTAGGAAACAGGGATAGCCCTAGCAAGGACTAGACTAGATCGCAGACTATGGGATGGCCACACACTCAGACTGCATGCTGGGAATCGCGCTTACACAGTCTTTGCCGTCTTATACTCATTCTTTCATCGCAGCTCACTTGTGTTAAACATCCGCTTGGCCCAGCAAACAGGTTAAAATAAATAAAATGGTTCCTTGGTAAGGTACATTAAAGTGTACAAATGCGGTGCTGTGGAAGGCAGTGACCGATCTTAGCTCCGTTATGTTGTGAAGTCTGTGATTGCGTTTGCATCCCGTTTCTGTAGATTCTTGCATAGGTCTAAGGGCTAAACAAGTTTATTAAAACAAAGGCGTTTGGAACTGGGCGAGTGAATGGATGTTAGTCTTTGGCTCCGAATTTCTGTCCAAACGTTTGAACATTTCAACCATGAACTTTTCGGTCAATCTAAAAGCAAGTCCGTCAAGTCCCCTGGACAGTTAACACTAGGTCAGTGGACTGGGTGGAGGCCATATCAGTTGGTCATTGTGCAGTTCACTTAGCAAAACCGCTAAGCGTGTCTCTTCCCAACGCCGCTTAAAGGCCAAAACTTGACAAACCAAACCTTCTTAACTGGCTTTGTACTTGGCCCGTATGCAGGAAAACCGAATAGCTGACTTATTCCTGTCATGGTGGATATTCTAGAATAAGCTACTTGAACTTTCCTTGAACGGAAACCGAATAGCCTAGTTCTCCATCGTTATCCGGCAATAATTTATTCGGTCGTCCCAGGAACGAATACGTTATTGCTAGTTCGCGAAACAGCGTTTTCAGAGACAGAAAAACTCGGTTATTCGGGTATAAATTTAGTACAGCTTACATGCATACGGGGTTCGGTCATTTATTTAAGTGTTAGAGTGGCTCGGTTCACGGGTTGTTAGCGCGTTTATAAGTGTTAGAATAACGGGGTCGTCACAGCTCTGAACCCACTCATCATCAAAAAAAAAGTCGGGACAGCTTACACATTTTCCCACCGGCTTAGGATATGTCGTGCGCTATTGTCATAAACCTAGCGCATATCCTGACTGCCAAAGAAGATGAAAGATGCCAAAGAGGTTGAACCAGCTCGCGAACAGATCCGAGGTCGCCCGATTGCCTTGTCAGAACGGACCAGTTAAATTGACTATCTATCATGTCGGCGTCATTTAGATATGAAATTCCAGTTCTGACCCCTATGGGCTCGCAACATGATAGCTTACATGGCTTGATAACATCGCCCTTGTTGGGGCCTGACCTGCTCTTGCTTGTGGTCCTCGAACGGATTCGTAAAAAAAAAAGGGGGGGGGGCTGAACTCTTGTTGTCAAGTTAAGATGTATAAAGTAGTGGAATTTTGTGAGGTGTACTTTTGAATAGTGGCTATCTTGGTGAAGTAGGGGCTTAGTGAGAAACGGGCAAAGACTGCCTGGATATTCTGATCGTCTGATGCCACATTCCTGTTATTTTTTCCACCCTAATCTCAGTCCTCCTCTCATGTTTAGTTTTCCTTCTCGGACCCTTCTCCCATTCAGACCCTTCTCCGAACTGTCACGCACACGTGGAGTTACGTTACTAATTTAGTGCAGTTTAGATGAGAGTCGTTAGCATAGCAAAGAGCGAAACAGATATTGCTGTATTTGAAAGCGTAATTATTGCGTTATTTAGTCCAGCGATTCTTAGTAATTACAAATAATTATAGGAGCCTTTTCCCCATTTCCCTGAAATGGAAAAGGCCCCGTTAAAATTTTGGATGGAACGTAAGTAATTAGTTGTAGTAAAGGACAGGGGAAAACGTCACACACGGAGGGGGAAAAAGTGTTGTACCCGGTGAAGTTTTGACCACTTTACTACAGGCGTAAAACTTTAAAAAGGGACGCTTTCACGAGCTTCAAAAAGTGGAGGAAAAAGTTGCATGAAACAAGCCTACAGAGTTACTCGCTACCCTCAGCTGGAGATGAGAGCCCAGCACAGAGATGCCTGAGGATCCTTTGTGGGCGGCCTTTGCAGCTGGTGGGGGTGGGGGACAGCTGAAGCCGACTCTAGATCTCTTGCAGTAACGGTACACGCGCATGGCGATTGTGAGTAACACAGGTATCGGGGAGGGGAAAGGTGTAAATCTTCCTATGTTGTTTTGTGTCGAGGTTACAAAGTCAAGCCTACATTTGCCTAGCTTTTAGATTGTATGATATGCGAGTTGTTTCCGCCAGCATGTTGCCATGTACGTACATTGTTGATACACCGTATTGAGAGGGCTTTTTTATTTTTAATTTAGTTTTTTTTTGGAAGAATATAACGTGAGAAAGGAAGGAGGAGGGAGACGATGATGTATCTGTACTGTCGTCTCGTGAACTCCCTAGTTCAGGTGAGTTAATAAGGTTAAGTGGGTCACGTAGTCAGGTGCGAACGGAGGCAGAGGGAGTTTTCGTAGTTGAAGAGGGCATTTAACTTCGCCGTAGTGACGTCTTGGGTGGGTGGGTGGGGGTTAGTGTGTGGCTTCATGCATTTTCCCATGCGTCACTCGACGAGTATGAACTTGTGTGCGGAACTCGTGTGCGAAAGCAAAGGTTCAGGCACTTCGTTACTTCGAGGATGGCTGACGAAAGACGGTTGGTGGACGAAGGGTACTCTGCTTATTTTCCCACTGAGGTAAGTGCTGTTCAGGCGATGAAGACACTGGTGGACAGAAAGCAGAAGCCGAAATTCCAGCAGAGCGGCTGGGAGGAGCGAGTTCATTCAGTTAAACTACTGAGAGGGACAAACAGATGTTTGTATTATCGAGAGGGAGATAGAGGTGAGAGAGAGAGAGAGAAGGAAAGAAGGGGAAAAGAAAATGAGAATTGAAAAACCTGCGACACTTTGTGTGTGTGTCTGTGTGTGTGTGTGTGTGTTTTACCTTCATTGTGAAGTTTTCACGTGAACTGATCACTTGCTTTTCCGCCAGATGTATGCTAGACGCTGGCCCTGGAAAATATATATTTAATTTAATGCTGCTTTTAAATTCTTATAAGAGTAATATTCCAGTCTTTGTAGTAAATTTGGGAACTCGTAGGTGTCGTCTGCTCGGGCAAGGACTCAGAGGAAACCCTCCCCAGCCCCCCGCGTTCATACTAATGCTTTTTTCGAAAATTATACAGTTTGCATTAAGTTAAAATAAACATCTCTTCATTTCGTTCTCAGCCGAGGCGGCCTTGATCTGTTAGGTGCGTGTGCACTGTCCTTCAAGGTGAGCTACAGGTACCTCCGGCTAGCGTAGGGATGTACTCGGCAAAGACGGGCGACAGCATAGCGGATCTTTCCGAGCAGCACGCTGTTTGTAGGTGTAGGTTCCTAAATGTGTGCGTAAATGTAAGTGCGTGGGGTGTACGCACTCGCCCCTTGAGGGTGCATGTGCGGAAGTGGGAGGAGGGTGCGCGCGCGTCTTTTTTTTTTCCCCGGTTGCGGAGCAGTTGTCGCGAATGACTGGCTAGTTAGATCACTCACCTCGTCATGCACGCCCTCCGGCAAATCCCTCCGTCGCCGCGCCGCATTGCTCGATTGTCGCGGCCGCTCGTGCCGATTGAACGATATCGCGCCGAGGCAGACGAGAGGTCCCTTGCTGACTTTCAATGCCGCCCCTGCTAGGCAAGGTTAATGAGCATAAAGTACACGCAAGGGGGGTGCCGTAACACCTGGGACGCGTTACCTAAGACGGAAAGAAGGAAGGAGCCTTTTTTTCCCCGCTCTCTCACTGTCGCCCTCCCGCACATGTGCACGGCGAGAGCAGGGAGGTGAAAAGGGTGAGATGGAGCTGTCTACGCCCCGCTGGCTCGCTCGTCGAAATTCGCTGTTTGTGAGTTATTCCGCCGATTGCATCGCGAGCAGACAGGTTCAAAAGTCAACACAGCGGGGAGGAGAAGAAAAGAGATTCCAAAAACCCATGTTTTCGCCGCGTAACTTGGCATGTGGTTAGACCCTTTTTTTTTTAAGTTGTGACATGCTGCTTGCAGATTATTAGTCGAAGGACGTGAGAGGGTGGAGAAAGGCCAAGTGTCCCGTTTTCTTCTGCTGAAGTATCGTGCACGTTTGTAATTAATGCATTAATGCGCTCGTTTATGTCACAGCTTTAGTTTGTTGGGGTTTTTTTTTAGGGGGGGGACAATTAAAGAAGTCGAAGTAGTCAAATACTTGTAGGGGCATTGTGGTCACCTTATTACCCAAAATTCAGTTTCCTCGACGATGCTGTTACCGCGGTCATTATGATGTGGCTTGAATCAACGTTACGATAATTTTTTCCTTCCTCTAACGCATATTCCCCCTTTTCTCTCCCCGCCATTTCTCTGTCCCCCACTTCTCTCTTTCTCCTCTCTGCCTCAACCCCACACCCCCATCCCCCACCTTGCACTGCTGACAAGAGTTGTAGCACATTGAGATGTGCTCGTTCTTTCGCCTTTCCGTACCTGTTTCTTCTTTTATCGACTTCTGCCTCGATTGCTGTAGAATACTTCAGGATAGGCTGTCAGGGCGTGTAATGTGTTTTAGTCACGCAAGCTTGTCTTTCTACAGCTGCCGCCAGACGGTTTTTGCTGGTGCGTCGGAGTTTTCATGGCTTGAAAAAATGTTTTTGTCCTGCATTGAACGCCCAAAGTTTCGAGGCATTTTTTCCCAGTCAGTCCCCCCCCCCACCTCCTTCTTCAAAACACAAATCTCTCCGAGGTCTTTTCTGTAAAAATGTGTACTGTTATTACATCGTCAGAAGGTCGAAGGGCGAGAGAGAGAGAGTGCAAAGGGATGTGAGCCAATAGTCAGAAGCTATCTCTCGGTAACTCTCCATAATGATAGATGTTTCTTTTCATATGTCCCAAACACCAAAACTGTGCCTTAGGGCCGCTAAAGCCCATTTCGACTTTTATTCCTCCAAAACATTCTGGCCGCTGCCCTCATTTGAGTCCCAGAGTGTAGCCAGAGGGCGGAGGTGCGAAGGTCCGTGCAATATTTGCTCCATCATGGCGCTGTCTGTCTGGCGGTTAGCCCAAGTTGTCGTGCACGACGCCGTGTGCCTCAGAGTTTAGCGTTTGATTGACCTACGCGCTGCCATTCTCAGCCCTGTCAAAGGGCATTTGGTCCTTAGTCTAGATCGGCTCGGCCTCGTTCATTTTGCTCCTGATGTCTCGATTCACTAGTCGTATTGATGCTGTGATTTAGCATCACTCCTTCTCCTCCTCTCCTCCTCTTTCTCCTCCTTCACACAACCATTTGATCGCACGTTTTCGGCGATCTTGGGGATTTTTTTTCAATTGGTGGAGTTTTTTTCTTTTGCTTGTTTGTGGTGGGGAGTTCCTCTGTTAGTTGTATTGTTGCCAGCAGGGAGAGTTTACGATATTTCTTCAACCAATGAGCATTTGATGCCCTTTCTTTTTATGATGTTTACCACCCCTCCCCTTCAGATGTCCCTAACGATGGTGTGTGCTGCCTAGTTTTGATGACAGGAGGCTAAGACATCCCTGGTGTACATCATGTCATTATTTCCTTGAGAGAATGTTTGTTACCTCATTTAATAACGCGTGCTATTTTGTCGTGTGAGATGCAGGCGATGCGCTGCTGCGGAACCAAAGATCTTCTGTATGTCCTTATATCTATACATGTACAGGTAACACGTGCACATTAAAAAGCTTTACTTTGACCATTAATCCCGCTTTCAGGAAAGTACGCGTAGTCCACGTGGGTAGTCGAGACTGTCTGGGGGACGGGGGGTGGGTGGGTGCAGCTTTTCGTAGTCAGCTGATTCGAAGATGTTAAACTGTAATTAGTGAGGTCTGTGCACCGTTGACGTCAGCTGAGTCCGCACACGTTGATGTGAAGTGTTTTATGTCAGTGGCCAGTGAACCGGAACAGATGTCAGTTGGCCGGTTGGCGGCTGTTACACTGCACGGGGGAGAGAACATCGTCTCGGTGATTAGAAAGGTTGGTTTCTGGCTGGTGGTTTCTGACTGACGAGTGACGTCGTGTGTGGCGGCCACAGATTTTTCGAGTAGTGGTGAACGTGGCCCGTGGGGTGACAGCTGTGGACCGAGTAATGGCGACTGTAGACCAAGCAGTGCCGACTGTGGACCGAGCAGCAGAGACTGTAGACAGACTACTGGCAGCTGTGGACCGACTAATGGCGAGTGTGGACCAAGTAGTGGCGACTGAGTTGTAATGAAAGAGGCCTGAGTGGCGAAAACAGCGGCGGATCCAATCTGCCATGGGCCATGGTGGTCAAAAGAAAAAGAGAAGATGACACCGACAATAGTGATTGTCTTAGTTTGTGACACGACCCTACACTATATGTTCCTGAATCGTATATATGATCTACAGAGTTCTCGCCTTTTCCGCTGTTTTCAACCGTAGGGATGGGTAATCTTTTACTGTTCCTCTTCCTCTTCTCGTCCCTCAGTTCGGACGCCGGGACTGGTGGGAACAATGCATTATGGTAGAGTGAAGCTTTTCAGACTTTTACAGACTAATGTTCAGTTGGTAATGCGTTTGATACGATCGACCATACCGTCCTACTCAATCGTCTTCATGATGTATACGGCATCTGTGGGTAGGCGCTGGCGTGGTTTAAGTCCTACCTCTCTGGTAGAACTCAGTCTGTACTTGTTACTGACCAATTGTCACCCCCATCAGCATTGTCTCTCGGAGTCCCTCAAGGATCTGTCCTGGGCCCTATCCTTTTCATCCTATACATCAAACCACTTTCATCACTCATTCATTCTCACACGGTCTCCACCCAGTCCTATGCAGACGACACCCAATTATACAGTTCTTGTCCTCCAGCCGATGTACATTCCAGCATCATGACCATGCAAACTTGCATATCCGGTGTCAAAGCATGGATGGTCCACAACAGACTAAAGTTGAACGACGAAAAAACAGAGGCTCTTCTCTTCAGTAAAAGAAATGCTGGAGTGACAGAATATCCCACAGCAGTTCGAATTGGTGATGTCGACATCCCTTTCGCCGACTCTGCAAGAAATCTCGGTGTTATCATTACCTCTAGCATGACACTGGACAAACACATTTCCAACATCTGCAGATCCGCTTATTCTGAACTCAGAAAAATCAGCAGCTTCCGTCACCTACTGTCCGACCGGGTTGCAAACACATTTGTATGTGCCTACGTTCTGTCTAAACTTGACTACTGCAATTCCTTGCTAGCCGGCTGTCCTCTGTATCTGCTACAGAAGTTACAGAAACTTCAAAACTCGGCCGCTCGCCTTGTCCTGAAAACGCGCAAAATAGACCATGCCACACCTCTCCTCCGCACTCTGCACTGGCTCCCCATTCAGGCTCGCATCGACTACAAGTTGTCTACTCTCTGTTTCAATTTTTTCACCCCATCTACTTTTCAGAACTTCTTACAATCTACACTCCAGTGAGACAGCTCCGCTCCTCTTCAGACGATGACATTCTCTCAGTACCCCGCATCAGGTCAAAAACATATGGACAGCGCATGTTCACCTTCTCGGCATCCACCCAATGGAACTCACTTCCCCACAACATTCGCCACTCCCCATCACTACAGACTTTCAAACGAAACTTAAAAACTTTTCTTTTCCGCAAGTACCTTGACTGACGTCGCGACTGCCTGTCTGCATTAACTTACAACTTTCTCTGTTCATCCTCTCTTATGATACTTTTCCACCCATCTGTGACTGAAGGACGATCTGTATCCCAACCCGTTGGTCAGTGTTGCGTTCATCTCTCCCTCTGTGTGTGTGTGTGTGAGTGTTTTGTTGTTTGTCACTAGAATGTCTGTGTGCCTCGTCCGCGCGAAGTGCGCATGAAATGTGTTCTCGCGCGTTAAAAATCCACATTTATTTTTAATAATATTATTATTAATGATGTGCAAAATATAGTAGGAGGCATAGTATGTTTTTAATAGTCGTTTGTTCACCTCTTTCCCTATTCCACGCGCGCGAGAGCGCACGCACTCGCGCACACCCCACCTCACCCTCAACACACACACACACACACACCGCAAGTGAGGCCGTTCCTTTCATCTTCTTAATAAGGCGCCTTTGTCCTCTTTGTCAAAATTTTCCCACTCTCCATGTAAAAAGAAGTGACAGCTCTTTTCAAGGTTTTTCTCCAGCACTTGACATAAGATGGTGCCTTAAATAGGCTTAGACTGTAATCTGATTACAAAGCACAACTTGAGCTTTGTGATTTAAAGTCCAGTGTTCGACTGCAGCCGCTGCGGGGGCTTGGATATAAACCGTCTCCTTAGGGCAACATTCGTCATTCCTAAAGCTGGTTGACAATATTTTTCTGCGCTAATATTCTTAGCAAGAATTCATCATGATCATCACAAAAGGGGGGAAAAACGTTATCGAGAGTTTGAAATCATGCGGTGCGGTCTGACTGTCTGGGATTGTTTACATAAATGTTTCATGATGTGCGATTGGCTTCATCTGGTAGGACGATCGCTTTGTTTCACACACCACACACCACACACGGGGCACTTTGAAGGACTTCTTTCCAAACAGGCTGTTGCCAGCAATCCGCTGTCGGCGGATCTCCGAGTCCTATTAGGAAGGAGGAGGGGACGTGGAAGGGTTGTGTGGGGAGTGGGGGATTGGGCGAAAATATCGACTGTCGACTGTGTGGCTGTCATAACGGCTTAAAGAGAAAACTTTTGATTGGACGGAGAACCCTCTCTCCGCTTTCCACCCTACCTCTGTCTACTATCCCGCCTTTTGTTGTTGTTTCACGTGTTCGTATTCATATATCCACACATTTACACATGCGTATGTGTATTAATGTTCACATATGTGTGCGTATTTTGTCCGAGTATGTATACAGCTTACTACAAGTGGTGACTAAACAATTCCCATGCATAAATGTATTTATAGAGTTGAGATTCTGTTCCAGTTACCTTCCCAAAACAAACGCCCGAAACTGTCTTTTGTTTGCAGTTAAATCTCCACATTCTTTCCTGTTCACCCCGAACCCTGGCGACCGGACAGAGCTTCCACGCCTGTCTGTAGCGTGGCTGCCATCTTTGTCTTATAAATAACTGATGACGTTTGCAGAGACTCGCCGCATGCGCAGTGACGTGGCGCTTTATGAATGATTAACTCCAGGACAATCATGTCGTGATTGAAGACGTATACCTTCAGCTCAAGACCGTTCTTAGAGGCATCCGGCCTTGGAAAACAGAATATCAACATACGGTGATCTAGGCTTCTAGCTGTTGTTATTGCCGTCATCGTCAGTAGATGAGTGGTTATCCGTTCCTTCCTTACCCACACCCTACCATCAGTTTGTGATTTAGTTTGTGATTTTTTGGTAAAAATCTGAACTCCATCGCAAACTCGAAGGCACATGCTATACAGGTTGTGAAAGGAGTCCTTGATTTGTCCTTCCCTTCCCTTCTCCCTCCCCTGCTCTCTTTCTCTCTCTCTCTCTCTCCCAATTTTTCTCCTTTCCTCCTTTTTCCATTTTCTTTCGTTTGTCCGCACTTTCGCGTCCTTTTTCAAGTCATTCCAGTTCTCGTTTCCTCCTGTAATCGCTTCGTCATATTCCTTTAGTCTCTTGTCGTATTCCTCGAACTTAAAGAAGTGGAGAAACTCGTGTGTGTGTGTGTGTGTCCTCATCGCTTCTTTATGGAGGTCCCTTATTTGTCACCTTGACAGTGTCAGGTGTCAGTAACAAACTGTTGCCCTCTATGCAGCCGTTTATCATGCTTTCCTTCCTGTCGACTGGACGTTTCGCTTCTCGGGGGTTTTTCCCCACACATTATGCGATTATATGGTTTAGAGAAAGAAGTGAAATGAATTTAAAAAAACCATTTTTGTTCCGTTTCCTCTGTTTCATCATTCTTAGTCCAGCCCAGATGTGGCCAAAACTGCAGTTCGTGGTGGACTATTTCACAGTCCGCCTCGGCTTACCAGCAGTACTTTCTGCTTGGACAAGGAGCCAGGTGCCGCGTGCACCTCCTCAAACAGACACGTGATGTCCTGCTTTTTGCAGTCCTGCCACTGTTTCGCCCACCAAAATCTGACTCCAATGATTGGTTGAAATGTTTGATTTGATGGTTTCGGATGCCGTCATCTCCTACCGCCTTCCAGTGTGTCCTGCAGGACGGTCTTAGCGATTGTATTATGACGTGTCTTGTGACCAAACGTATGCCTGCTTCTCTTCTTGATGGTGGCGAGAAAAGGCTCCTGGGGAACAAACAGACTGTCTACTTTGCGTTTGTTTTGGGTTAAGTCCAGGAGATTCTGAGGATCTTACGTAAGCATTTGGTCTCAAAGGCTTCGATATTATTTTCTCACCTGTTCTTCTTATTTTCTACTGTTCTAGCTTCGCATGGGTTTGAATGTGGCCACCGCCGTTCAGGAATTACAACAATCGGATACAGAATGTTCAACCCAGAGGTTTGGATGTGACCACCTCTGTTACGGAAGTTCAGCAGAAAAACGTTCAACGCCGAGGTTTGGATGTGACCACCGTTTTGCGATAATGAGTTTCAACAGCATGATGCAGAAGTTCGGCGAAAAACATGGCCGCGGATGCTTAGCAAGACAGGGTCACGTGGTTTATAGCTCGGACGTTTTGTTGGGTCGTATTTACTTTCATGAGGGTCAGGAAGCAAAGTTGTACCCCGGCCTGTTTACTACACTGCGCTGTCTGCAAGTCTTCGTTTTAATTCCTTAGCGTTTGAAAGGCAAAGCAGGCCTTTGCTGACAAAGGATGGGCCCGCCGCTGTCAGTCGGTATGCGCGGACACCTGCAGTGCAAGTAGCAGAGTTTCGTCCCCTTGGAGCGGACAATGGTCAGCGCAGGACCTCGGGGTGGGGGAATTGGGGGGGGGGGGCTGGGTCTTGACGGAGGGGCTGGCATCGGTTGCTAGGGGTTAGGAGAGTGGGAAATGAGGAGGGCGACAGTGCAGGGGAGCGAGCATTTCTATGTAGCTGCTGTTCGGTCAAAGTAAGCTTTAGCGGGTAACATGCGCTCAAGCCTCCCCTCGAGGACAGTGGGGAGGGATGTTGCTGTGGACGGATTCGTCGTCGTCGCGGAGAAAGAAAGGGGTGACGAGGCGCTGTCGTTGCCGCCGTGAATCCTTCCGCGCCCCCTTTTCCAACACATCAAATCTTCAGGGTCTCCTCAACGTCACGAGGTATTGTGCTAGTCACACGCAGTGGGTAGGTGACCCGACTAGGAAAGATTGGGGGTGCGCTCCGCCCCGTCACGTTATTGGACTGCATGTGAATGGTCGAACGGTCGACTGTTCTTGGAAGTCCAAAAAATGAGTTGAGGAAATGTTGTAAACATCAGCGCTACTAGAGCATAACTGTGACAGTTGCGTTGAAATGCGTCAGCGCTCACTACTCGCGTGCGTGTCTGACAACAGATAATGGCGAACAACATGACGATGATGACGGCTGGGACAAAGGCCGCCTTTAAACCCCGACTTCCCGTACAAACTTTAGGGATGGGTACTGGTTTTCTCAAGACTGAATGCTTCTTTCCACTTTATCTTTTTTTTCTCTTTCTTTCATCTCTCCCTCTTGCGCGCGTGTGTGTGATAGAGAGTGAACGTGTGTGCATGTGTGCGCGTCGGGAGTTTGTGTGCATGCGAGATTGCGCGCGCGCGCGTGTATGGTAACTATGTTTCTCGTCAGAGTACCTCCATAGCAGTGAGAGAGATGGACAAAACCATCCACATTTTCACCCCCACCTCCACCCACCACCCCACCCCCAAGAAAAGCTGTTTTAGATACATGCGCTGTACAAGACGCCAAAATGCTAATTAAATTCTTCTTAAACCTCTAAAGAACAGCGGGAAGAAGCCATTAGCGGCGTTTCTCTTTTTGAAAATTTGAATGTTGTTTTCTTATTTTCACCCCTTGCATTTCACCGACCGTTCGGGTTTGAAATCCAGAGGGTCGTCTTTCTCCGCGGGGGTCGGGCTGCCACTGTTAACGTGTCTTTGAGCTCCTAGTTGAGATATTCAAGTAAATCATGTTTTCCTGGCATTTTCGTTTCTGGTTAGCATTTTAAATCAATTCGGGCAGGTTTATTTGCACTTCATCATTCTGTCGTTTGCTCGCCTTGCTTTCAGAGATGGTGCTTTGAACTTTGCAGCCTCTGTGTTTGTGATACTCAGCTTTTCAGCTAGACCTTTGGTGTGTGTGGGTTTTTTTTTTTTGGCTCACGCCTTCTCTGCAGGTTGTTCGCGGGGCTCCTTCGGGGAATGAATAAACGAAGATTTGTATGACGTTTTAATAGTCCGGGCGAAGTTTGTGCTGATCGCTTCTTGTTTCCTAAGTTCAACAAAGGCGGTTTCTCTCGCTCGCCAGCCCGTCGTCACTTTTGCCCGAAGTTAATACGTGCGAGCCAATCTAGAAACTGCGCGTGCGCGTGCGTGCGTGCATGCGCGCCTCACTCGCTCACACTCGCTCGCACAGTCTATTCTTTCTCGGGAAATACTTCACAGTGGTGATAGCTTTTGGTAGATGTAGCTATGTGCTCCCCAGCTGTGCGCGGCGAAACGCCCCCTTTAATTTTTGTTGTCACTGTAAACAGGAAGAGGCGTGAGAGCAAAGGTTTCCCAACCCAAAGACTGAGGGTGTGGGAAGGAAATCTTTATTCTTTGTTCAACTGCTTTTTAGGTGTGTTCAAGAGGTGGTCTTGTCCAGAACAGCCTAATTACATTGAAGCACTGGCTGGCCCGCTGTGCTATAGACTTTTGCTCCTGAACACTGTTCGCTCGGGCCAGCAGCGATTTTGTTGAGGAGAGCTGGTGCATAGAGGAGCGATGTTAGCTGCATGGTAATGAAATGCCGCAGTTTAAAGCTTACCGGCAGAGTCACTGTACCACTGGCAGTGGGAGGTGGGGAAGTGTGAGAAGATAAAAGAGAGAGGGAGAGAGATGGGACTGGCAAGCAGGCGTGTCCAAGAAACGGTAGGTAGGTTAGATGAGATAGGTAGTTTCTGAAACACGTCGACACACGCCTTGTAACAACCATCTGTCGTGTACTTTCACTTTTTTATTTTATCCGCTCTATTATCTTTCTTATTTATGATGTTTTCTACACGTATAGCCTGGACTTTTTTAGGTGTGTGGGGGGGGGGGGGCATTTCCTGGGTTTTTTTTATAGCTTGATGTGGTGCTTTGACCTTACAACAGCTCACGTGTCTTATATCCGTCACAAGCCTAAAGTCCGTTCTTGGTTTGTGCGTTTTTAATCACGCAAACAATTTGAAGCGGAACTAACTTCCTGTCGCGGGCTTAAACTAAATCCGAGTTGTGTGACTAGCCCCTGCTAATGTAGCTGTTTACAGGCGCTGTTTCTACTTCGCTGTTCCGCGTGTGACGTCATGCGTCAGCCGAAGTACTGCCTCGGCCCCTCCCCTTCTCTTCTTGTCTTCCGGTTGCCCCTAACAGGGGTCACGCGTCAGTGAGGGCCGACAGAAGCTTTCCAGTGCTGTTTGAATGGAATGTTCAAAGCTGTCAAGTTTAATTACCTTGCATTCTTTCTTCCATTTAGCCATGTATACCTTAGTGACTTAGAAATCAACTTTCTCTTCCCTCCCGATCTCACTCCTTCCATCCACTGAGTGAAGAGAGAGAGAGTTGAAAACTGTATTTAAAAGTGTCGTTAAAATAGGAAAGGAATTTTAAAAGCTTTTTGAACATCGTTTCTTATGGACAAAGTTAGTCACGAATACATGAATCTCGTCTAGGTAAGTGTAGGATGGTATCATGATGACAATCCCCTCTCTTCCCCCACGCGACCTGCCAGGGCTGGCACCTTTAGTTGGCCAGCCTGCGAGAGACCGTTATCTCAGCGACTGTCGAGCACTCGTCTGCCCGTGGCCAGTGACCTTGGTGACTCACCAGCCCACAACATGCCGCTTAGCACGCAGACAAACGAGCCTGCAGTGGACACTCGGACAGCGGCGGACAGGGGAGAAAGGGCAGCAACAGCTCGGAGATTTCCGGATCGACCTCAGCCTCGGGCGTCTAAGAATTCCTTTGCCGCTCCTTTTTTGTTAAAGCGCACTTGATTCTGCATGGGTCCCCCCCGGTGTACAAGTTTACAATAATATTTAGCTGGGTTGGGCTGTTTCGGGAATAGCGGTATGAAAGAGCAGGTTGGAGTTGTGTAGTGTGTGGTTTTATATAGTGGACACTCTTCGGGAGAGAGAACACCAAACTTTCGATTTTTTCCTTTATATTAATAACACTTACGTGGTAAATCACGTATGCACAAAGTCGTTCGTCGTTACGTATACATACAAATAAATGAAACAACACCAGCAAGATGAATTGTTCTGTCATACGCAAGTTCCGTGAAAAGAACCAGAAAGAGATTTCGCTTGCGTGATGTCCGATCTTTCTGGTCTCTAAGTAGCCGTCAGGCGTGTTTAAAAAATAAAACGTGATACGGAAGCCATGACGCGGGTTAAACACATTGCCGAAGTCGCTTTTGGAACGCCATCGTCATGTAGAATTCAGGGTGAAAACAGGGCTCTGTGGTTAAGAGTCAGCGAGCAGGGGCCTTGCTCTCATAGCGTCGAACGTGCTTTTTGCATTTAATGTTCTGCTGTCAGTCGCGGAATGGGTACTTGTGGTACCGAATAGACGCCGCACTGTTCGTCCGGCTCGCGTCTGGGAGTCCGAGAGTGTCATAACCCCTGCGAGGTGGTACCTGTGTCCATCATTACTAGAGTATTAGCGGCAATACCGGCGTCGCTGCCTCTTCTGGCTGTGACCTATGACCCAGCCGTCATCCAGGGGAGGCAATCAACAGCCTGATCGGGGCTGGCCATTAACTGGATACGACCTCGCAAATGGCCTGCTCAGGATCATCGAGGAAACGCACGATTCTTGGCCTTGTAGGTCAGTGCTTTCGCGTTTGTCGCAGATAATGAAGAGGGGAAGCTGTCAGGGATGGGAAAGAGGCGATAGGAGAAGAATATGAACAGACCTGGTTGTGGCATATGGGTTTTGATGGGTTCGGAATATGAATGTTGGATGGAGTGCAGGATAAAAGACGCTCTCTTTCCCATTTTAGAACAGCAAATAAGTATGGTAAACGTTTTAAATCATCCGAGCTTTATGCTTGCGTCTGCTATTCGTTTCCTTGTACACCTGACACTGGATTTGATTTTTATACAAGAACTAAAGGACAATCCTGCAGTTTCATTGTCACGAAGCTACGCTGATTGTAATAGCCGCAGGTCTTGGGTGGGGTGTGGGGGTGTTTGACGCGCGGGGTGGGTGGTTACTGTGGTGTACCACCATGATCAGTCCCTAAATGATTCCCTCCTATCCTTACATTTATTCTGTTGCCATCAGGTCGACTGTCATCATGATACACTTCATCTTTTTCGATAAAGCGACGACTGGAAATTCACGGAACACAAGCTGCTCAAGACTTAACTGCAAACTGTCTGGAACTGTAATTTATAAGCCCCCATTCAGGGTTAGGAGATGTGGCGATCCGCTGACCCTGATTAAAGACGTGCTTCCCATCCCACAGACTCCACGCGATTCCCAGTGTCCCTTTCGATTACATGTGTTGCAAATGGAGCTCATGGCCGAACATTGTCGACGTGAATCCTTCTTGCCGCATCTAGTGCAGTCTGTTTCCTTGTCGAAAACGTGAAACAGTTTCTTGACCGCCTCAGCATCACCACCACCTTAAGTTTCCTGTAGATGCGTTATCTCCCCTTGCTGACCAGTGGCGTCAGCCATTTTCGTTTGCTCTAGCACATTATCAGGCTCAGCTCCCGGTCGAACTGCAGTCGTTCCGGCAGGTTGGTGTTGGACGATCGTGTCAGGCAGAAATTCGCCACGCATCGTTCCATAGTTGGAATATTCAATGTTCTACGAAAGCTTCAGTGTAGTCTCGTGTGGTCTCGCCTTTTCGCTGATTACGTCGATTGAAGATCGTGCTTTCGAAAATGACGTTTTGCGTGACGCTTCTGGAACGCCTGTTTTTCTTCCATTTCTTGGCATCTCTTGCAGAAAGATGGAAGCCAGTAAGTAAATCTTCCGCTCCTTCTCCGACTGTATACAGGAGCATGTCTATCCATGAAACGCTTAGGTTCTTAATCCAGGTTCTTAATCCAGGCAGTCGATTGCTCGGGCTTTCTGAAGCGAAAACAACTCGGTGCCTGAATATTCGTCGCCATGATTAGGTTTCTCTGGTCCTCTGTTCCTCGCAAAATATCAGACTACACTTTATGTGTTAGAGACCTTCTGTAAAACAATTTCTACGTCGATGTTTTCTCTACTAGTTTAGGTAGCAAAGAGCATGCAAATAAGGACCAGTGTTCGAGCAGTCCTGTTTACATAATGATAACAATGATAAAGTAGCGACTACGGTCGAGAAATAATTTTCAGGGAGGGCTGCGCTAATTATTTCGCTCATTTGACGTTTTTGAAATCTTAGGTGCGAGAGATTTGGGTGCGACACTGAAACTTTATACCGGCCTGACACCTTGAGTCGAATGAAAACAGCTATAAGCAAATATTCCAAACATCTACACCAAATATTTCTTTCAATTTTGATCGAAACGTTCGCTCTTAGATTCTTTCTTCCACATACAACTTTTTAAAGAACCTGTGTAGTGACAGTCTGGACGCAGAAGATACGATCCTGGGTTGGCTTATCTCCTGTTCATTCGTAACTGTGGACGTTAAATACCCGGGGCGAACTGGGTTTACGACACCTGTTATGACCGGTAAAGCAGCTTCGAACGCTCATGCAAAAAAAGCCAGCTCTGGACTAGTATGGATGGGCTTGTTGTCCGTACTCAAATGCACGTAAACTTCACAACGCGAACAGACTTTACGACCAGAATGACAGTTGCGAACGCTTTTGCAACCCAACCAAACTTCGGCGAACTTAAATTGTAGTTTTTCCCCCCGCCGTTGGCGTAGTTCGCGACAAGTGTTGTCATTTGACTGTGTTGAACCGTGTGACACGAACCTCAGGAAACGTTTTCAGGCTGGAATGTCGTGTCCTGACTTTGTCCCCACGAAGCTTGAATGGGCGGTTTAGCAGCAGTGACTTGGTTGGGTGACGCTTTGGCTAGAACGTGCTTCTTCCTGTCCCCGCAGTTTCCTACAGTCTCTGCAGGTTGGCGCGTGCGGATGGAAAGCGCGCACGCGCGTGTGTTTGTATGTGTACGTGCGCGCGCGCGCAGGAAGGTACAAATAACAGCTGAGAGATCTCGATGGTCGTTAAGTAGTCGCTGCCGTGGGACGCGGTGTTACTCAGCCTGCGCCAAGCGTCTCCATCTCATTCACACACCGCCTCATGGTAGAAATATTTTGTCTACGTTTGCAAACCGGATGCTTCGTGAAGCAGTCGGCTTGCCTGACGTCACAGAGAATCTTTTAGCGAAATGCACATAAATAAACAAGCGGGGTCAGGACTAGCGTGCATAAAGAGTGCCTTTTCCAGATGCAAGTTCTCCTTAACTCTCAAACACGGAGACCTGTTCCCACACAGGGTGAGAACGCCTTTTCTTGGTAATTTCGCCGGAAATATTAACCGTCTTTAGAATACCACCGGTCGTTAGAAACAAACATTTCTCTAGAGGGTGTTGAAATTCGCAACTAAATTTCCCAGATTTCATCCGAGGAAGGACCTTTTTGTTGGAAGTCATGATGTTTTGTGATGTTTGATAATATTTTCTCCTTAGGCGTTCCATCTCCTAATCGACGCTCAGGCAATTTACGGAATATATGGATAAGTTTTATTCTGGATATTCGTTTTAAATAGCTGTCTGTTGTGTATTACATCTAAGTGTAGGCAACTGCGGTTATGGTTCTAACGGTGTGGTAGTGCTTGTTCTTAAACCTTTTAGATTCTGTTTCTTGCTTGTGTTATAGTGTCGAAGGCATGACGTAAATAGGATAAATTGAAAGCGTACAAGAACATTTTTGTTCGGTCTTAAACGCCAATTTTCAAAAAAAAATCGTATTGTATAACAACCTATTTTTATGTGTATCAGTTTAAACGAGGAAAGGAACAAAGCCAGACAGGCAGACAGACAAATTTCTCCAAAACTACCGAATCTACTTATCTCTTTGTGAAGACGTTAACTGTGGCAGCTGTGGCAATAAAGACTGTGTGTTCTGACATTAAAAAGAAAAACGAAGTTTAATGTTATTCGAAATACGCAATCATAACTTTGCGTCAGGAGAACAAAAATAATGTGCTTCATTATGTCGAGAGTTGAACAGTCACATGACAAATGTGACTGGGTGCATTAATGAACAGCGAACCAGTTGTTCTCTTATGACGTCAGGCAGTTATATCTCTTTCTTGTTTCTTTTTAAGATCTAATTTAAAATTTAATTCTCTTATCGGTTTTGCTGGCTGACTTTAGCCGTGTGGACGTGAGGATCTGTCTGTTTCCCCTGTGGGGTGTGTGTAAGTGTTGGGTTCCCGCGGATGTGTGTGTGTGTAGGGGGGGAGGGGGAAACAAGGGAGATAAAACTTTGAGAGCGCGCGCTTCTGGAGAGAAAATAAACGGCAGGTTCCTGCGATAGCCTGTCCGGCTGGCGTTGCGTGCGGGCGCAGGCCAGACCATTGTTGAAATAGACGCGACAATTAAAACTAAAAGGTCGGTGGGAAATGGACAGAATCGATAGCGGGCCCTGAATAAAAGCCTGCTTATTGGACAAGACAGCGACCGAGAGAAATGTCTAGACAAAATCTCTCAGCGGAGCGGTCACTCTGTTTTTGTTGTCAGTCTCGCTTTGGTCGGGCACTCGAGGAACCGCATGTCCAGCGGAAGGCTCTCATCTGTACCGGACTCTTGTGTCACCTCACCGTCGCTGTGTACTGGCGGGCTGTGTCATGGCGACACGAACCACGTTATGAGTCATTTAACCAAAAATAAACACAAACATCGACTGATGGGGTGGTAGAAAAGACGGAACAGAGAAGATATGTGTTAAAATCTTTTATTTACCTGGTTATAAAAACGGCGAGGGGCATCTTTGGAGCAGTATTACATGTAATCCCCCTTGTTTAAAATCTAGTTTTCCATTTGGCGCCTCAGACTGGGACTGTTGTTTTTAAGTCTTTCTTCAAGTTGTTGACTGAAAATAGTGTCGTGAAGTTGTGGTTCTTATGTATGGTTTTCAGATAGCTTTTCCAATAAAACGTTATCAATCTTTGATAAATTTCACGACCAGCTGCCAGTATAGCGATAGTGTCACCTAGCTAGGGAGAAATGTAAGATTTTCCAGAAATGGACGCTAGGCAGATGGTAGCATTGTTTTTCAGATTAATATCTTGTGTACTGACGAGGCCAAAACAGTCTCGTGACGTATTATCGCAATTACCTTTGCTCGTATTTTGCTATGGTGATATTGGCTGTTTGTTTGTTTGTTTTCGAGTTTTTGCGGTGCAAATGAAGAGAAAGTTTTCCTCTTCAGTGGGAAGACGGCAACTGCAGTTTGGGTGGGGAAGGAGCGTGGAAAACACGTTCGTCGCTCCCCCCCTCCCTCTCGTCCTATCCCGCCTCATCGTTTGTGATGACACGATACCGTTCAAAAATAGCGCCGTTCGGCTATGATGAGGGGAGAGAAGAAGCAGAAGTGTGACTACATCATATCCGGTCACCCTGGCGTCGCCGAGACGTCGTCGAGGAAGTTAGTGAGACTTGAGAGTGAAAACGAGACAGGGGAGTGAGTAACATCAATTGCCAGTTTGGTCGCTGGGGGTGAAACATTTGATTTTGTTTGCCGGGCGCTACAGTCAAGCGAAAGGAAAAGTAGCTCACCGCCCCGCAAGTCTCTTGCTGTCAGTTCTGAATCCCCCAAATCAGAATTTGTTTTACCAGCTTAAGCCTTATAAATCTCTTTACAATTTGTCTGGGGCGATGTAACCCTTCTGACCCACATACCGAAAACGGTTACGGTACTATTGACTGCGGGAGCGTGTATGCAGACATATTTCTTAGGACTCGACATTAGTCGCCGGTCAATAGCACGTTGCCTCTCCGTGCAGCTGCTTCGGAATAGAGTTGGTAGGTTGTGTTTCAAGGTGCTAGACCACGTGATGTGTGTCTCATGGAAGCGGATCACTTCTGTGGTGAAATTCCAGAGACTTGGTCTGTCAGATGCTATATCTGTTTCTGTGCATTCTGGTACCAGCCCAACCTGTGGGGCGAGACGATTTTTTTTTTTTTAGGAATGGAAGGCTGCAGAGAAGCAGGTGGGGATTTCTTTCAACATAAAATAGTCTAACTCCAATAAGAAGTACTGGCAGCGCTCAACATACCCGTGTTCTTTATTCTTTGTTCATTTGTTCTTTATTAATTATTATATATAGAATAGTCTACTTTTCAGTACAAATCGTGACAAACTCTCTAGAATGGTTTGACGCGATTTTCTTTGCTGTCGAGCGATTCAGAAATGTTTAATGAGAGACTTTTTTTTAAAAAAAAATTAGTCTTTCTCCTTTTCTTCTCTTCTTTTATTTATGTCTTAGAAGTATGGTAGAAAATAATTAAATGCGGTTGTCATGCAAAAGTTTAACTGGTTATTTTTGGCGTTAACCCAGTTTCACAAGCGCACCGCATTGTACCCCCCCCCCCAAATAAAAACCACCGCAAACCTTGCGTTCTTGACTTCCTCGCTTCTCCATCGTTAGCTGGAAGAAGGGGGATGATGTTTGCACTGTACCTGGCGACGTAGATGTCCCACCACGGCACTCTCCTAATTATGTTTTAACATACATGAAAGCGGTCTAGACTTGTTCTCTCCGCGCGCCTTGCTCCTTGCGTCTGTCAGCGAAATTGTCACGTATCAGAGCGAGGCCGTGGCCGTGGGGGCAGGCACGTACTGCCCGGCCGACTGAAGAGAGCCCAGTGGTCAGTAGCAGCACATCAATTTGGTACCACGCGCGCGGCTTGGAGGCTTGAGGGAGACAGCAATATGAGAGAAAAATGTGAAAGGACGGGGGTAGCGAGGGATGGGGTGGTAGGGCCGAGGGACCGTGAAAGTATAAAAGGGTAGGGGAAACCGGACGAACAAAAGACGGGGTACATTTGTTGATGGCTTCGCTGAATGGGTGGGCTGTGGGGCCCGTTTGCTGCTGATTGCATGACCATACAGCTGTCCTTCGTCGGACTAAAATACTGAAAACTACACACTCCTTCCCCCTCTCCCTCTTTTGTTCCCCATGTCTTTTACTCCTTCCTCTTTGTCGCTTCGCCTCCTCCTTTATGTTTTGTTCGTCTGTTTTCTTTCTTTTGCTTCTGGGCAAGTGACGTGTGGGGCTAGGAGCCGACAGGCGCAGCCCGCTGTGTCTAGCCAGCTTGCTGGTTCCAGTTGAAATTGTGTTGTTGTAAAGTTCAGAAGATTTTCGCATAGATCATATTCGTCAACAGTGATCAGGGGAAGGGAGGGTGAAGGGGATGGGTAGGGATGGAGGTATGAGGGAGATAACAGCGGTGCATGTACGGCAGGTGGGCTGCTGCCGCAGGAAAGTGTCAGGTAGGGCGGAGGTGGAGGAGGGGGGTAATGGGAAGGGTGGGGGCAGCGGTGGGAGCGAGCGTGACATATGCCGAAGCCCCGGAGGTCTCTGTGGCTATTGATTGCAGCGTGTCATCTATCACAGTCTTTGTATCAGAGCCCCTGTGCAAATTATGACTTGTGATTTATCAGTATAATTACGGTTCACAAACACTGAACTGCCTGTGAAGTCACTTAGCCTCAAGACCTTCCCTTCCCCGCTGCCGGTTTGTCAGAGTTCGTCTGTCCGAGGGCCAGTCGTTCGAGCGGGCCGGTCAGCCGGCACAGTCCAGAGCTGCCGGCTGGCCCAGGCAGGCAGAAACAAGGGTCTGAGGCAGCGCGCGCTGGACTGGGAAGGAAGGGGGGTCGGGAGTCGGGAGGCCAGGAAGAGCTTGGCGGTGGGAGGCGAGGGGAGAGGGCGGTGGGTTTAAAACCAGCGTTGAGTCTGTGAACAGCCCGAGACAGGCTTTGTTGACCACGCGTCTAGCCAATTCTGGCACTTGAAAATCATATTCCAGAAACTAGCCAAATCATTTTTGGGCCCGGCTTGCTGGCCAATGCATCTTGAAGATTCCAAAAGGAAGGTAATTTGCATTTAAATGGGATTTGTCTCCCAGAGGTCAGGCACCGCTCAGACGAGAACTATTTATAAAAAAATCTCATTTCACCCTGGCTAGAGACCGGACTGATTGGCCGACGGAGCGGCGAGATTATTGTTATTGTGTCCGACAATTGCCTTGTTACCGCCTTCAAAATTAACCGTAAATTGCATTTACCTGCCGCCATTCAAGGGTATTAATATCTAGATAATGACAATTATTCTTAAATTTCAAGCCACACCTGCTCTGCCTCGCCGCCTGGCCGGATACTTGTTCCGTCGCTTGACTTGTCAATTATGTAATTCTCTTCTCCCGCGCTGGGCGCCCGTGATGGGAGCGGGTGGCTGGGTGGGGTTGCGATTGTCTCGATAGATCCCCTGTTAACATTTCCTACATTTTTTCCCTTGTGTATTTTTTGTTACAGAGCGGCGGCAGTCCTCTGCTGTTTCCTTGATGAATAGACACTTCCGGAACTCGCCGCTAGAGGACACGTTGTCACAGAGGAGTGCCGGCCTTCTTCTGTTGCAGGGTGGGCAGGACGAAAGCCAGCGGACCCGTTTGTGTTCTAGAACGAAATCTGAAACGGAGTTGAAACGAGAACAAGCGGGACAAGAACCAGGTTGCCAGCACCTTCAGCGACGACTTCGCGTTAATGGACTCTGCTTCATGCATATTTATGGGAACGTGGCGTGCGACTGAACACAGCTCCGGCGACGAACTGTTGGCACGCACGCATACGTCATTTTCGCCCGCGGTTTGAGGTGCTGAAGGACCGCAAGCCACGGCTCACCCCATGCCATTTAGCTGCTGCAGCGGATGAACGCGGGGTCTCTGACATGATTGCAATGGAGGCGATGAAATCTAGCCGGCGCAAGCAGACGAAGCCAATACGGGTGCCGTTCGGGGTGGACCCAGACACGGGGGCCTTAGACGCCACCGTCAGCTCGCAGCTTCCTCTTCCTCCTCTTGTCCCTTCGCCTCATCACACTTCGGAGGAGGAACCTCGTCAAAACGGTGGACAGGAAGCCATGATGGAGGACGCTGACGTCCCGCTGGACATGCACGTGTCCATCATTGCCTGCAGAATGTGCCCCGAGACGTTCCCGTCCAGCGAGGATTTGCGAGAGCACATGGACCTGTCGCATGGGGCCGTTATCAAGAAGCCCAGACTAGACATGTCGGACTTCCCCACTGCCTACCACCGGTTGGGAAGTGAACTGTTTCAGGAGAACTCTTTTTTACCTAATGGACATCCCGAACCACAGACAGAGGTGCTGTCACTAACTAAGCCTAAGGTAAACGTAGAGCAGAAAGAACAAAGCATTAAAGACCAGAACGTCGACAGCTCTAGGAAAGTAGATGGAGGAAAGATTTTCCACCCAGACGCTTACTGTGAGCTCTGCGATCGAGAGTTCTGTAACAAGTACTTCCTGAAGACTCACAAAGCCAACAAACACGGGATCTTCGATAGGACTTCTCCGACACCTTTCAGCAACAATGGCTCAACGCCACCATCCGGCTTACCCATGCCGCAGGATGGCCCGGTGCCTTTTGAAGTGAATCTGCCAGCGTCCCCGCCTAATAAAGCCGACCTGAACACGCCGCCATGGCAACAGCAGCAACAACCACAACCGGTGCCCAAGAAGGAGGCAGTCAGCAGGCCTGACCATCAGCTGCCGTCTCCAAACTCGAAGAAATCAGAAGCAGAAGCGGCGGCGGAAAAGAAGGTGACGAGTTTAATCTCGGCTGTGATGAACAGTATGCCTGGCGGGCACTCGTCAGCACCTGACAGCAGCAGGACCTCCAGCGGGCCTGGCAGCGGAAGCAACAGCAGCAGCAGCAACAACAACAACGGCACCAACGGCACCGGTAGCAACAGCTCCAGCAAGGATCCCAGCATGGAGGACTACTGTGAGATTTGCCAGAAGCACTTTTGCAACAAGTATTATTTGAAGAAGCACAAGCAAGACGTTCACGGGATCATCCCGGAAACGGGTCCCACCACCACGAAGCGCAGTCGGGCCAGCTCTAGTCTCTTGGACCTCCCTGTGGCGTCATCAGTCGGAATGGGCTCCCCCATGCTGCTGCCCCAGCCCATGGTCAGCATAGGCGGCATGCCAGCCATACCGCCTGGGGTCATGGTCCTGAACCCTTTCCTGCAGCAGATGACCATCATTCCCACCAGCAACCTTCCACAACCGTTGCTGCACAGCCATCAGCTGCACCCTCCTCCACAATCCCCTTCCCTTCCTCAGCCCCTCCCTTTGCCGGGCTCCCTGCCTGGCCCCAGCCCCACCCCACCCACCTCCAGCAGCAGCAGCAGCCATATGCAGTCTCAGTCGTCTCCCTTAGGTGTTCTGAACCCAGACGCTTACTGCAGCTTGTGTCGGAAAGAGTTCTGCAACAAGTATTTCCTGAAAATCCACAACGCCAACAAGCATGGTATGTCCTTCGACGATCTGCCTCCAGAAGCCCACCTGCTGGGTGACATGGTGGAGAACAGGGGCTTTGTGGTGTCCGGCCCCCCACCATCCCCTAAAGAAAGCAAGCAGGAGCAGCACCTGGGCTCCAGCCGATCCAACCCCCCACCCCTGACCAGCATCAACCAGATGGTGACGTGCAGACTGTGCGATAAGGACTTCCCCAACGCCCATGCGTACAGACTCCATCAGATCTCTGAGCATGGCAAAGGGCTGGAGGCTTCCCTGCCTGACGCCCACGAGAACAGTCTGCCCAAGGCGGACTCGCCCATGGAGCGACACCCACACGATTCCTTCATGCACGGCTCCATGGATGCTTCGGCAGCTGCCCAGGCTGCTGCGATGCACGCTGCTGCAGCGGCTGGAATGGTGTCGGCGCCAGCTGGCAGCGGTGGAAGCAGCACGGGCGGCAACGGTGGCACGACGATGTTCGGCAGCATGGTTGCGGCCAAGCTGGCGGACCGCGTGACGTGCGACATCTGCAACAAGGAGCTGTGCAACAAGTACTTCTTGAAGAACCACAAGCTCAAGATGCATGGCGTGGACGTGGAAACCGGCTCCGACAAACAGCAGTCCGCAGGCGGCCGCACAACTCCGCAGCAGGCATCTCCAACTGGCAAACACCAGCAGCCGCTGAACATGACAATGGGTGTGAAACCTCCGATTGGTTTGATACCCAAACTGGAGCTGCGTGACTACCCTGACTACAGTAAAGATTACAGAGACTTCAAGATGATGAAGGAGTTCGGGGCATTCAAGAACTTTCCTGACATGCCATCTTACCTCGCTGACACCATTGGAGGCGACTTCTTCAGGCGGTCGCAGGCGCCATTCAAAGGCTTGGATTTCAGCCACCCGGTCATTCCACAGGGACCTGTGGACTGTCCACCAGCCGATGAGCTAGTCAAGATGGGCATAGACCCAGAGGCCTACTGTGAAATATGCAAAAAGGAGTTTTGCAGCAAGTATTTTCTGCGCACGCACAGGTCCAACATCCACGGGATCAAGACAGAGATTCCAGAGACTGACAGAAGCAGATCTAGGTCGTCGTTGTTGTCTTTAAAACAACCAGGCAGTAATAAATCGAACAGCAGTAGCAGTAATAACAACAACAATATCAATAATAACAACAATAACCTCCACGGAAGTCTCAGCATGCATTCGTTTCCCATGCCTGGTCTGGGGCTGGGATTTGGATTGGAAAGAAGTCTGGGTGCAGGTGTTTATCCAGGAGTCAACGGAGTCACTGGATTTGGCAGTGGTGGTGGTGGAGGTGGTGGCGGCGGCGGTGGTGCTGGAAATCGCTTGAAGGATGGCTTTGAGAAACACACTTGGCGCTGGAAGGAGCCTGTGAACTCTGCGCGTGTGACGTGTGACATCTGTAACAAAGAGGTGTGCAACAAGTACTTCTTGCGGACCCACAAGCAGAACAAACACGGCATCACTCCGTCAGACAAGTCGCTGTCACCCACTATGAGCGGCTCGCCCGTTCCCTCGGACGTAGATGCGTCCAGCAACACCTCCAGCCAGCCGGACAACTTCTCGCTGGAAAGAGCCGCGGGGGTCATGTCTAGAATTGACGGTCAGGGGATGCCGCAACTAGAGAAGTCTCCCAAAATCCCCGAGCAGCCCAGAAGCAAAGGCGAAGAAGAAAGAGTGTTGTCCATGACCGCCAGTAGGAATGGAAGCCACGGAACAACCACTTCCACCATCACCCCCACCACGAACAACAGCAGCAACAACAGCTTCCCCACCTGCCACCTGTGTGACCGGCAGTTCAAGAACACGCAGTGGCTGACAGCTCACCTGATGAAGGATCACTCAGAACTGTGTGACTCCGAGGCTGTGGACATGCGTGTGTTCCCGCCAGCCGGCCGCAGCCCTCAGAGGAGCGCAGGTGGGGAGCCAAAGGTGTGCCAGGTGTGCCACCTTATCTTCCCTAACGACCTCAACCTGCAGCTGCACCTCATCCAGGAACACAACGCCCACGTCATGCTGCAAGACGATGACGTCAGTAACAGCAAGAACCTGCGTGGGAGGGAGGACAGGAGACACTCAAAGGGGTATCTCTCGGGGGTAGGGTTACAATTACGTAATTTCGGGTACCGGCGGCGCCCAGTTCTGACGCCCAGGAAGCTGAAGATGTACGTCTGTTCTCTGTGCGACTACCAGACCAGCTGGCACTGCAATCTCGTATCGCACGAGAGAGAGGCTCACAGCGTCTTGTCGAACAAAGGTAGTCGGTACGGCGGCGGGCCGGTGGAGGAAGAATTGGAGGAAGAGTACATGAACTCTGTGGAGGAACGCTTCTCAGGAAAGCCTGGAGGCTGTGGTTCAGGTGTCAACGCGTACAGGTGTGCACTGTGCACAGCGCGCTTCAACACGCACGCCTTTTGCCGCGCACACCTGCAGGACGTGCACATTCACTTGCTGAAAGACTTCGTCACCCGCAGGCAGGTCAAAGCTTGGAAGAAGCTGCGCTGCTCGCTATGTCCTTTCGCCACGCGCTACTACCGTCGTCTGCGCAGCCACCTGATCCTACACCACCACCATCATCATCCCAACCACTACCACCACCACAACAACAACAACATCAACCGTCTCGCGCTGCCAAACAGCTGGTCCTTCGGGGACGACCACTACGGTTTGCTGGGCGGGGCCGGCAGGGGGCTGGATGAGCAGAAAAGGGAAGAGGAATCCCCGTTCTTGTCGCCCTTGAGCAAGATGGAGGTCTCCGCAGGCACTGCACGCGAGAGCTTGGCCGCCGATGACTGCCGGATGCAGCAGGCCTTCCAGCTGGATGTTCACCGCAACAGCAGCAGCAACAGCAGCAGCAGCCACGAGGTGACGACAGCGTCATCGTCCCCCGCATCGGCCAGCAACTTTGTGTCGGCGGTAACGTCGATGCCCGTGCGGCAAAAGGTGCACGACGCGATGCCGGTATCGTTTCTGCTCGCTCCCATCACGCCGTGACGAGCCTAGAGCGCTAGGCGGCGCTGTTGTCTGGCTGAAACGCGCGTGATCATCCAGGTATGTCCGTTGTATCACCTCTGCCTGCAGCCTGGCGCCCCTCCTGTTGAGTTCGTGTTGTTATTAGTATTACGGGGCTGATCTTTGTTACGCAGGGACAGTGTGATTTCAGAGGCGTTGTAAAGTAATTACACTCCGCACTCCTTTTCCCACTCCTCCCTTCATCAACCTCCACGTTCCCAGAAGCCACTGCTCGAACATTTCCTTCTGAAACTGTTTCCAGACATAAGGGCACGTTTAGATTTCCCTGATCTGAAGAGACGGAACGACTTGAGGCCAGTGAAAACTGTTCCGGAACTTATTTATTATTGACACATTGAAATCGCATCGCATTTTTTTTTTGGCGCATGGCAAGATGGGAACTAGTTTGTGTACAATCAAACCCAGCTATAAGAACAGTGTACTATATACTCTGTACAAGGATAGCATGCCCTCTTAAAAGCCAGTGAAGGGAGACATTTCTTTTTTGAGTTAGCTGGTGTTGAAGCGCGTTGTGTCTGTTTCGGGCCAGAGTCTCGCACAGCTGAAGGTGCGTCGTAGCGAAAACAGAAAGGTTCTTTTTTCAGAATCCATCGGCATCTGCAGGAAATGCGACTCGCCCCTCGAGTCACGTGAGCCGTGGCTTGAAGGACGTAACAACAAGGACTTTGAAAGGGAAATGATTCCGGTAGGTCCCTGTGACAGGGGAAGATAACTCGATCACAGAGCTGGTCATTGAGTTGACACTGATCTGACGATTCTGTTTGAACTGTGTGCGAATATTTGATATTCTTTCCCGCTATAATTTATCACTTCTTGCTGACTTGTGTTCTTCAAGAGTGATAGATAGCTTGTACATGTTTGGTGTGACTTTTGGTTTGTTCAGAGTGTTTTCAGTGTGCGAAAAGACTCGTTTTCCAAGCATTACCTCAGGAACCATAATCATGGATTATTATTATTAATATTATTACATTATATAGATGTGATGCCTAGATCCACAAATATTTTGTGAGTGCAATTTGGTTTTGTTTTATTCGGCAAACCCTAAATTCGTTGTTTTTAATGCGTATCTGTTTTCCTATGTTCCACGCTGTACTTTTGTTTTAGCAAACAGAGTTTCTTTTTGGATACTTCTTCCAAAATCCCAAAATATTTTCAACATATTTTTTGTAAACCTCTCCTTCTTATGCAATATTCCACAAGCTCCAATGTGTTTTATCAGACTTGGATTCTGAGCGTCCATAGGCTGTCGACGAGGACTGGAAAATTGAAATGCACCATAACGCGAAGGCAGCATGTTTAATTATACACCGGCAGTAGGTGTGACGTGACAGGTAACAGAATCTCAGTATTACACTTGATGTATTTTAACAGAAAATTCTGAGTACGTGAGCCTGGAGGTCAGATCAATATTTGCTTTAACCTATTCTAGAAACAGTCACCCCGCGGTAGAGTTTAACCAATAAATTCACTGTGGCAATATGAAGTTTTGGCCTCGCATCCAGATTTTATTTTCATGTACTCGTTTTTCGCTTCCATTGGCTAACAAGCTGCTAGCAATGTACAGTCGCTTGCGCTGTTGCTGGTCATATAAACGCCAAGTTTCAAATTTCTTCTTAGGAAAGATCCTCGACGAAATCTGGTTTTATGTTGTTGTTTTTTTTATCCAAAATCTTTAGACTTTTCGCCTAACTTCTCTTTCTCTCCCTCTGCGGATCGAGAGAGTGTGTGGGCGTACGCATGTGTGCATGTGTGTTTGAAAAGGATTGTCACTGTGACACATGAAGGCCAGATTATTTTCAATTTTATATGCATGTATGTCTTACGAAACGTTTGAATCGAGTCGAATAAGGGATGAGAGCACTACAAAACTTGGATGATTGGGGATTATAAGAAGGTGGGACGTGTATATCAAGGCGTGAAAGTTGCTTTCGCTGTAGAGAAAGATGTTATACTGATTTATTTAAAAACAGCCCTACGTTTTCTGCTTTTTTAGACTTCGCTCCAGAATGGTGATCATAGGTGATCATGTAACAAACACAATAATGTGATCTTATGTTTTTTCACTTTTTTTAGGATTGTTGTGAAAAATGTTTTCTTATGTATACAGATTTTATGCGTTTGACGAGTGTGTATTATTGTAAAAAAAATTGTGACATAGACTGGCTTTTAAAAGGAAAATTGACAGAAACTCCGCTTGGGTACGTAGCTTGTAACACCAAGAGATCACCAAATGATTGTCCTGCAAAGTATTTTGATTTTTACCCCAAAGCTTGTAAAGATGATTTTCCTTCAGATTTTTACAGCTAGTCCCCAACCCCGCCCCACCCCGGCTTAACCGATAATATCAGCACAGGTTGCAAGTATTTAGAGTGGCCATTCATTCACTGGCATTATTATATCTAGTTGCGTTTAAGGTAGGTAACTTTATCTGTCTTGACTACAGCGAAATTTTCGTCAAACCGACCTCATCTTTTTTTCTTTTTTTTTTTTGTTCTTTTTAGTAGTCGCACCTGCCTACAGTTTCAGTAACCCAACCCGACACTAACATTTTTCCAAAATCTGGTCACAAACTGCATTTTAACAGTTTCCTTGAAATCTAATAGGCTTTTAAAAACATGAAGCTGTGCCTGATATTCTTGATGGAATACCTCACTGTCTTGATAGCAACTGAATGAGAAAATAATGATGTTGTCTGGAAGGAACTTGCTTAAATATTCCTTATTTAGCCTTTTGAGAAAAGACCGAGATAGGACGGAATGAGAGATTTTCCTGACTCTTAAGGGTGGGTGGGTGTATGAACGTAATGTCTAAAATATTTCTTTGAATTTCAGGAAACCTAGTTTGGTTACAAGGATTTTTTGCAGACATGGAACCGTTGAAGGTCTCTAAGAGTTAGGAGGGTTTTGTTTCCTTTGGGGCTTTTTTTTAATGTTCTGTCTGGCGAATGTTATTGGTGTCGCGAAAAATATGCACTTTTCAGGGGCCTTGAATGAAGAAATCCTGAGAGTCGGTCTTCCATTGCAACTAAAAACTTTCTTTTGAAATGTGCCAGTGCCGTCTTTGTTTCCTTTCTTACCACAGCCTTGCACTGAAGTAACCCCGGACACGCTAACCTTCCCGGAATCCTTCCCACAACTCTCCGCGTCCGGAGAGGACCCACCCACGTGACCTAAGCTTTGCGCCTTTTCCTGTCTGGGCCGAACTTGACGTTTCCAACTTCTGCAAAAGGGTGGGCGGAGGACGCATAGCGGGTGCTCGATAGCCATTGGTTGTTTTAGAGACCAGGCTTTCTTTGTACTTCGCGGTTACAGACGGAACTTTGTTTGAATATTTTGTCCCCGACGGAATTTTAGTAGCGGTCCGCAAGAAATCTACTCTGTAAATGACTACTCTGTGACTGAACTCTATGGCATTTCCAGAACTGGCATGGTATCTGTGGTAGTCGATGGTTCTTGTCTACCTGTTTGATAACAGTTTTAAATGTTTCTTTTAAACTCGGGGCAACATCTACATATGCAGTTCTTAAACCGGTTTCTGGTTTTCCCCCTTGTTTCATTTGGCATCAGGCATATTCTAAGTATCCGGCTTTTATATATCCCAGTGATGCCCACATTTTTTTTTCGGCCCATGGACCACATTAAAATTTAGCATGATCTTTGCGGGCCAGGACATCCTCTGACGTTGTAGCACACAAATGCCTTTCTTGGGCCCTTCGCTAACATGTTGAAGCAGATCTTTATCTCCAAGGGGTCATTTCTAAATGCGTTTCCATCCTTTGGAATGTGAAGGATCGTAGGTCAGGATGCTTTTTGATTTTCCAACTTATAAAACCTTGTTTCGACATATTTGCAATTAAGAAATGCAACATACGTGGCGGGCCGGTTGTGCCCCGCGGGCCGTAGGTTGGGCATCACTGATATATCCTGTTAGGTCTTTCTCGGCGTTTTGCCGTTTGTTTTAAAAAGCGTGTTGACCCCCTTTGCAGGGCAAAATAGAACGAGCTTTGTGTGACGATGGCAGATGTGTTTAGCGCTTTTTTCACTGCCTTTGCCTTTTCCTGGGTTTTCTTGTACACGAGGGAAGAATGTCCACATACATACAAAGCTTTTTCTTTGTCCAATTTATGTGCTGCCATCTCAGAGAGGAGCCACGTTTTTCTAGCGATGTTTTGGTTGCGCCTGCGAACTAATCCGGTTTTGACTTGCGAAGAATGTGACGATAAAGCTACCTTAATGAGGAAAACCCCAGGGCAGGCATTTAACTGAGCTTAGAACCCGCAACAGTCAGTGGGGCTCGAAGGCGTGATAGGCAAAACATGTTTTCCCGTGCCATTCCTTTGAGAGTTGTGATAGCGGAGACACCAGAGCTCCACCTTCCCCCGCCCAAACAACACCCTTCTCCCGCGAAAATCCTTCATTGCTGGAGAGCTCCTCTCCCTTCTGTGCCACCGACCTGGACGTGCCGTCTCATCCACCCTTCAGTATCCACTCCTGGGGTAGCTTGCCAACTAAAGTGAAATGGCACGTGCAGCCAAAAGCCACAAACCAAGTCAGAACGCGTAGTACAGGTGATACTAAATGCTTCGCTTGTGAATCACAACGGAGGTCAGGTTACACCGTAAAGAGTGTGTTCTTTTTTCAAAGTTCTTAGTGTCAGCAGAGATAGATCCGAAAATCTTCAAGGCTGTTCTCTTGAGCCTTTTTTTTAAACCTCCCTCAACAGCAGTAGATGTTTTCAACGATGCTGGTGAGGATGTCTGTTCACATTATTAGTGTTTAAGGTTAGTTTTTTTCTGGCTACAGCGTGTAAGGCACTTCTTTAAGTGTTCTGTTTTCTATTTTGCTGTGAGTGATATGCACCATTTTAAGGGTGGGGGCGATCCCGCCCACTCGTTCTACCTGCTCCGTCAAGAATATATGAATACTAAAACAGTGTCTCTATAGGTTTGAATGCGCGCATGCTCAGACCGTTTGATGAAGCCACCGCAGCATTCAACATTTTTGAAACTGTTCGCCCTTACGGTTGACAGGGAGTCGCCGACAGAATACAGCATACCTGGAGCCGTGACTACTCTCTAGTTAACGAAAACCTACCTGAAGTTGGAGTGAGTTCTACAGGCTACCTGTCGCTCGATTTAATTCTCATGTGAAATCTCGTCTGCATTCGTCGTTCTGAGATTTAAAACCTCGCATTACGTAACCCCACCCTTTTCCTGCAATTTTCTTCCTGCGAATCCAAATTTACTAATAAGCATTTGTTAACGAGTCACCTAACAGCGAGGCATTGCTTTGCCCGTTAGTTCAGAAACTAGCCACGCTGTAGTTCTTGTGGGTACCCCATTGCTCCAGACCTGTGTCTTTGTGCCGGCAGACTGGTTCCAGGAACCGTGGGAGAGTAACTGTTTGCCACTCTATCGAAGAACGCAGTCATTCGTTCTATTTCCAGTGAATAATATAATTGATGAAACAATATTGTTCTCTTTGATATCTCTTACCAAGAATGCCAGTGTTGTGATCAAGTATTCTATGTGTCGTTTCACGTGCTGTAAATTATGATAACTATAACTGTTGTTTGATAATAATCTAGTCTTTCCTGGCGGACGGTCGCCAGTCGACCAAAGCATCCCAGTATATACCTATATAAATAAATAATTAAATATATATACACACACAAAGGAATGAATTGGCCACTCTTTTACCTCATGTATTGAGTTCTACATACGTAATGCAAGGCGTCTTACGTGCAGTCATTGTGACTATTTTGTAACTTTTAACTGCGATTAAATGATCACTTTTTGTGTTCCGATAACGTGATTATAGCGTCAGTATGCTATTTGACATTGTCCGTGTACATATATAGACATGGCCTCTTGTTGGAACAGTAACAGTTGGCGGAAGGTGTACAAACATGCTCGATGGCAGAAAACGTGGTTTAGATTTTGGTCTGTTGTTTTACTCTGTCCACTCTCACTTTCCTCACTTCTCGTATGTGTGTGAGTGTGTGCGCGCGTGCGCACGCGTACATTTTTTTCTTTGAAGAACTGAGCAATTTTAGTGTAAATTAGTAATCACTGAAGGCTTTGTACTATAGAGCCACTTGAGATATGTCGTTCGCCGGCAGATGTCACAGCATGTGCATAATATTGATTCAAATGATGCCCAGACTCTTTGGCAAATCACGTGCCGCCTCTTATCTCCTGTTACTTCCTTTGCATTCTTTACCTTATTCTGTACTCCCTTGTCAATTACACAGGTGTGCATCTCTTTACACATGCAGATTTCAAATGGGGCGAACCCGTGTTTGTGTATCTATAGAACACCATCTGTACATCACTTGTAAATTGTATAATACTTGCGGCTTCAGCAAGTTTGATTTTTTGCCCGTTTTACTGTCATATTTGTGTATTTTTATCTTGATGTCGGATGTGTCCAAGATTCCAGTAGAGCCATTTTGGCTTTTTTGTGTGGTTCATGAGTTTTATGAAATGTGACCTGTTTATACAAGAAGTTTTGTGTACATGGAGACAACAAAGATCAGCAATTGTGGGATTTACTTGCATTAGTCGGCACGAATACTCATTTTCACAGTCTTGCCTAACCATTTAGCATTATTGTTACGATGGGAGTGCGTGAGTTTTTTTTTTCTTTTTTAATACGTTCGGAGGACTACAGCTCTCCAAGTGTGATTGGGATGCTAAATATGGTTGCGCATGATGCGTGCAATGCATGCTTTTGTTTGAGTTTTTTTTCCCCGCACGTGCGATGTATCTTATCTTACTTCGTACCTGCCACCATTGACAACCCCCACCCGCAAACATTTTCTATCGTGTCCGGGCCCTACTCATTCCAAAGGAAAGGCGTGTTCGATTTTTTTTTTCAGTTTTGCAATATTGTTATGCGCACATCTTGTTGCTCGCTGGCTGTGGGCGAGAGCTTTCTCTCCTTGTTTCCTGCAACCCTTACTAAACAGCTTGTCTTAACATGCCGTTCTCACGCTTTTCCTGTCTTTTCGATGTGTGTGGCCAGGAACAGGTAGCTAACAGCAGAGGCGAGAAGGTACAGGAACTGAGAAAACAAACGTTCTTGTGGATAGAATGTCTTCATATTGTTCAGGCCTACGGCGTCAGTGAACGGGAAGATTACAAAATAGGAGTAGGGGTGATCGAGAGTAATTTTCGCGGGTAGGAGTGGGTACTCCCGTTTTTTTTAAATTATTATTATTATTTGGATCTCTCCATTTAGTACCCCGTCATCCTAATCAGTTATGAAACTTAACTGCCAACATCTTCGTTGAAAATTAAAAAGAGATTTGTATATCTTACTGTTCCTAAGAGTTTTGTATCGAAGATTTTCAAGAAAAAATGAATCATTTTGCAGCTAAGGGAATGAAATAAAGAGGAGCATAGTGATTATTGTCGTAGGTCGTTTCAGATTAAATGAGCCTGAGGAACATTTTGCCTCGGTATCGGCTGGATTCGTAAAGCGGCGTGGGACATCAGTATAATGCCCGCTGAAGTCGGGGGAAGGGATAGGGAGTTTATTCCGCCATCTGTTCCTTCTCTTGTGCGCAAATGGCATACCGTCCGCGTCGCGTGCTTCCCGCTCTGACCCTGCAAGTTTATACCCCGGCCCACCAAACTCCCGCCCGAAAGTTTCAGGCCATTCAGATTCATTGATGATTACACGCTATTAAAACTCCAATACCGGCAGATTGTGTTCTACCCACCTGAAGCGCGGTCGACCATTTTGAATATTCTGTCTTTCTCATTTCCCCTCTCCCCTTCTCTCTCTCTCTCTCTCTCGGACAACCAAACTACCTCATTCCAGACAGAGCCTGTCTGGGAAATTGCATGTCTGCCCCCTTTGAAATCTGCCTTTATTGCAATAAGATTTCTATTTTCCACATCTAATTTCTTAGTCTCCTGTGTGCCTGGCGTAGGCCACAGCCAACTCATTCAGGGAAACCGTGCGACTAATATTTGTCATTATTATTCACATTACGATCACTTGAATTTACCCAATTTGATTTTGTGTATTATTATTAATTATTATTATTATTTACATTGTCGTGCATTTTAGCTATGTGTGTGACGTCAAACCGAAAATTAATAACTTTGAAAACATAAGTTCGCAACCCCTTTTTTGTTATGAACTTTTTGCGTGTGTGTGTGCGCGCATGTTGCATGTGAATTGAGCTGGCGTGCTGCTTTTGCATCCTTGTATGTGTGTGCATAAAGCTTTGTGGATCCTCCGTCTTTAGGCCTCCTCCTGCATCCTCCGCCCCCTTTCCCATATCGAGAACAGCGACAGGTAAAAACGGAGGGCAGGTGAGGTGCAAACTGCGATGTTACACGCCACTCGCCTGTTACCTGCTACCGATCTAAGACCGTGGGGAGAGAAATTTCGCAATTTGCATGCTATGCAAGCACTTCAGTAAGATTGTCTTTCTGCTGTCGAGTCGAGAGGTACACACTAAAATTAGCGCAGAGGAGAAATTGGTGACGCCGTGTTAGAGAACAGGAGGCGGAGCGTGGGAGGTGGGGAGGGTGTGTGTGGCGGTTTGACCTTTATATGATTAAGTGGTAGTGTTTACATGTACTGGGAGTGGGCCTCGCTGGCACGGGCTTGGTAGACCTGTAAATATTACATTGGTCGTTAAAAACCACACAGTACGAGTGCAGTGATAGTCGGAACACGTCGGCCGATGTGGAATAAACTGCGGTCGCTATCTTTGACACGCGGCATGACGCGGTTTAGAAGACGGTGGGAACGCGCGCCGTGTGCGCGCGGTGCTAGACTTGAGATCAGGCTAGGGTGTCCCACGTGACCTTCTCTCTGCCTCCCTCCCGACCCACCATCAACATGCACGTGTGTGCGTGTATGCATGTGCGTTGTGGTGGGGGGGAGGAAGGGGACATGTGCGAGGCGCGATTTATTAAAATTACCTCAACAGCGATCGTCATTTACCAGTAAAAGTGGCATCACGATGATTTGTAACTGAGCATTGACTCATTTTACATTACGAAGCTGTTTTCCTCTTAGAAACAGGATTGGGGTGTATGATAGTATCTGCAGCTCCGACTGTAAAAGCGGTCGTCTACACTCAGTATTCTAACGGGGGTTCACGTATGGTCAACCGATACGAATGCCCATAGAACCCAACTCTCAGCACTTACGAGAACGTACGTTGTTTTGTTCGGAGCAGACGGTATTGCCACTATGACCGTCGATTTTCTCTTTTTGGGGGGTGGTGTGGGGAGGTAATGTCGACTATTTTGGCGTGTTCAAATTCATTTATTCATACGGAAAACGGAGGTCATTCTCTCACACACACCAGCCCTTACCGAAACATGACGCCCAAACGCGTGCCTTTCGTGATCGCTATGGAAAACCCTTTGTCCAGTATTCCGTCTAAAGTCGTATGTTGTCGCATTTAGCCCAGTAAAGGATGAAAGCGGGAGAACCGACGTAAATTCTAATGTAAGATATTTAAAACTACGAGTGTAAATCTTTCTCGTTAAAAAGGTCTGTCTAACCATTTCATTCATATCTCTCCTTCCCCACACTTCCTATCTTCTCCTTCCTGTCTGCCCGCTCTCTCTGTCTCTGAGATTTACACACACACACACACACAAAATCAAAACAATGGTTTCACACTCCACGCTCTTCTATCCGCTAGCATTAAAAGAGACAAATTTTAAAGCCAGTTTTTCAGTACGTTACGGCCCCCCCAACCTTTTTTTTAAAAGAGAAGTGGGCCGCCGGCTGCTATCGAGTAAAACAACCCAAGTCGAACTCTTTCCTTGACTTTGCCATTCTCTAACCGCCTCACTCAGCAGCGAGCTCGCTCCAGGGGCTTAAAATATGCCACGGGCCATTGTCCGGCCATTGTCACAGCTATTCAAACTTGGCATTACACACGCCATGCTGGCGATGAATCGGTGCTTTGCGTGGAGGGTCGACCTTAAACAGCCCTGCCGCTGTTCTCAAGCTTAGGTGTGCAGTCTTCCAGAAGGGGGCGTTTAAAGTAGGATAGATTAGGGCTTCATTCAAACAGAAAGAAATTAAATAGTCACACACGACATCTTTTTAAATATCAATAGACCTCTTTCTTTCTTTCTTTCTTTCTTTCTTTCTTTCTTTCTTTCTTTCTTTCTTTCTGTTTAATCCGCCTTATCTCCCCTTTCCTTCTCCCACAGAAATATGGTAAAAATCTAAATGACGACGTTGAAATTCACAGTTTATCTAAATTTAATAATCCAGAACTACATGGCCCTCTCGCCACTTATAATTCTCTCCTCACGCCTTCCGATTGCCTTTTTCAATCCTTCCTAATTAGAACCTGGATGCATTTAATAAAACATTTCTAATAGCCTTTTTTTTACTATTAAACAGCATGGACAACCCTGCTGGTATACATACAGTTTTGCTGGCGGTGTCATTAAACATTTTTTTCTTTATTATCTGGAAAAAGGACTTGACTGTTAAATATAATATCGGCTTCAACCATCCCATGACATAAGTCACTTTTACAGAGGTAAATCGCTTGTACAGACTGACGTAAATCGCTTGCACAGACTGACGTAAGTAGCTTGCACAGACTGACGTAAGTCGCTTGTACAGACTGACGTAAATCGCTTGTACAGACGTAAGTCGCTTGCACAGACTGACGTGAGTCGCTTGTACAGACGTAAGTCGCTTCACAGACTGACGTAAATCGCTTGTACAGACGTAAGTCGCTTGTACAGACGTAAATCGCTTGTACAGACGTAAGTCGCTTGTACAGACGTAAGTCGCTTGCACAGATTGACGTAAATCGCTTCTACAGACTTGCAACAAAAGGAGTGTAAAGGACGTGACAGACAACCGAAGAAGAGAGATTGTTAGACAGGTATGGTTCAGCCCAAACCACAAACGTTTGCGGGGCTAACTCGGGTGAAGGCTGGGGGAACACAAAGCTGTGAAATAGCCCTAGGGTTGCGATTACAACTGACGCCACATGTTGCCTTCGAATCTCAAAATTTTCTTTTCTCTACTTACCTAAATATTGCATCTGCCACTCAAAAAAAAAGGGTTTGGGATAGAGAAAACCACGCTCTCCCCAATACGCTGCGGTCAGTATTCGAAGCAGCATTCATTTAGTGTCTCTAATGCCTTTATCATTTAGCGTATGATACTTTCGTTGTTATTGACCGAGCATAAGCTGAGAGACGTATTGGCCGCGAAAAGATACTTTTAGAGAGATTGTTCCCCGACACGGTCTGGTTGAAGGTAAATCTGTCAGTGCGTTTTGGGCTGAGCGAAACCTCAACACGACCGCCACCCACGGAGTCGAGTGCGTTCTCCAAAACGCGTCTTTTCTTTCTCCCCCCACCTCACCCTGTCGGGTTTGTTCCAGATCCATTGATCTACCATTTCCTGTTCCACAAACTATCCTAGATTATCCGTAAAAGCAAGCAAGCCGCCCTGAAGGCAAACTTGCAGCGCTGAAGTTAATTCCTGCCGTTCAAACAATAACAGCAGGGTCGGTGCAATCTGCGCATGTCGAAGATCATGCGAGCTGCTGAAAGTGGCCCCTGAGTTCACCAGTGACGTAGCGTCACGTGGTGAAATTTAACCGGAAGCGTCCGGGCTTTGACAGCGTTAGTAAGCCCGCTCAGCTAATGACATCGTCGAACGGAAACCTCTGAGTGTTGCGCGCCAGGGAGTGGCCGCCAAATTAATAACGGTCATTATTTTCGTTTTTGAACTTTAAAGAGCTTCCCCTCTTGGTGCAAACCCGCGTCCCCCTCTTGACCCACATACTTCAGCGTTATGGCCATCGTAAGCTGTATGAGGACGACAAATCTCTCGCATACACACCCCACTACTACCTTTTAATACTGACCATAGTACTACGGACGCAGTAGCACAGTTTCGACAAAGTTAAAATGAACGCTACTCGAGGACCGGAATCTGCACGTAATGCACCGTTTAATTCGTTCTTGCAGTCGTCCCAGCCATGGCAGAAAGGACAGAAAGTGCGAAACTTTTGGTTAATTAAATGGGCTGCCTACAAGTGGTCAACTTAACAAAGGGATACAGCGTAATAGAAAGGTGTGAGTAACACTTGCACGTTTTTTGCCCTCCCTCCCTCCCGGCCCCACGCCCTCTCCCCACCCCACCCCCTTTTTTTCTCTCTGACTCGGTGAGGCTGGGTCAAAGGACAGCAATGGCAGAGACGTGTATAGACGATATAGTAATGGTATCCCAGTTCCTGCCAGTCACGCTTCGCAGAAATGATTATTAAATTTATTTAAACCGCACACGAAAGCATCATAGCGTTCCGTGTATGACTTCTGTTTGGGGCCGATTCAACGAACCCCTGAACACGGGCAGAAAGACATCCGACCAGGCATTCGTCATAGTGCCGGAGTGGGAGCACTGAGGGGAAGCGGTGTAATTAGGAATGGGGAAAAAAACTAGCGCCTGAATAGGATTTAGGCTCCAAAAATTAAAACGTGGTTTGCGTCGCTCATAATTCATTTCACAATCGCTAGCGTGTCACTTATTGTGTGGTCCTAAGCTGTGTTTCGCGTCAGAAACAAGAATCAATTTTGGGCCAATTCCCCAAAGCGTTTTTGATTTTGTCGGTAGCGCGCGGAAAGAAAACTAAGGTTTGAAATATTTACAGAAGCTAGGGCCTGGCTTCTCTTTCATCTGAGCGCAAAGCACTGCAACACCTTCTTTTATAGAATGTGTGTGGGGATTTTCTTTATGTTCATGTTCGCTCGGTCCGTTCTTTTTCTTCTTTTTTTATTTTATTCCCCCTTTTCTGTGGGTGTTACTGTGCGGCAAAAGCATGGCAACAGTACCTATGTGACGTATGAGTTTCGGAGAGTCGTTTTTGAACTCCCCCTCTCCCTTTCTCTTTCTCTCTCTTTCCCCGCCCTTCCTGTCTTTACATCCCCGTTTTTCTTTCGTCTCTCATTATGCAGCCACACACGCACTCACTCAGATATGCGTACACATCCACAACACATACGCGTCACACACACACCATCTCTTTCTCTCTCTCTCTCACACACACACACATACAACATTTATAAAAAGAAATATGTCTACTCAACAAAGACACATTAAAACGCAATACACACACACACACACACGACCCAGTCACCACTCTTGGAGTTTAATTTTAAAACGTCCTCTCTGTAATGTCACCCCCATCTTAGCCATCGTCTTCATCGTGATTATCATCTTCTCCCTCCCTCCTTCCCTCCCTCTCTGTTCGCCCACCCCTTCTCCTCCTGATTCCATTTCAACCGGATCCCGATTTGAGTTCTCTCGTGTGCCCTTTATCAAGCTGGCTCCGACATGTACGGAAGGCGCAATAGTTGAAAATCATAACCATAAATTATGAAATGTACGCTGTAATTTTTGGCAATGATTTTCTGGGGCGGCCTGCCATTAAAAGCCGAACAATGGCCGTCACATGCTAGGTGCTTGCCCGGTCTGAGGCCAGGCCCTGACTTCAGTTCGTCTGCAGCCCCGCAACACTGTAATCTTTAGCTGCTGGCTGGCGCTCAGGGCTTCTTTCTGACCTCCACATTTATTTATTTAAAAATTATTCCACACGTGATCGGTTCCCATTTTACCCTCCCCTTCCGCCCTTTTGTTCTCCCACAAAGGACATTCGGAACCTTCTGTATTTGGTGATTCTGATGAACATTTTGATAGGTTTGTTTGTATATAATTACACATTTTATTCCTTTTTATTTCTAACATGTGGAGACCACATCTATGCGTGCCCAGCGGCATTCCGCAGACGTCATAGATTTAGACATCCACACATGCTGCGTATGTTAAAGATTTTTTCCCCCCATGTATCATGCTTTAAAATTCCTTTGTAGAACGCCACACACGCACATGCTACACTGAAAAATTCAGCTATCTGAAGTACATTCCTTAAGAGAAAAATGTCGATTAAAGAAAATCTAAGCTCCCATTTTCTGCAATTGGTGCTGGTTGTTCTTCACTCTGCACCCCAACCCCAAGCCCCCTGTTCCTGCGCGTCAGTCACTTGTAGCCTCTACTTAAACGTGTCAAGCACATGTAGCTCTACTTTCAGAGTTTTGAGGGCTGTAAAAAATCCGAGTTGTGACGATATGAAAGCACGGGGTCAGATCCTTGGTACTGCCAGCTATATCATCCACTTGTGGCTGCGACAAACGGCTGATACTCAGGCAGGGCCAGCGAAGTGCGTTTCTCGCGTGACATCACGCGATCCCACAACGAAGGAGCTGAGGCGAGTTTCATAGCCGCGAGGAATGCAAGCGACGCTAGGCGGTGCAGTCCGAACTCCTGCGGTTTGGTCGAGCGCGTTGACGTCACTGCATCGCTTCGCTCGCGTTCCCTGCGGTTTGAAACTGGTCTGGAACCGTATTCATGGCCGTTGGTGCTTAACCGATCGCGATCACGTGACAAGCTATCGGTTAGTGACTTTTCTTGGGGACAGAAGCCCTGCTGGATGCTTAGCACACAGCTGTGGGCCGACATGACGATGAAGTGACCTGTACTCACGCCGCGAGGAAGTCCGGCCTGGCCGTTATGGACTTCGTTGTGGTGCGGGAACTCCCTGACTCAGACCATCTTGCCTCAGTGGTCATTTCCGCACAACAAACCGTGCCAACCTTCGCTTGCTATTTTTCCACGAAACTTTAGTCAGTCAGTCCAATTACAGTGAAAGGGACCTTTAAAAAATGGAAACATAAGTTTAATGGGCGTGGGACCGACTGAAAAGGCGTGTAATATCTCCCAACGTACGGGTCCACGTAAAAATGGCCGCGATGAACTGGCCTTTACGACAGCCCTTGAGTGCGGAACTAACTACAAACTTTCATACAACCCAACCCAGTTGTGGACAGAGTTCAACGTGGCATGTATCAGAGCGAGGTCCGTTCAGGCCCTTTCTAACGGGATAACGGTGCATTCTAGTTTGCTGAATCCTGCCGTGGGCGCGCGTGAAGTCAACAAGTACATAAAATGTACAGTCATTTCAAGAGTCTTACCGCCATGTCTCTTTGTCATTGCCTCAGAGAAAAATTTTCCATGAAGCCAAAGTACTCCCCACCCCCCACCCCTCCACAGACCTCTGCTTCTAAAGCATCAGACAGAGAGGAGAGCGAAAGGCGTTTGCGTGACACCTGATCTGAGCCGGCAGTTTGTCACAACCAATGAAGTTAAACGGATGAGACATGAAAGTTCTCAAGCTTCACTGCCCCACCGCCCAGGAATCGTGGGTAGTTTCCCTTGCGCACGCGCGCGCTCACACACACACACACAAACACAGACAAACACAACACACACCCTCCCTTCCCTTGTGGGTGCTTATACAGCTTGACTCCACTGAGCTTGAGTCGGCGAAGATCTGTAAATGAATATTTGCACTTTTATTTTTCATCTCCCTCCCTCCCTTCCTCCCTCCCTCCACTCGAACATTTATTCAGTCTACCACATCGCAGTTTCTACATCAAGACAGTCTGTTGCCTTTCGTCCCAGAGTTAATTGCTGCGACCTGTCTAGCAGACTAGTACATAGTTCGACAGTTCACACCACAACAGTCCCTGCGGTCAATTTTCAAGCCTCTAATTAAGTTTTATCTAATCATGGCGGCCTCATTTTATTTCCTCGTTTATTGTCCTATAGCTGTTGCCAGTATCCGTCCCCACTTCTGAACTGCGTGCAAGTAAACAGTCTTCCCAATACTATCAGGCTCGCCGGGGAATGGACTCTTTCTTCGCCTGGCGACCCCGGGCTTGGGGGGAGGGGCCTTAACATTCTTCTGATTACAATAGCGTCCTGGAAATTAATGTACGCCTCATTATAGCAATTAAAATGGCGGCGTGAGCGTGATTGTGGAATTGTTTGTAAAGTTCAACAATGCGTCACCCGCTAGCAAATAACGTTGCTCGAGTTAGAGGCTTGACTTTTCAAGTACTGTAAGACAGGCTTTGAGTGAGTGCGTGTTCAAACAGGAGCTCTGTCCTTGTTATTTTAACACGCGCGTTTCAAAGTTTTAAGACACATATACATGGACTCTGCTCAACCCATACAAAAGTGGTCTGAGAAAGGTTGGCGACGAAAAACATGAGGTTATGGTAAATGCTTTCAGGGTGATACGGCTGCTTCCGTTGGCACTGATGCTGTAAGCAGCTGACGGTTAGTGGTTTTTTTCGTTGGTTCCATTTCAGCTTGTGACCTGGCGTTGGCGGAATCACAAGTCATGGTTGTTTGCAGAGCGGCTCCGTTTGAATCACTTGTTACCAAACCACTTTCATACTTCTGTGAACTCGTGCAAGTACGGCTTCAAGAGCTCAAGCGCCCTCAGTGTATTGTTCCTGTGCGGTCAAACGCTCGCACACACAGAGATGAGAGAGAAAGAGGGAGGGGATGGAGGAACGAAATAAAGAAAAAAGAAAGAACGTAAGGAAGGGAGGAAGGAAGGAGAATCGTTTTTTCTTCCAGAAAACTTTAACTCGTATGAATAATTGGTAGCATATGCATATGTGGGTCTATTGTGTATATGCTATTCCAAGAATAACAATCACAGGCGCTGGTGGTGCCAAGCGGTTATTCTTATAAAAGCAAATGTGCGTGTCGCTGGCTCTAGACTTGAGTCTACAAAGTCACATTCCAGTCACAGAATGGTTCCAGCCATCAGGAAGGGACTCGGGTGGGCTGGGGTGTGTTGAGGGGGGCGGGGGTGGAGTGTCCAGGATACAGAAGCCAAGCCAAGTAAATCGGGCAGCAGATCTGGCCAGACACCGCTATGTCCGAAAGGATCGATTTTTTAATCCGTGGCCCTTCCATAAAATTACATAGCTCAAGCCTATCCCAGCTCTGCCCTTTCGAATTTGGCTGCAGGCCAGAGCAGCGTAAGGTTCTGCCAAAGGGGGGCTTTGGTACCGCACGCGGCTAAAGGTCTGAGGAGTGACTAGAAGCTAGAATGAGTATGACGCCTGTGCTGATCAGCCTCTGCTATGCCCAAGAATTCGCTTTTGTCTTCACGCAAGTCTGCCGTATTTTATGCTTGCCCTCAGCAGTACACAGTCCTACACCGAGCGTCACACAGTCCTACACTGAGCGTACGTCACACTGCCGTACACCGGGCGTGCGTCACACAATCCTACACCGAGCGCACGTCACAGACCTACACCGAACGCACGACACAGTCCTACACAGAGCGTACGTCACAGTCCTACACCGCGCGCACGTCACAGACCTACACCGAGCGTACGACACAGTCCTATACGGAGCGTTACGCTGACCTACACCGCGCGCACGTCACAGTCCTACACCGAGCGTACGTCACAATCCTATACCGAGCGTCAAAAGACTTTTCCACGAGCAAAGGTAGATGTGTGCCGGTAGAATTTCATAACAGGAAAAAAAAGATGCGCACATACACATTCAGAACACGTCTGGGAGCAAAACCTAGTATTGCGTTCAATTCCGCCATGAAGCGTCGCTTTCCTGGATTTTGTGTAAAACCATTCACTAACAGACTGTATACTAATAGTGGTAGACGGTACTTTTGAGGAGACAGACTTCGGCCCTTCGACCCGCTGGCTTTGGTGCACTCAACCTGTGGACGATATTATCAAAAGAGTTTTTGCTTGTGGACTGCGACTGGCTGCGATATCAACGCGTGTTGTCTGTTGTGTTATAGTCAAAGTCGTTTTCGAAAGCATTTTAATGACAGGGGATTTGTTGTTGCACGTGCCACACCAGATGGCGACCGCTGTGGTCTGTGGCTGGCTGTTCATCCACAAAACAGAAATTAAACACGCAAAGCGCCGTGAGGCAGCCTTGTTAAAAAGCGAGGTTCGACCGAGCTGCATATGCCCCAGTGGAATTATGGGTACCTTGTACAAAGGTTATGTTTCATTCCGCACCACTGGTGGATGAGGTTACGACTAGAACGTGTTTGCGTGGGCATGGAAACTCCTAACCGAGGTTTGAAACGCTCGCTTAAGTTCGCCAACCGTTGGTCGCTGTAAACAATTAAGGTAAACCTAATAGGGGGTCAGAGGCGGGTGGGGAGAGTGGAGGGGAGGGGAAAACGCGACGTGTTACTTAGCTCCGATTTCACAAAGCTTTGTGTACTGGTTTGCATGAGTTTTATAAAGGAACTTCCTACAGAAGGCCTGAGCCTCATATTGCACTTGCTGCTAGTGGCTGGCTGATTAACACGACACTAACCTAAAATGTTAGGTTTACGCGAAGAGGATATAAACAGGTAGGCCGCATGATGTTCACGTGTTTTCCCTTCGCGTGAACATGCATTGTGATCAGTGTGATACCCATGGAGTAATCAGATTCACGCAGTAAAACTTTCCTGTCATCTTTAGATCTGCACTGAACAAACTCATGTGAAGGACTTTTGAAGGAAAAAGAATTACTTGAAGCCCTATCAATCAAAATTAGCAAAGTTGTCTTTACAAATATTCTTCAGTAGAGCTTAAACGCTGGCGGGACGTCGTCAGCAGTCTCTGTAACTTTTGTTTTGCATGTGTGCAGTCATTAAAATTATTGTCATGGACTATGAATATCATGCCCATCCTAGCCTTGAACTTGCCGCACCTCTCAAGTTTTTACTTTCGAAATATAACTTATTTATTTACATATTTATTTGCGAGGAACCCATGTCTGTGCCGGTAATAAAAATATGGGGTTTGTTTTTACGCACGTGATGTTGTTCGTCAGAAATTTATAGTCACTGGCTGCAACAACTCAGGTGTCCATATGTCCGAAAGCCTTATTTCCACACAGCAATCAGCCAACTCGCGAGTGAGTCAAATGCCACTGTCAGCAAGACTGGTGACTCAGAAAGAATCGACTCAAATTATTTCGGGCAGTTTTCCTCCACCCCGCGACCTTTCTTCTCGGCTTTCAACTTTGCAGGCGGCGATTTCACCGGTTTTAAATTTGTCAGTCGATATCCCTTGCACTTTAAATGTTATTACACAAACCTGTGCTTGCTTGGGACGTGTACATGTGGTGTGATGGTTTATAGCTGGGACAAGGGGGTTGTTTTCAGTCATGTCAAATTCCCATAAATTCGTGCAGTTACTACTGGTTTTATTGTTATACTAATAAGCTTCTCAAATGCATCAAGTGTGATATCATGTGACATCTGGACACCCTCTTATTCAAAGAGATAAATATACTGCCTTCAGTCATCCCATTCAGCCTCTCTCTCTCTCTCTCTCTCTCTCTGTATGTATATTTATACATATATCTCCTCTTCTCGCTCTCTTCACTTCTCTCTTTGTCTCTGTCTCTTTCTCTCTCCCCCGGCTCTCTCAATCTACTTCCTTTGAAATAGCTTACCTGTTTTTGGTCTCAATAGATCAAATATCAGATATGTGTAACATAAAATAGAAATAATTTTCATCTATATAAGCCGCGTGACTGTTTGCTGTGACATGATTTTTAGATTTTTTAAAGCATTGGTTTGCGTGTGCGAGTGTTTTCTTTCTAAAAATGTGTTTTCGTTTGTTGGCATTCCTGTTTTTCGATTTTCCCCTACTTAAAGTTTAAAAGCCAGTCACGATATCACCAACTCTGGGTTTTAATTTTTGTCAGAAAAGCGCGAGGAAGCGAGGTCCTGCTCCCTCCTGTGTTGAAATCTTGCGGGATGTCAGTGTTAACGACATTAACTTTTGCACCAACCAGCTGTATGCAGCAACAGTTCCATAACCGTCTGCCATTACTGTCTTGATATTTCGTGGAGTGAAGATTTTGAGCCTGTCCTATTATGTAGGGTTTTTTGAATGCAATAAACTCTTCAAAACGAGTTCTTTATTGTTGTTGTGTTGTTGTGGTTGTGGTGGTGGTGGTGGTGGTGGTGGTGGTGGTGGTGGTGGTGGTGTGTGTGTGTGTGTGCGCGCGTGCGCACGCGCCTGCGTGTTCATGCATGGATATTTGTGTATATGTGCGTGCGTTCACCTACTTCTATGTTCTACTTGTATTACTGTCATGCAGTCATACAATAATTTGATCTTGTTCTTTGTTTTCCTTCCTTCCTTTCATTTTTCTCTTCTTTCTCTTTTGTTCTGGTTGTTTCTTTTGACAATTTGTTTAAACTCTCCTTATAAGGGATGGGCTGCATAAGTGTTCGTATCTGTACGTATCTGTCATACGAGCGACCTTAAAACACGTTTGCCCTGTGTATTTGACGTGCAGCTTTACGTATGACCAGGAAAAATGAACGCCCATGCAAGCCAATCCTGGATCCCTGTTTGGTTCATTGACCTATTTACAACATTTATTTCCTTGCAACAAATACAAATTCCTATGTAAGGCGGTCAGTTTCATAATGGTGTGTCGCAATTCTTAATTACTGCTTCCTCAAAATTACTCATTACAAGTTATTTAAAGCAGGGACATAAATCGGTCACTAAAAGGTGCATTAAATCATTACAACTGCCGAGCTCTTTCTACTGTTTATCTCTAGCGACTGTCCTCATATGCACCTCGTTTGGGGAGGGACGTTACGCAACAACCCCCACACTATACTGCTAATCTTTAGCGCAGTATTGATTAAGAAATCGCGAAGCGAGATCTTCACAAAAATAACATGAAAATAAGGCGTTATTACAGACGGATAGGGAAGTCGCAGTCAATTGTCCGTTATGTGCATGTTGAGGTAGGTATGAGTGGCACAGAGAGAAACTCAAGGCTCATCTGGCGCGTGCGAACTACAGAAAGAGTGCGATCAGGACTAGGGTGGGTTCCATGGGCGTTCATACGTAAAAACGCACGCAAAGACACACGTCTGTCAGAGCAAACGGTCATTGAGACCGTTTTCATAACTGGAAGTGCAGATACGAATTACCTGAACTTAATTTTGTTTTTAAAGTAGGCAGTATCGGTCTGCAGATACAAGAAACTTTGAAGAAGAAAGATTTGCATCCTGTTTGTGGTCCTGCTGCCAGTGACCGGAAATGGCAGCCAAAGTTTGGATGATGATGAACCATTTGTGATGAATGACCTTGAAATCAAATGTGCGAAACAAAGGGTCCTAAGGTCAGCTGCTCAGGACGTTCAACTTGTTTGTGTTATTGGAGACCTGCACGTGCATCGTACCTTGACATCGATGTACTCTGCCACCTTGGCAGGTGCTGCATACCGACGAGAAAAGCTCGTTCTGCGCGGAGGGGAGATGGGGGGAAGGCTAGCAGGGTTGTCAGCGTTCTCTCGCGGCGCCATAAGCGAGAAGCTGGTGAACGCAGAGAGCCGGCGATGTACTTCGCCACAATATTCTCTCCGAGAGACTTTCTCTGCGCGTGAAGTTCATTTCTCGCCTGTAGGCAACGCAAGTCAGAGGACGACAGCCTCTCGCACAAAACATGTCAAGGGGATGGCCTTGACTCTTCCAACGGCCGTTTACGGGGCCAGGAACTTCTGTCCCGTGTTCCAGTGTTTACCCTCTGCAGCTACCTTACGTCACAATTCCCGTGGACACTACATCCATCATGTTCACCATCCCGGCTGTAAAAGTCTGACGACCGGAGGTTCGGCTTAAGATACGGAGATCCATCTTGAAGCCACAGCACCAATGTTCTTTCCTGGTCTTGGACAAACTGAGCGGCTGAAGAAGCTGTCATGCACGTTGGAGGGGTGGGGGTGTCCTTATCTGGGAGATGATAAATGACAGGTGTTTAAATCCTACCACATCTCTTTCCCCTAAGCACGTCGCTACATACAGAAAGGCGGGGAACATACGCATCTACGCTGAGCACAAAACGATGAAAATATAGGGTATATTTTTTTGTAACTTTTTGTCCTGTCTGTTTTATTCTTTCTCAAATAGACAAAGCATTGATTTTTAACTTGAATTTAGTAGGGAAAATACTTAAATATGACTTCTAAACAATTTCTTTTATGCATTTCTTAGTTTATTAGCTCTTTGGTAGTTTCCGATTAAAATTGACTAGAATTTAAAGAAGGCTTTAGGTTGTCCAAGATACTGAAATAACTTGTGTACATTATGTCCAAAATTCCTGAAACTACTTGGGGGGGGGGGGGGGGGAGGCCAAGCAGACGATGTGAAGGTATCTCGTAGAAGATTCCCATAAGCCTGTTACTCTATCGAGCTAAAGTTTTTTCTTACCCAAAAAAATGGACACCTAGTAAATATTGTGTTGGTGGCCACAGCATCTAAAGTCGCGGAAATATACTGAAAAAAAAACTATTAAGTTTGGGTAGAAATACATAGGTCGGTGTCAACTGTGGCGAGACTGGCTTGACCTTCCAGCCCAGGTTCTCGCAGATGCAGACGACAAAAATGACGCGGGAACGTGGAGTGAAAAATGCAGAGAAGCAGGTGAGTGTTTTTCCTTGCACAGCTAATTTACTTGTACTGTGTAAAACTCTGGTTGGGTTGTTTTAACAGAACTCTAAAACAAGCAGCCCATGGAACATACAGGTGTTTCAGGCAGCAACGCTGGATGAGGGCCGAGCTGAATTCTCGCCTTCCTTCACAGATTTACCTGTGTGTATCTCACTGAAACACGCGCTAGTTTTTGTGTATGGAGTGAAACCACGACCGCTAATATGATTTTGCAAAAGTGAAGATCTGGAGCTCTGTGGGAATTTTTCATGTAGGAAAAACAAAGGTTAACTGATCAAATTCGTTTATTTTCTTCATCTTTTGCACGTGTGCATGCGCGTGCTAGACGTGTTTTCTGTTGGTACAATTATAGATTTGGAGACAGTGGTTAGAACGCTCATACAAACCAGTTAAGTTCAAGAAGCAGCGAAAATTCCATAATTTTGGCTCTTCGATGCGTAATGTATTTCTGTAGGACGTGCGAACCTGGTGAAATGAGTAAGAACTTTCTTTTATGCAAAAAAAAAAAAAAGGATAAGAGTCCTGCAACGCTTTTCTGGGTTGCTAAAAAGACAGCCGACAGTGCATGAATGATTGTAACATCATATTGTACTGGAACTGTTGTTATAGAACAGTTGTTGAGAGGGTCTTAGTAACCTGTTTAGCTCAAATGTTATGAGCCATCTCGAAACGCAGACTTTGCTAAACGACGACTGAGGTCGAGATGGACTATGCTGTTGGTCACAGAGGTGTCCTCTTGAGGGCGCTACCGAGAAAGCACGTCCCATTAACTGTGTATTTAATTCGTTCCTTGAGAATGAATGCATGAGATCATGAGCACGCGGGTGCCTTCGCGTATTTGTGCGTGCACATGTTTGAGCCTGCGCCCATGCAAATTAGTGTGCATACGGGTCTGCGTGTGTGTGCGTCTGCTTGAGTGCGTATGTGCGTTCGTTCTTATGCGTGTGAACAACTTTGTGCAGGTGATGAGTTTGTGGATGCATGAGTGCAGCACCCAAGGGGTGGGCGCACGTGCGACCGAGTTTATAAACAAAAGTTATCGCCCTTGTGCCTGTTGGGTGTATCATTTTCGCCCCTAGTAACATTTGCCACCCTGCTATAGAATTCTGGTTTTGATTTCAAAATGTCCTCTGTAGGCCTATGTACATACATATTCATTATCCACAATGAGAGTCAGACGTTATTATCCGTCCTCCTCACGACAGATCCCTCCCTCCCTCCCCTCCCCACACCCTGACGTAACCATAGGCCGCAAACTCGAGGTCAAGCAACAGAACCTATACTGATGAGCCGCGTGGACAGGCCATAGGTCACACCAGCTTTTGAACTTTTGTCTCCCTCTATGCAGGCAGGGAGTACTGCAAAGCATTGTTACATCGCTGGCATCAATCATCAACCACTGGTTTTGCCACGCGGCCAGTGGGAAAGGTCCAGCATCTGTCACTCACTGTCTCCCGTTAGCGGCCAGAGCAGGATGGGCCCTAGTTTCCTGATTTACTGCACCAGACGAACGATTTACAGCAGCAGACGAGCTTCTAGCACATGAAGCGATGCAGTTTTCATGAATTTTCATTTTGCAAAAATGATACGGTTAACGTAACTTTTCATGCATGTACATAATGGCTGAAAATTCAAACTTAAACTTATAGAAATTTAAATTTTCAAACATTATCTACATATTCTAAATTTTCATGTGGAAATAAAGATACTCATAACACATCTTCATACAGAGGTATCCATTTTCATATATTGAGCAAGATTCAAAAAAGATTCAATTATTCCACTCTGTTTTAGAGTCTGTTTTTCCACTTGTTTTCCCTCTTTTTCGCTCACACACACGCGTTGGGTATCGCAAAGATTTTCTGTCGTGTTTTTGCAAACTAAAGTGTTCTTAAGACTGCAATGTTTTAACAATACTGCTGATGATTGAAACCACACTGTTATCCGCCTCAGTTTCGGTACATTATATTTTCGTTTGTGAAGCATTTACACCCTTTGATCTTTTCACCAATTAGCCGTCCTTCATTTATTTTGACCAGAATGTGTGCGAGTATATTCACGTGCATTGTTCTTTTCTCACCTGTCAGTCTGCTGTCCTTTTCGGGCTCAACAAACAGAAGACGTTCATACGCTGACTCTGAAATAATTTCCTCGTTTTCAAACAAAGTTTTGCACTTTGCTCACCTGTTCCTCGGCTGCTGATCCCAGCCTCCGTACGTGAGTCTACGCCTGGCCTAGCGGTCAAATCCCGGCTGACGTATTTATCAAGGAACAACATCTGTGGCTATAAGACTTTGCTTTTCTCTCCATCTGTGGGACCTGAAGCAAACTTTTGTTGCAGTTCAACAAAAAAATCCAGACACGTAAATCCACATTAATTCCCTCCGCTTTGCTGACAGTGCAGTGGACACTGGCTTCATAAATCAAACTGGATGTGACCCTCGTTTCAACAGTTCTGTTTGGTCGCTTCGTCTGGTGCCAATAGGACCTTTTTCATGCTTCTTGGGTGTTTACTGGTTGAAAGGTAATTGGCCAAGGGAGCTGTTTATGTGTTTTTTGTTCATTAGAGAGGGTAAATCTTTCTATATGGACTTCATGGAACACCTTTCCAGGGTATGCTTGGGTGCTCTGGCTGGAAATTAGAAGAGTAAACCTGAATCTTACGCAACCAATGACCTGTGAACTTTCTCTGAAACACTACTTTTCTGTACTCATTGTTCTCGCTTCTATGCACTTCGCTTCTCTTACCCCCTCCCCACCCCGTCTTTCTCCTCTATTTCATCCCTACCTTTACCCCTGCATCGCTCTTTGTGTTTCGTTGTTACTGTATGGACACAATTTGCTTATGTGGCTGGAAAATAAGCTGGTTTACGATTGTAAGTGTAAGACATTCCCCATTAAAAGAAAGATATGTTGTGCACCTAACAAAAGTGAAATTTTTCTCTCTCTCTCTCTCTCCTGTCTTCGTCTCTTTCTTTCAGCAGAGCGGACAGGATGAGGAGCGTTCGGACTCGCCAGCGAGGCGGTGCGGGTCACGTGCCATGCGTTCAGATCCAATCCCAGATACAAGTGCCCTTTCGTTTCCTTACACACGTGTACCTACTTGTGTTATATGTAGTAATCAATGTGTGTTTAATTGATATGTAAAGTAGGCATTGTATACACACATAGAATGTACTTAAAGTACGAATCGTATGGATTTCAATAAAAATGATTGTGAATGTTACTCCTTTGTTTTGTCAAATGCACGAAAACTGGAAAAAAAACTCATTTTCATTTCTTGAAATTCTAAGTCCTTTGTTGTTTACCTTTTATTTCAAAAGACTAAAGCAAGTATTACAATTAAACTGGCAAGCTACTGCATGCATTATTTTTTGTAATATCCATTGACCGTTCCGTGACGTTGGGAGGCTCAATAAAACATGCAGGCAAAACTTAACTCATTTTAATTAGCATTCCAAAAAACGGGGCCCTGTGAAGTGCATATTGACTTGGTTTCTGAACAACAAAGCTCGCCAGCTGATGACAATTTGCAATCAAAAATATAATTCCGATTATCAGACGGGCGTGAGGTAGCGTTATTACCGGTTTGAAATTAAAATTTCAGCCAGCGGAATTAAATGTTATCGAACTGTTTCAGGACGCAAGCTGTCACAACAGTTTGAAGAGGAATATCACAAAAGCGTCGATTTTGTTTGCTTACCTTAGGCCGGGCTATTTTGGGTTCTCTGTTTATTTACTTTCTGTTGGGAGCAGAAGGAAAAACTGGGGATTAATTAGGTTGCAAAGTGTTCGTGTTTGCAGCATGTGGAGTAGAGTGATGGAAGAAAGATCAGGAAAGAATGAGTAGTGTTTGACATTTTGTAGAAAATATTCTTGAGACTGACATGTGTTTTTCTTTATTATTCCTTTTGTAGATAAAGATCGAGACATATATCGTTGCAGCACGAGGACGTTATGTGTGAGACATAGCTAGCCGACCCAATACACTTTCCATACATTGTTTTCGCAAGAAATGTGATGTGTGGAATGCTCCGAGCTTGACACAGATGAGAGCTTTCCACTCTGCTTTTCTGACCGCCTCGTTGTCTAAAGACTCAATGAAATTTCTTCTGGGAACAATATTTTATACATACACCGCCCCAGTGCATGCACTACAGAGGAGAACATAATCCGATTCATAACCGCGTCAACACATCTCTGCCATTACTTACGACAGTGCGGTATACACAAAGATCGTTTTTAAAATTCACTAATGCCAAATACAAAGAAAAGCAGAGTGGACAGCTCTCATCTGTGATTTGTTGAAACAAACCCCCAAACACGCTGGTCACACCAGAAAGTCCTTCTCAAATATGGCCATTGTAACAAAATAACCGTAAGGCCTAGAAGGGTGAATCAAACTGATTTTTGAAGACAAAAACATAATTAAATAAACTTTACTTCCATTTGTTTCCCTTCAACCACTTTCCGCAAGGAGCTTTTGAATTTTGAAAGTGGGGGTCGCTGCATAACGCCCCTGGCCGATACGGATGGGGCGAAATCCAAAGTCCCTGCCAGTCATTGTGATGGCGTTCGCCATACAAAATGTGCACGAAAGATACACAGGTGAACGACTTCACGACCACTCTATAATTACCTGAACAAATTCTTCTGCAATCCATTCCTTGTTTCACAGCCTGAAACACGGAAAGAGACTCCCAGAAATAATGTTTTAGAACAGATTCCGGCTGACCGCCACGATGTCCACGTGACTGCCTTACAAAAGTGTTGCTATGTATTTTTCGTTTTTTCCCTTTTCTGCTACTTCTCTGTTTCCTTGAATATACTTGATTATTTCTGTCTTTCTTTGTTCATTTCTTCTCTCCATTCTTGCCCTTTCTTTCTTCTTCTTTTTTCTTTCTTTCTATTCTATTTTATCTACTTTTCCTTCGTTCCTTTTCTGTCTCTTTTTCTTTCGAAATACATTGCACGTAGGCAGGACTATGATTTCCTTAAGCCAGCATGATATGCTTATTACAAACATGTTATTGAGGGGTTTCATGTTTATAAATGGTTGAGAAACGGACGAGAGAAAATGAGAGCGTAAATCTAAAGCAGGAAAGGCAGAGAAAATGGAAGGAAAAGGATAACGTAAAGAATAAAATGATTGAAAGTGCACATCAATGCAAGACCCTTCTGATCTCTGACCTAAGTTCTGTATCACCCGAAGGCATGTGGCGTAGAGCGAACGCTTCTGCTGTGAAGAACCAGAGCTGGCTTGCACGAAATCTCTCACTTGCATGTGGGACATCGTCTTGTACAGTGGGTAAGCGGGTCTAAAAATATCCTTCACCTGAACTTCGGGACACCTCATGCATGTTTGTTTGGCTGTCGTCTAAAGGAAGTGAGCGGAGGTGCAGCTTTTGATGACAGTGGAAGAGCTGCTATGCCGTTGGCGGAAATAGCATAATATGATTTGTGGATACGTCTGAAATCTGGCGCGAGTTTAAGACTGTGAATACATCTCTGCTTCTACTTCCTCTAGCAGTCGTAAATATTTATTTATAAGCCGGCACTTATTAGTGTTGTCGGGTCTGTCTGCCTGTGTGTTACTATTTCCTCCGTCCGCCCAGCTCTCGTCTTTGTCTGTCCGTCTGTCTGTTCTCAGCTCCATATATTTCGTTCTCTTGCCTACCTCACTCGCTCAAAGCGCCACTTATCAAAGGCTTGGAATAATTTGCAGTAACTATTATGTACACGGGTAACGCATCAAGAAAACAGAGCTAGGTAAATCGCGCCAAGTGCCATGAAGACAAATGGTGCCGGAAGAAATGAGGATACTTGATAAACGAAATTAATGTTTAATGACATAAAGAAAAGGCAGAAAGCGGACCTACCTCAGGATTTCCGTCTTGACATCTGTTGATACTTACATCCGGGACCAAAATAAAATTCATCACCCCAGGTTAACTGCACCAAAGAGAGAGAGAGAGAGAGTTCATCATTTTAAAAATCATCTTTTGTGCCAGTTACATTCTGTCCACTGCCTGTATTTTCACGTTCCAGGGATGGTTGCAAAAGCACTTCAATTCTTAAAAACATTTGTAAGACCTATTCAGCCTGTCTATTTATGCATACGTACGACCGGACGTACGATCATTTCTGCATCCCAGCCTAGGGCTGGGTTGCATGGCCTTCGTATCTCCTGTTCATTGGTAAAGGTGTACGTAAAATACTTTCGGTCATAACACCGGCTGCGAGCACCGATTCGGCATGCAACCCAACTCAGGGAAGTCACTGTTTTCCTCCGACTTCGGATATACACACTCATGGCGAAAATTTAGGATTCGACTGTTGGATTGCTTGTATTCTGTGACTTTAAAGTCCTATGCTTGCATATGGGAAATAGCTTGTCTTCTACAGCTTGTACAACAATTTCATTCTGTTTTGATGGAGAGATTCCCCCATATGCCTCCATACCTAAAACCGCCTCCACTTCCCCTCTTCACTTCGCCATTTCCCTCACAAACTCCCCTCAAGGGGGCCATAACGAGATTGTTGTTTCTGGACGAAAGTTTGATATCAGTTTTGATAAATCTGTTCACAGGTTTGCTGCAGTTTGCTTCACCTGCTGTTTTCATTCAACAGATGTTATTAAGTTTGTCCTATGGTTTTTGTTTTCAGTATGAAGAACACTTTGCAATAACCTTGCTACTCATTATCGACTTTATTTTGATTGAAAAGAGCAATAATGTATTTATGTATGTATGTATATGTGTATGTATCTATGTATGTACATGCATGTGAGAGCGAGAGCAAGAGATAGCCTGAGGGTGGACGTGTTCCACGCACGCGCGTGCTGTTAGCCTTATATTAATTTTACGAGCTCCTCGACGGCCTTAAACGAACGCTTGACAGGTCCGACAGAAAACCAGAGAGTAGTGGAAGTGCAGAAGGGTGGAATGTAAAGAATTTGAACAACAGAGTTGCATGCCCTTTGTCCGCATCTGTATATGTTACACATTAAATCACAATAGCCAGCTATTTAAACGAAACTAAAAGTCCTGTTCACACCCATGTGAAATACGAGAAAGCGCAGAGGTGGAGGGGTCAGGCGAATTTCAGGCTCATCACGTCCGACAACTCTACCTATATTTTTAAAAGTGACCCGCCACTAGACCCCTGTGACCCCGGGGGAAAAGTTCATGTCCCGCGAGGCCTTTCACAAAGTGAAAAAGTTCAAAAAGACATAGCAGTGCGTACAAAGCAGGCATTCTCCTGCGCTTGGAAGGGTCGTGCGTGGCCAGCCAGCGAGCAACCATTTCACACCTCGGCTGAAAAGTCGGGGGGGAGGGAGGGGCTGTGAGGGGGGAGTTTTGATGAAAAGGAGAGCTGGGTTGACTGGACTTTCAAAGTGTAAAGCGCTAGGCCGCTTGAAATATCTCTCGCAAAGCCCTCGCCTTGTCTGATTGGGGAGTTGGTCTTAAAGAGTGATATATTGTTCTGGCTTGGAACGTGACCACAGACCACTTTTCTCGCTCCGTTGACCTTCGGATGACCTCCCTGGAAGACCAGCGGGCTGGCCTTATATACAGTTGCTTGTCATTTTACTTGTACTCTGCCAGCGATCATTTTCTTTCTTTCTCTTTCTTTTTTATTTCTTTCTTTTGCCCTCGCGCCTATATTGTTAGGGAGCAAGCTAAGGAATGTGTGTGGGTGTGTTCGTGCGTGCATGTGCACGTGCGTTTGCGCTGTGTTATTACTATCATATATGAAACACTATGGTGAAAATTCACACTTGGTTGAGGAAATTGAGCATTATCTCTCAGGAGAAAGCTGATATTATTTTCCATAGAATTCGATTATCTTGCACAAAAATTTGAACAAATCGATGAAATTATGATTCTGTATGATTTAATACATGTTGTCCTTTTGAAAGGATGATGTTGTCGGCCTAATAAAGTTCAAAGGTCAAGTTTCTTTCTTTCGCTTTATTAGCAGAGACTGAAAAGCTACGAGACAGGTTGAGTACTGAGACTGACCAGTTAATCAATCACAAAGTTCGTGCACTCAACCTGCTTTCGTGCTGTACAGAGGGCTGTTTGTGACACCGGTTGCTAAGTTAGCACCTCCGTATGTCAGTGTGAAAAATGGAATCGCCCATGATGATTGTGTTTCCCCTATGAGAACTGTCCAGCTGGGTGTTCCTGTCACAGGAATGTTAGTATGCAAAATGAGCCTGTCTGGCTGTGTGAGCGCGCATGAGTTCACGTGTGGACTTTGTTTACACGGTCTATGTATGACAGTGTGTGTGTGTGTTTGACAGTGCGTCACAGATAATTGCAGTGTAAACTAAAGTGTTATGTACGAAGTGCTAAACGATTTGTGCTTATGGACCTGTGTGTGCACAGGATAAACAAGATTTGAATGATTTATTTACGTTTTATCCCTGCAGCAGGGAAAATATCTACATACACTTCGTAAATATTATGTGTGTGTGTGTGTGCAGTGCGTGCGTCTGCGTATTGCGTGAAAAAGTTGATGGGAAACTGTGGTTTGAAAACTGCACTAGCAACAACAACAACAAAAAATTCCGGCGTTTTAACGAAAGAAAAATAGTTCTATGATATTGCCACACTGTTTAAACTTGCAGACTTCTATAGTATTTGTCCGATTCTTCTGATCTCCCTTCCTAGCCTTTGCAATCTGTTTTAAATGAAAACTATTTGCGGGAATGCTATGGGTTTTTCTTTTAGCACATTACGTCATCGGAACAGCTTTGATTTGTCGGCATTCGCCTTGTTTCCTCTCCCGGATGTCGTGTTTTCACTGTCTGCAGCCAGCCGTTCCCCTGGCCCTGGTTGGATGTGCAATATAGTTTTGTTACATTGATCTAGCATTCGCTGTTTCTCCTTTTTAATTTTTGGGAAAACGTCTTCGGCCCATTGTTTGCTGTGCACCATATGCCACAAAATGATAAAGTGTCTGAAATGAAGCATGGTGCCGCATAAATAAACTCAAATTAAAAAAAACGGCTACAATTTATCTTTCGCGTGTGAGTCACAGGGACAGTTTTGTATAGCCTGCGAGATTAAAACACTGGCCGAGCCGTAAAATTTTGATTAATCCGGGGAGGTTTCCATTAATACATGCATGCCAGATGTCGCTTTGTTTGCATTTGATAGAAGTTAAAGTGCCAGTACCGCGCCACTGTCAGTGAAGTTTGCATTCATATTACACAGTGTCTCTCTCTCTGTCTGTCTCCATCCTTTACTGTGGTTTTATTTCATTGTGATGCGGGTATGTCGGGAGGGGTGAAGCCTTTATTTTTTTTAAAGACGAGTGACATTCTAGGACACTTTCTGTGACAACGTTCAGTTTGTGACTATGTATGGCTGATGCACAAGAACATATTCAAACAAGGTGTTGTCAAGACTATGCTTTTTGTCGTTGAAACTGTTTTTATTATTATTGCTGTGTTGTTGTTCGTACATCAGGGCAACATGCCTTTCACTTTTAGTGTAGTTTCTATCTGTCCATTTAATAGATCAGTGAGGATCGGTTCTTCTCGAATACAAGCTATATGGGGACTGACCAGTGTCATGTGTCACGCTGACACGTGCATAGATCTTTTTTGAGATATCCAGAATGTCATTTTCAAAAGGCGACAATGACCTGCAGCGTCCTACATAAAATACCTGACACTGTGTCAACTTGTCATTTACCTTTCTGACGTTATTCAGAGTCCTGTCTATTTGTCCCCTGCTTGAAAACAAACCTCAAATTCGTCCCGTCTTCTTATCTCCTGCCTGAACACAAAGCTTGACTTTGTCCTAATGTGTCCTTGTCTCCTGCCTGAACACAAAACTTGACTTTGTCTTGTCTCCTTGTCTCCTGCCTGAACACAAAGCTTGACTTTGTCTTGTCTTCTTGTCTCCTGCCTAAACTCAAAGCTTAACTTTGTCTTGTCTCCTTGTCTCCTGCCTAAACACAAAGCTTAACTTTGTCTTGTCTCCTTGTCTCCTGCCTAAACACAAAGCTTGACTTTGTCTTGTCTCCTTGTCTCC
>SMGT01009376.1:96227-115409 GCA_004794575.1 Lanistes nyassanus
TAGCTAAGGACTGCCAACAACAACAACAAAGTGCTGAATGGAGGGTAGAGGAAAGACTAATGAATGGCGGCAGTTCGGTACAGTCGTATTACTTGTCACGTTCCCTTAAAAATATCGATCATGCCAACATAAGACTTTGCTCCTCTCCCTTCCTCTCTCTCTCTCTCCCTCTGTTTTGTATCACGGTATTACTGTATCCTAGTATTATTGTATTATTGTACCATTGTATTATTGTATCACTGTATTGAACATATGCTCCCTCTCCCCTTTAAAGGACTTTGCTGTCCACGAAATAAAGTTCACTTCGTTTTTTTTCTCTCTCTCTCTCCGTGACCATCCTCTCCTTCTTTCTGTCTTTCTTGTGTTTACTATGGTAGTAAACATCTCTTTAAATCGTATTTACAAGACCTCTGAGACGAGCGTCAACGCGATATTTTAAATCAAAAAATGTCCATCACCTTAACAGAAGGATTGCACAGAATATATGGATGTCGTTTCCCTTTCGATCATTCGTCTTCGGGTTTGAAAATGATTGTGAGGCCCATGCGTATGAAGTCAGAAATTAGGTCTTATGGATGTGCTGGTATCGTGTTTGTGAAAGACCCATTAAAACAACCTCACGTGCAGCAAAGACTAACCTAAAGTCTCTCTTAAAGCCGTCTTCTTGAGGAGACTACTGCTCACAAAACGAGAACAATGGGTGTATTATGAAGAAGACATAACCCAGTCAGGGCCTCACTGCAGTCACCTGGGTCCAAAAAATTAATGAGGCGAACGACTGTGTGGGAAACACCTCGTTCTACCGCTACTGGTATAGTATACTTTAAGAACCCAAGCAGGGTCTCAATGCAGCCACCTGTCCCGCCCCAACCCCCCTCCGCCCACCGATTGGGCAAAAATCCGACTATCGAATAAATTACTTCCACTACTAATAAAATAATGTTAAAACCCCGATAATCAAATGCGCCTAAACTGAAAGGGCTTCTATCGATATAATACTAAAAGGAATGATTAAAATACCAAATCGTTTTAGTACAGGCATTAGATTACAAAGATTACAAGAACAACACAGAACCCCGGCAGGGCCCCACTGCAGGCTGACCGGCTGGGACATCATTTTTATGAAGGAAATGCCGGGCCACGTCCGCAGCTGGGCGGCTGGTCAGTGCTGCAGTCAGAAGATGTGCCGGAGCCTGAGTGCCGTCCGAGCTCATCACCTCTAGACGGGCGCTGGGCATTGATTTTTTTTTTTTAGTTCCTATTATTTACTCTCAATATTCTTTCGGGCAGACAGGAAAGGACTGCTGAGATCAAAAATAAATTATGGCTGGATCGTGCCCATGCTTGGTCGACTGACTCAGTGATGACTGGTCTAGCCTGGAGAGAGAGAGGGAGGGAGAGGGGATGGAAAGAGATGTGAGGAAGACAGACATAAATATACATCCATCCATTCATCCATCCATTACGCCTTTCATTTGTTCACGCTCGCCTCTGTCATCATTGTCGTCTGCATCATCATCTTCATCAGCGTCGCTGCATTTATCGTAAACGCCATAGCTACTTCTACCCCCAGTATTTCTGCTGTGTTAGGGTTTTATTGACAGAGATGTGTGTGTGAAATTTTCTTTTTCTTTTGCAGAAGCCATGCAAATTCCATGTTCCCTAAAAGAAACAGAGATAAACAAAGGGCATTTTCAGTCAACTTTTCAGTGGGTTCATTTCTGTGGACTATGAAATAACATGACAATATTTATGCAGGATGGATGATGAGGCAGATTTGCAAAAGAAGGTACAAAGTTACTCCTAATTTATCAAACGCATTTGCGTAAGTGTACGCATTGAAATATATGATTAGATGGGAAAACTGCATGTTGTTTGTGTAGTATGACAGCTCGATAAGTTTTACAGCCGTTTCCACGACCTGTGTTCAGTATCGTTTTGAGAAATCTGTTAAAATATTTAAATTCTCTCCCTATAAAGCGCGGTCCAGATTCAAACAAGCCTATTTCGTATTCATGCAAACATTTCTGAGAGAAAATATTTTAGTGGCTCCGCTGGCAGAGATATTCTTTGGCGAGATAAGTGGGTAAAGCTGTGTGTCTGCACTCCCATTCAGAAGGGTCTGTTGTTAGCTTGGTGGTTTAAAAACAGTATGGTACCAATCCTCCTTTTGAAGCACATAGTCCATCCTCCCTAAACTCTGCTTTCCACAGTGAAACCTTTTCAATGCTGTGGCACTTCGTCACTACTTTAACGGGTCTCTTTGGGCAGAGACGGAAGAAAAATGATTTTCTTATTTCAGAATCTGGAACAGAAAGGGTTAAAAGTGAGCTGTCCGAAGTTGTGGCTGGCGCGATACAGGAGAAAAGACCCATTATTACGAGAAAAGAGAGAAGACACAATTTCGAATTATGCCTTTCATAATTTGAGAATTTCGATTTACCGAAATGTTGGAATAACAGTCCCCACAAAATGAAAAAAAGTACCTTCCAGACAAGAAAACCATTTATGTCAATGCCATCTTTTTGATGCTTTTTCTTTTCATTTTCGCCCCCTCGAGGCAGACAGTAACTCATTCCATACGTTAATTCAAAGCTTGAGAACAGCGCGTTGAAGGAAAGACAACTCACATTTCCGAAATAGCTAGGGAAGGGCATGGAGACAAAGAAGGGGAGGCTATTTTGAGTGCAAAAAAAAAGCAGAGTTCTCTGCTCGCCTCACGGACAAGAGCGTAGACCTGAGAGATTCTCACTGGAAACGGGATGGGAGGGTAGGTAGGTGGACGGAGAGTACGGTACGAGGCGTGGAAATATGCTCCCACTGATAGCGCTGAGACGAGAGGAGGGGGTGAGAAGGGGGAGTAAGAGGAGGGAAACAGTTAAAGGTAGGATCACACTGTGAACTGATTCCAAAACAAGATGGCTTTATGGAGTTCCCCGAAGGTGGAAAATAAGACAAACAGGAAAGAAGACGGGCTGGGCAGCCACTGGGCCCTGGGATGAAGAAAGAACAGTTTAAAAAAAAGACCTCTGTGAAATACTTACTGGAGACCCTTTCTCTTTAACTTAGACTAAGCCTCAACACGCATGCGCCGAGGCAGGCTCACTCCTATGGCATTTCCGGAATTTCACTTTTATTTATTTACGTTAACTGGAGGGCAAGTTTCTAATCTTACCCTGCTCCGCTGACACTGGTTTTGATTTATGAATAGGGTCAGGTAAACACAGGAGTCTTGTTCCGAGAGAACTGGCAGTTTAAAAGCGCCGGCCATCTCTGTACGTCCAGGTACATTTCAAGTTTATCGCCTCAGCTGTGGCCAGCCAGGGATATCAAAACCTTTGCGCTCGGCCTCCGAGAAAAAGATGTATACTTTCCACCGGAGTTGGAAATAAAACTGAAGCAGGCATTAAACTTAAGTCTCGAGATCTGCACCTAACGGTTTTATGAGTCAGTGCAGGGTGTGTCTTTCCTACAATGTCGTTTAACTGTTAAAAGCTTAAAATAGTGGATTTGTAAACTTTCCAATTTCACTCTTCCACCACCACCACCACCACCACCACTGCTACCACGTCGTTGTAATCATCATCATCATCATCATCATCATCATCATCATCATCATCATCATCATCATCATCATCATCATCATCATCATCATCATCATTTTTTGTGTGTAGTCTTTTTATTGCTTGATGCAATTGGTGCGGAATGAAACTTCCAACGCAACACAACATGTACAGATAACTGTCACAAACATAAAACAGTGTCTGTTTGGATTTCATGAAATATTTCTGAATTATGTCCATGCGGTGGGTGTAGTTCTCCCCAGGCTGCTTTGATCACTGTCCCCTCGGCGACCTGCAATTAAGCATCCACCTGCACTCATTCTTTTACTCGCTCTCTCCCTCCCTCGCTCACTCAAGAAAACATTATCTGTTCACTTTAACCACCCCCTCTTTTTGTGCCTACTGGCATGGAAACATTTGCAGTCCCACCTCTGTCAGATTCCCCAACTTATCTCCATCGCATAGGCTGACCATCACTCAGAAGTGACTGAGATTCAGTCAGTCCAGCCCTTGAAACATCGCCCATAAAAAGTAGCCCCGGAGGAAGAGCAGCGTTGGGGCGGGTGTGTAGAATTTCAGCCGTTCTCTTCACGCGGCCGGTTTCGTCAAGAATCCGCTTCCATAAAAATGACACGTCCACAAGGAATCTCCGACATCTCTCCCCCTCCCCCCCCAACTTCACTCCTCTACCTTCCCGAGTTCCGCTACCACCCGCCCTTCTCCAAAGCACACGTGGCTGTCCAAAAGTTATCCTACCCTTGTTCCAGCCGGGCTTTTGTCTTTTTCAAATGTGAAAGGGGCGATGAAAAAAAAAATGAAGGTGAACGTAGAGAAAAGTACAGGTCGGAAAAAAGTTCAACTCGCTCCGCGCATCTCTGTTTCTCTCCTTCTCTCTACACGTGTTCCTGTGGAAAATGCCAGAAGTCAGGAAGTTCACAGGAAGATGGCACACGCAGCGGGAACCTGCGAGCAAAATGCCACACGTGGCAAAACTCAAACGTCGTCAGGCGTCGCATTGCACTTACGTCTACATGCCCCGGTCACGTGATACCCGTTTGCGGACCAATCGCATCACACTGGCCGTTTGGTCGAGATATCTATCACACGACCCCTTCCACCCGTGGCTCTTCGTATTGGACCCAATCGCGTCCATGGATCAGCATTCCGTCTGATAGTGGCGGTTCACTTTTTAAAGATTTGACAGTCTCGATCAATATATGACCAATAAGTTATCGACGGAGTCAGTTGAGGTGAACGATCTATTCACTGCGCAGTGAAGGAGGAGTTTGTTTTGGGCCGGGCAAACAGCTTTACGTTCGAACAGGAAAGACATGCGATTGTCTTTGATCCAGGGGTGTGCGTTATATTGTATGTTGGAAGAAGAAAAGGTCGTGCGGACTATCGCGCATGGAATGGTACTCATTGTACCCAGTCGGATATATACTTACCTGTGTTTGGGTTTGAACCTGCATGGGTCATCACAAGACGGCGCCCACCCTGGCAGCGGGATGGACGAACCTGCAGATATTTTTCAACTGGACGTGGAGGCAGAAAGGGAGACAACAGATGGAGAACCAAACGAGGGGAATCAAGATGGATTTTTTTTTTAAAAATGCATGCCGGCGCTTTCACAAACGCGCACAAAACCAAATCTATGAAGATTTCACTCACTCACTCACTCACTCACTCACTCACTCACTCACTCACTCACTCACTCACTCACTCACTCACTCACTCACTCACTCACTCACTCACTCACTCACTCAAATTATGCAATGCTCGTGTCATCGAGATCTGATCAAGGGATAGACAGGAGCCACGGTAAGCATACGAGAGACAGAAGAGTGACAACATATGGGGTGGACGACAGAGTTTCCTAGCTAAGAAGTCCGTGGGATGGACGGAGAGAGAAAAAAATTAGTGGTGGTGGTCGGTGCGGGACGACGGGAAGAGGCAGAAAAGTGACGAGTGAACAAGGGCTATCGCCGGTCTGCATGAAGACTAGGTTCATGTTCGGGTACATGGTTGCGCGATCATTGACGTTCGGTTATTCAATACCAAAAGGTGCCCCACGCAATTCCAAGCCGTATGAGCCAATTTTTATCTCCGGAAACACAACTTTTTTATTATAAGAATGTTCGTGTTTTCGAGATCCGATAAACATTCTATGAGATTTTAAGGGATCTGCACGTGCTGTCTGCGCGCGTCTCCGCAGCGGTGGTAAGTCTCAGAAGCGTCGACCTTATGTGCGCTTTCTGAATCTTAAAAACAATTAATCGCAAGCTTTGTGATCTTGTGTGTGTGTGTTGTAGATGTGACTGATAGAGTTAAATTTCTTCATGGTTTCTTTTTCTCACGGTCATCATTACAATTTTAGTTCTTTGATTCCTCCTTGTTTCTCTGTATCTCCGACGATAATACCCAAAACAAAACCCCACGTACTCTCTCGCAAAATTTCTTTCTTCCATACGTCCACGTCTAGAAAGGTTAGACCTAGTCCGACTTAGGCGTATATTTCTGACAGAAAAACAAGAACGATAACTAAAGCAGGCACCGCACCCCATGGCATGCATCAGTAGGTATAAAAAGAACATGGAAGCAGTACATGTTAGTCACTGCAGCCTGTAGCTCCCCCATCTGCCAGAGTATACAGGGACGGTTAGTGTTTACGTGGACGCTGAGAGCATAGGTCGGGTCAGAGCGAGTCCCCTCCAGCTTCATGCTTTCCGGAAATGTCAGGTGTGTTTCAAGTTAAAATACTAGACTATCCGCCGCTGGGAGGGAAACAGGAAAGAGAGGTGCACGAGGGGGAGTGTCAGAAAACACGACCTGTCAGTAAGATGAACAAGCTTCCCTTCCTCTTTAGTCAAGGGACTGTAAAATGCATTTTTTAAATATATATATATATAGATTTGGCGGGGAACAAGTGGTGCTGGTGTTGGTGCTGTTGCTGGTGGCAGAGGGGGTGAGGGGGCGGAACGGTTTGTGGGTCTTGGGACAGGCTTCAAGACACGGTACTCGCCTCGTGTATTAAAACTAGCGATTGAATGAAATGATGTTCCTGTCGTTGTTTCTTGTAAAACGTATCGGTAATTTTTATTTTGGATTTTTTTCGGGGACTTTTTCCTGGTCAGAATACAAGCCAGCGTTATCACACGCTGTGCTTCGTGCTGAATTGCTAGTCGAGTTCATCAAAACAAACTGTGTTCACCGTGTAAACTCTCAGACTACTTGAACTTGTGCTGAGACTTTCACGTGAGCAACGCCGGCCTCACGGTTCTAACAGCCTCCCGAGGTTATTATGAAAGCAGCAAAGATGATCGACTGTTGACTGACTGATGGGTGTGTCATTAAAAAAACCACACACACACACACACTATCGAGTCGATACAGGATGACCATGGATATATACATTAAGCATCGTGACTTTTTTGTTTGGGTGGGGGTAGGGGTCTGAAATTTTATGTCGGAGAATTTATTTCTCAGGTTTTTTTTCTGGTTGAGTATTTTGCATAAAATTCAAAAAGCTGTTGTTCGTGCCAGGGTCGATAACTGATGTCGGAAGCCATCTTGCCGTTTGGTATATCAGCTTGCGTTCAGTTTCATTGTTTTCCGTGTGCAGAACGAAGACCGCAGAAACAATCGCCATTTTCCCCGAGTCGAACGCAACTAGTTAATGATAACAATGGCAGATCTGCGTGAGTCTATGATAAAAGTAGAGAATGAAATACGTTTAAACGACTGACGAATGAAGATTTTCGGTGGTCGGATTTCGGTTACTAACCACACACGGCATGGCTTTGGCTACAAACCACACAACGATCCCTCGATCCCTCCTCCCCACCCCCACCCCAGGAAAAAAAATCACATCATAATAGCAACAACTGCACTGCTTACTTTTTAAAACTCGAGGCAAATACACAATCTTGCATCCTTTGAATGAACCGAAAATGGCTTTTTAAAGTCATAGATGTGTTAACATTAATTTAATAGCATAACCACATTCATGTGTGGCTTCTAGAAAATCCTTTCATTCATGATCATTTTATGTCTTTCTCTACCAACCATTCATCTCTGCCTTTTCCTTTAGCCCTAATCCCACGCCGTCTGCAGTCTCTCTTTGATTTTGTTCATTTCGTTCTGTTGCCGCATTGTAAAACCCGACGCGTATGACACAAGTAATGCATTATTTCATCTTTAAAATTAATTGGTGGCACATTTTCAAAATCGCTTTTTCAGTGCATCAAATCTGTGTGTGTGTGTGTGTTGCAGTTCATTTTAGCAAATACAGCAACTGACGTCAGAGGATATGACCCTACAAACTCTGAAGTTTGATTAATCTTATGTCAGGTGAGAATTGTGGTATAGTTTTTTCATGCGATTTTGAGATTAAGTATTGAAATCAAAATAGTGAAACATTTTGAAAGATACAAATCTGTGGGGAAAAAACGTCTCGTGATCGACCTCGAACTAATGACTGCGTAATCTTAGTTCTTCTAACACATATATTCTTCACATATATGTTCTTCTACCGCAATGCGCCCTGATTCTAGTCCAGGAAATGGTACACTAAAACTATGTACCCAACTTCCTTCCAGGCCAGTCCGCTTACAGGAGAGTTCGTACTCTCTGAGCATGCGCACAGACAGAGAAACTCACACGCTCTTTATCAGTAGATTTTAACCTTGCCCTTCTCTGCCACGATGCAAACGCCCATTCTGACATTAAAGAACTCTGCCCGTTTCATGTGGAACTGGATAGAAACAACAATAAGCCTAGGGCCCAAAAGGAAAGCATTTTCAAGGAGTCAAAACGCATGAGAAAATAACGCCGTTGAAGAAATAAAAAAGGCTGCCGGGAGAGTTTAACAGATCGTGCGAGTGGGGGATGGGGGAGGGAGCAGGCGACGGAGGCAAAAGGCGGGAGGGTGGGAGGGTTGAGCCAAGATAGACGGGCGAGTAGAGGAGCGTTTACGTTAAGAAGAGTGCTGGAGGTGGTTGTCAGGGATGGGGTGGGGAGAGGAGGGGAGGTTAAAGAGGCAGAGTCTGCTGAAAGGCGTTGACCGCACCTATGCCTCGAGTGTTTTGATTTCCTGCAGGCTGTGTTTGAAAGGGCGCGATCTTAAGATGCCTTTTTGTTTCAAGCGCAGGAAAAAAGGGGGAGTGAACTTTAAATTCTCGTTGCTGGTGTCACCGGACGCGAAGAGAAACAGCGTGAGCTGCGCGGGGTGAGCAGCTTTCACTGGCACGAAAGCAGTTTTACCCTTCCTCTACTCCCCTCCCCCCCCCCCCCCCCACCTACAACTTCAGCTCTGGAGTCGGTTTTTCTGTTTGCGATTTGACGAGACAAATGGCTGGCGGTGCTTAAAAACTAGGTCAAGTTTTACCCACTTGTCATTAATTATCGTTCTCGACATTGTAATTGCATTTGGACTTACCAAGGCCTCTACCGACCTGACTGTCCATTGTTCCCTCCCCTTTGTTCACGGACTTGACTATTTGATTTAATGACTTTAGGTCTAAGCTGCTATCTTTCCACTGTTTCTTTATAGGGCTTTAGCTCTCTTTAAATCAAGAAACCTTTCCGTTTGCTGACAGCCGCCCAGTCACAGCTGTTAGTTTACTTCGGGAGGTTTATGTCGCCCGCACGTTAGGAAGCATAGCATTTTCTTCATTTCTTTTAAGGGATGCTCCCATCTGTCATCGAGTAATCTTTCTGTTTGGTTTATTTTAGTGTGACGCTTCAAATTAAGATTGAGGGGAAAGGGAGGAGATCGAGAATGGAGGAGAAATAGAGAGAAATGGGGGTAGGGAGTGGAGAAAGAAGTATCATTAAAACACGTTTCCAAATACTGCAGGATGTCATTGTCTCATTCACCAGTATTACAGTTTCCCCAAAGACGCACGCAAGCAAGCTCTTGCACACGTGCATTCACCGATCATCAAAGCAAATACTGGCTTCAACACGCGATGCTTCGCTGTCAGTTCAGCATGGTTGTCGTCATCATCGTAGCTGTCGCTGGCTTTGTGGTGTGATGTGATGTAATGTGTTGTGATGTGATGTGGTGTGACGTGATGCAATGTGGTGTTGTGTGGCGTGATGTGGTAGTCTGACGTGGTGTTGTGGTGTGGTGTGGTGTGTTGTAATGTGTTGTAATTTGTTGTTGTAGTGTGACGTACTGCAATGTACGTGGTGTTGTGATGTGGTGTGTGGTTTGTTTTGTGATCTAATGTGGCGTTGCGGTGCGATGCGATGTAATGTGATGATGTTATGTGGCGTTGTGGTGTGGTTTGATGTGACGCAATGTGCGTTGTGGTGTGGTTTTAATATGATGTAATGTGGGGTTGTTGTGTGGTTTGATGTGATGTAATGTGGTGGGTGTTGTTTGATGGGGTGTGATGTATGCTGATGTAACGTGGTGTCGTGATATTATGTGGTATTGTGGTGTGACATGATGTAGTGTGCCGCTGTATAATGGTATGGTGTGATGTGGTGTTGTGTTGTGTTGTAATGTAATGTGGTGATGAGGTGTAATGTGTTGTGAGGATGTGATGTGATGTGGTGATGCGATGTGGTGTGATGTGATGTGATGCGGTGTGGTGTGATGTGATGGTGTGGTGTGATGGTGTGGTGTGATGTGATCGAGACCATTTCTTGAGACTAAGTACAGCGGTAGCTGCGTTGATGACGTCCTTCCTCTCAGTGACATTGGCGAAGCCACCAACTGGAGTGCTGAAAGTTCATGGCCCTCCCACTCCCTCTTCTCTGGGGGTGGGGGGAGGGGGAGTGTGCACAAGCTTCCGCATCCCCTCTCCACTCATTAAACTGCACGTAAACTACACAGAGTGGGGCCTTACGGTCGTTCTTATGACCGGAAGTGCAGACACGTAGGCTCATGCACCCCAGCCCAAGAATCTAGTCGGTGAACCAAACCATTAATTCTGATGTCATTCGATATCGGCTCTCTTATATAGGGACTACGGTGTAGCTACATAATCACAACATTTCTCAGGGGAAAGAAAGCAGCCCCATTTCCGTTGGGTGAAAGCATGTACCAATTATTTTGTTTTATGTTTACTGTTTATGTCAATGTGTCCTGTCCTCCACTCCTTTCTTTTATCCACTCTCCCAAAACTTTTTTAAAAAACTAACCGATATTCAGCCATGATGTAGCTGGTCTAGGATAACTTTACACAAGGAAACGAAGAAAGAGAGAAAGCAGGAAAAATAGAAGAAAGAGAGAGAGAGGGAAATTAAGAAAAGAAAGAAAAAAGAAGAAAAAGTAAAAAAAAGAAAGAAAGAAAGAAAAGAAGACAGAAAGTAAAAGAAAACAAAAGGAAAGGCAGTTAGGCAGCATCAGAATCTAAGAATAAGTTCTTGAGCTGTAAAATCTCTTTAGGACTAAACGCTATGGTATGCGCTTCCATATTTACATCGACGCCGCGTCATGCATTCAACGCACCATACTCACATATACCAACGAAAGCTGTCTTGGGCTGTAAAAGGCAAGAACCCTATATGTTTTACGGACTCAGCAGAAGGAGCCTTTCCTCTTTTTAGTTTTGTCGATTGCGATTAAAGCAGTAAAGATGGCAGGTCAATGCCCTGTTCTGGGGTCACGAGGAGTCGTTGAAACTGTTTGTCTTGATTCTCGAGTGAAAACCCCATACAGCTTGAATCAGTACGGAAATAGGCCGGGCTATACTTAACAGCTGGTTTGTAATTCGTTCTTCCCCGGCCTCTAAGTGTTCATCAACACTACGATATCGCTTTCCATCTCTGTTCTGGGCGTATAATATTAAATCTGTAGGAGCATCCCGTTTTTAAAGTCGTGAACTATGACTGTATGGGCCGTTCATTATGAAGTGGGTAGCTGTCACGTGGCGAGTTTTAACAATTCGTCTCGCATCAAGTTCATAAAAGTACGTAGTCTTTACTTTAGACAGGGGATTTTTGATATTTTTAAATAGTTAATTTGCCAGTGCTGTATCCTATCATGGGTTCTTGCAATGGATAATGTTAGTCAGCAGCCGTTCTGTGAACAAATGTCAGTATTAACATAAACAGAAAATTTTCCTCTTTTGAAGAGCAGTCAATGCTGTCTATTTGAGAGCTATTATATGTTTGTTGTCCAGTTTTTTTCGCTTCGACTTGAAAAGCAGTTTCACTGACAGAAATTTCAAGAACGTATGCACCAGCGCACACATAATGTCTCACAGAAAGACCACTTACTCCAGTGTTTCTGTTTCAGCGCACCCATCCCTCCTTCCCTCCCTCCTTCCCTCCCTCCCTCCTTCCCTCCCTCCATCAGTCCGCCCAATTGTCCATCCATCAATCTATCCATCATCCATCCATCCAACCATCCATCCACTCACGCATCATGAAAACACAGATGCACGCACCCCTCCTTGAGCAAGCACGCACAAAACGTGACATGCAAACGTCTCCTGTCTGCTGTTTACTCTCGGCGCTTATTGAGTGGAGTGGAATTTCTCCTGGTGTTGTGCAAATGACCAAGTGATTTCTTCCTGGAAACATTTTATAAACAGGTAAGTGTGCCAGCTACGTTTAACAGAAAGTCAAGTCCCTCGCGCAAAGCTGTTTTGCAACAAAAACCTGATCAAGAAATTTCCCTTCTCCAATGTTTTCCGTAGGTATCTGTTTCAAGATGCCTATGGATGCAAAGGTCAGACGTTTCCATCATAATTTGACGTAACTCAGTCTTGTTACACACGGATAGATACATTCTCTTCCACTAGTACCGCCGTTTTAGTCTGATTTGGTCATACTTTCTGAGACTAACGGTCCATATATGAAAGAAAATGATGTGAAGCCAAAAAAATTACTGTCTGGACGGGAATGGAGGTGACTCGCCCACAGGCTGGGCCGCGCTGCGAATGTTGTTACGGTCGTGGCTAGGAGTTGGGAAGCGGGAGAACATTTCTTAAGGACTAGCATAAACATGTCGAGGGTTTTAAAGCCAGTGGAATCACACTTATAGTTTATGGCCGAAGACAGCTTGGCGAGTTGACATCAGCGGTACCACTGTCGCAGTTCGGGGCCGGCGAGGCTCGGTTGGAGTCGAGAGTTATGTCCCTCGTGACCTACTTTAGACTGTTCATGTATTAGAATGCCTGCACACTGACCGACGTTTTTAAATTAATGGGATGACTATGTGGGGACTGGGAGGGAGCGAGGAAGGGGAGAGAAGAAGACGAGAAGAAAGGAGAGTGGAAAAATAGAAAGGGGGCAACAGGGGGGCGGGGTGGGGGAAGAATGGGGAAAGAGATGACAGTTGTCATAACTGTAGTGTCCACAGAGTGTTAACTGACGTTCGGTGTCCACAAAGTGTTTACTGACGTTTCAGTCACACCGCCGTGTTTGCCAGCGTAAAACAGAAGCAGTGGGTACCAGTATTCTGTTCCGGAACAGAGGCGACTCCTCCAGTATCAATTTTAAAGCCATGCTATTTTGATCTTAATTGCATCTTTGAGTCAGAAACACGAAAGCAAATGAGGACGACATGAAAGGGGTGGGATGTTTACCCAAGAGGAGAGAACAAATGGGTGGTGACGGGGAGTGTGAGGTCGCCCGACATGACGTCACTTGAAGTCAGTGGAGCGCATCGAGAAATGGCTTGGTGTTGATATCTGGGAAATTTTGATTAGATTTGGTAAGTGCCGAGGCCCATGATAATTTAATGCTAACCGTCGTCGTCTTGAAAAGCCTGTGCATCCCTGTATTTGGTTGCTGGATCTGTTCTGGCTTCGGAATTTAGTGATTGGATAACAGGGTTGTAGGAAAGCCAAAATTGACGTTTGCTGTTTTCAGACTGATCTAGTTAGAAAGCAGCTGCAAAAGCTACGTCAGTAATAATATTAATAAAATCAAATTTCTAATAGCCTTTTGCACCTAGGACTTGGCGACATTATTTATGTTCAAGTGACAAAATTTCTTGCTAAAGAAAGCGCGAGGTGGGGAAAACTGTTACAGCTCTAGCCAGATGCAGGCACCACGCACCCTCCCTCCACCCTTACAACCACAGATTTTTTTGGACCCAAGTCGTCAACATCGCTTCCAGAGAAAAAAAAAGGAATCTTCCTCTGCAAGAGTGTTAACTGCTGGAAGAAGTCAATAGGAAATGAAATTATAAAATCAGCAGCGCCCGCACTCTGATGCTGTGTAAAGCGTTATAAAATGGCGGGGACACTACAGACAACAGGAACATAAAATAGCCGAGAGGGGAAAAAAATATTCGTCACTGCCCGACAAGTTTATCTTAATTTCACTTTCTTCTAAAAGTTCACGTGACGAATTCATGGTTCATTTTTTTCCTCACCGCCGAGAGGGGGGAAATGTATTAACATTTGTTCGACTGGAACAAGGGCTTAGAGGCTGCCGAGTATCAATCAATAAGCACTTGGGTTAAGTCATGTTCTGTCTCGTTCCAGAAGATTCGATCCCCTGCTTGAAATGTGTACGATAAATTGTCTTTTAGACGCGGACTCTGTTGATAGCAGTGCTGATGAGTAAACATCGATATTTCAACATGTTGCTGTCATTTACTGGACCTCAGTTCCTTGGTGTGTTTTCGTCCGTTGCATTAAAATCATCGTTTTGAGTGTACGCGTTGACACTGAGTGCATTTCACAATTAAGGATTTTTTCTTTTTTTGAGAGCTGATCAGATATACAACAGTCTGCTTGGAGAACAGTCTTGTGTCCTGCACGAGCTTTTCATTTGTCATGCCTTCGATTTTTGTGGAAGCGCAGAGCACTGAGTGAAGTGCTAGGCTTAATTAGGGTTGGCCTGAAATAGAGTGAAAGAAAAGGATAGTGTTGGGAAAGAAAGCCGAAAGAAGTAAAGAAATGACAGTGTAAACTAACAAGGGTTTATTGCCGATCACCAAACTAGCTAAGTGGCTATGTTACGAGTTTTATTGTAATCGTTAATTAGGAAGCGTGTTTAATTAGGAAGCGTTTGTATGCATCTAGATATCAAGCTTAAACACTACTAGGGATGTCTGAGGACGCAGGGTTCAAGCGCTTAAAGTTCTCAGCAAGACTGGTAGGTTAAAGGTTGTCCCCTGACCTTAAGGTCGTAGGACATTAGGGGTATGTAAGACCCCGGCCCACTTTCCTGTGGGCCAGCATGATGAGGGGATGGCCATCTCACCTCCTTCGCTACCTAACCCATAACCCACGGGTCAGGTACCCATTCATAGAAGGGTGGTATGCGGGAGAGGGGGAGGGGGAGTGTGTTGCGGTCCACGGATGTTGAACCAGCACCTTCCTGTTGGGAGATCAGCAGTCTAATCGCTTGGCCTTCCGATTCCCCTGAGACAGACGGAGGTAGGTACAAATCTCTCTTCACCATGTGCAGGTCTGCGTAAATTTTCGCATTGTTACAAAGCTGTCGGGCTCTATATTTTTCGAATTACTGCAGAATGACAACCACCACCAACCCACCCACCCACCCACCCACCCAGCCAGCCAACCAGCCAGGCGAAAGAACTTGAACAAGAACAATTTTTATTTTAAGACAGGAAAGCAAACAAATCATATCAAAATTACAATTTCTCTCCAAAACTGCGCAGTTGTATTCGTGGCTAATGCTTCACTTCTTCTTGATCACAGACTTGTTATCCTAACGGTGTCACGCACGACCAGGGAAGGTACTCAGTAATTTCCCTTCACACTTTCTCGCCGCCTTTCTACTGCAGCAACAAACCTTCCGGGGCATTGCGCGCGAGACATGCGTAGTGACGACAAAGTGTTCGCATTAATGACGTCACCTCGACGTCAGGGTGATACAAGGTGGTTCCGTCTGGAACCGTTAAGTTTTGCCAAAGCGTCTTGCAGTGGAATCTCTTGGGCCGGCACTCGAGTGGCCGACGACTTGAGGCCAGTAAGTGTAGTTCTTGGCCCTTAATGAGTTCAGAGTGTCCACTTGTATTAAAACTTTACCTCTTCCTCCTTTCCTCTTTCGCGCCGCACGTTGTTGGGCCGGGGGTTCAGCGGGGGCGATTTGATTGCACGCCGTGTTTACCGATCGACTTCTCGTTTGTATTCCCCTGGGGTTGCCGCCTCTAAGAATTACATTGCGTAGACATTAGTCAATCATGCGAAACCGAATGCGCTCGGTCACAAAGTCACGGGTTCGAACCGTGTGTGGTTTCTCTTCTTTTGTTGTTCTTGTTGAATTGAGGTTTTACATAGATGTGCAGACGTGATGGATATAGAGCGACAGGATTCCTAGCGTGGAAAAAAAATGCGAAAACGACGGCCGGGCGGATGCGCGGTTGAGAGTTTTGGTGGGGCGGAGTTTGTCATCAGGTCTTGTCTTCAGCAGGTCTGAATGTTTTTCTCCCCACCCTTCCCCGATCACCTCGATGGTCTATTGGTGAAGGCATCCGTTTCCGACGCTGGAGGTCGGTGGTTTCCACCCCGACTGAGTCACACCTGGCAATCTAGCTGTCACTATAGGGAACAGTACCAGGTGCTTTCAAACTAGCATCCACGTAAACACCAAAGCTGTTCTTTTCTTTCTTTCTTTTTTGTGTTGTTGTTTACTGTGTGCTTACATCGTTACTATTGCCATCATACATGTATCTTCGCGTATGAACAAACGAAACCTATTCTTTAACAAGTCACTGTTGTGCAGATTCGCGGGCGGAATAGTTCAGTTGGTGGAGTCTTCGTGTCCAGAAAAGGAAGCCAGACTTTGTATCGCGCCCGAGCCACGCGGGACCTTCACAGGGGCGTCCACAAAGGAATTTCTCAGCATTGAGTTCTAATGAAGATTTGCTATTATAGTTATTATTATTGCCGGCATTGTTGTTGCTGTAGTGGGATTGTAGTTGGTTAAACGCCAGGTGATTGCTTCACACCAATCGGTAGACATGTGCCAAATCCAGACAATTTTTGTGCAGAAACGAGATTCGAACCCACTCGCCTCTGTGGCTAAGGGACAAACCAGCGCTTTGCATATTATACATTGTTCTATTATTTTTAACAAAACCAGTGGTAAAGGCTTCAATCAAGAATACGCGCACGTGTGTGTGGGAGGGGTTGGGGGGGTCGGTGAGGGTGATTGTGTGATTGTGTGGCTGTTGTGTGTGTGTTTGTGTGTGTGAGAACATAGAGAAAGAAGAAGGAATGTGGGTTGTGGTAGCAAATTGGGAAGGCAAGGAGTGGGGTGGGGGGAAGGAGGGGAAAAACGAGCAAATGAATCTCTGTCAGGGCTAGTGGGGGTAGTGGGGTGGGGACGGAAGTGCCCCTCGAAAATCTCTTCTGAATCATTTCAGAACGTGTTTATTATTTTCGCTACTGCTCAGTGTGAATGTGTTGACGGCAAATAACAAACCCTACACTAAGGCACGATTGAAAACCATGTTAATCTAACAGAGCTCTGATTTTTTTCCAATTAAACGAGGCCTGTAATGTGATTATTCCTCATCAGACAAACACCGCTAACCAAGCATTAGATTTCACGCAGTCCTCTTTTCTCCCAGATCAAACACGTGATTCAATTAAAAGAAATTCATTCAAATCATATTCCATTTCTTTTACCCAGGACAGACCATTTTTCAAAGTGCTGCCGTTTTTGTACAGCGCCTGGAATAGTGCGAAGGAGTTTGATATCCATTTAGAAGTGCGCTGAAAACCTCTCACTCCAGGCAGTCACCAACAAGTGCCGTATATTAAGGACACACCAAGTTACAGCCAAGACCGATACTGGGATGGGATACCGGTGGTACATAGACGTACCACGTATAATATGTTCAAGGCAGTTTAACCCAGTTATGCTAAAAATCAGATCGATTCTTCCTGTGGCCAAGATCAATTGGGGTCAGCTGTATTAAATTTACTTCGACGTCAACGCGGAAACTCTAACTCGATTCGTTTTTCTACTAATTTGGTTCAGGCCTGCTTCAATGCAATTCCAAGCTCTCCGGTGACACTCCATTCGGGGTAGTTCAGTCTGCCAGTGCGGCTCTGCTTTGTTCAAATTTAATGCGGACCTGTGCGCATGTGCCTTTAAATTAATTCATCGTACGTTTGAAAACTGCTTCGGCAGAGATGAACCTCACGCATGTTTTCAAATTTTTGTTCAGATGGTTTCAGTTCACTTTCACAAAGTCAGGTTATGTTTCTGTCCTCTGGTCTAGTGAATGCTAGCTGAGCAATAGCCGAACAAAGTTGGACAAAATGGGATGCAGGTAGACAGGTGGCCACGGATCAGGCAGACAGACAGGCCGGCAAAGGAGGGTTGGGCAGACAGACAGACGGAAGGACGGACGGACAGGAAACTAAGCCTGGGAAGACAGACTGGTAGACAGGCAGGCAGATAGAGTCTCGCTGAAGGAAAAAGGAACGGGATGGAGTGTAGTCTATAGGCAAACAAAGAGATAAAGATGGTCAAACATCTGGATTGAGCTGGTTTATCACATGTTCTTAATCACGTTTTAAAAGCAGACAGACAGGAGCATTGCAAATAACCAAGCGCCCGTCACTCTGATTAATTCATGTTTACAATCAGAAACTGGAAAAAAAAAACTCCCGAAATTCTTTCGTTCCTCACCGATCTCCAGCGAGGATATTTTCTGAAGTTCCATGGGATCTGTACTAATCAAGAGTAAATCTACACTAACCAAAACACATTAAAAGGAAAACCCTATTTATTGGCTGTTCGTACAGTTTTGCCTTTTATGCAGTTCTGAAAAAGGTTCTGAAGTAAGTTTTTGCTATTTATATATATTTTTTTCCAATATTCCCATCCCCTCCCTCTTAACCTGCTTGTCGACAATCCTGTCATTTTAATTCGGTTCGAGTCAGATGTGTTGCTCACTTAGCTTATCCGTGAACCGACTTTGCTCGACCGAAGAAAACCTAACAGCATGGCATCGATCTGTATCAGTCTCCTTTCTGCCAAGTCCAGTCGACAGCTGCAATTTATATCGGCTGGCTCACTCGCATTATTTGACTGTCCCACTCAGCTGAAAAAAAAAGCAAGGCCCCCCCCCACTCCACCCTCATGCGTTCGTTCGGGTAGACGCCTGGCGTTATCAATATGCCAAAGCCATTGAAACCATTTTGAAGAATCTATAAGGAAACAATGCTTATATTTATATGAGCAGTCTTGGATTACACATAATCCCACAAAAGCAGTGAGAAAGGGGCGACAGCTTGCGGTCTTTTATATAATTCAATCGCGAGAGAAGTGGGCTGGGGGAAATAAACCGAGCTGTGAGAACTTCTAAACTGCTTGCAGCATGCAGATGAGGTCAGGTTCCTAACATCGTGTACATGTTTTCCAAGTTTGAATTATTTAAAATGTCTGTATCGTTTTTCAACTTCGAGGTATCTTCGGTGTTGCGGGTGCCAAGTTAGTCAAGCACCTCCAGTTACATGGCAACCCACACATGCTCCTAGACGAGATTTTCCCATCTTCTCCGTGAAGAGTGCGTGTTTTTCTAATTTTAAATTTTCATGACACGTTATATGTAAATGAGAGAAATTTAATTCATGATTATCACACTCTTACTTACCTAACTCTCTCTCACACACACACACTCTCCCCCCCCCCTTCCGCCCAGCCACTGTACGCGCACGTGCGT
>SMGT01009376.1:115445-126959 GCA_004794575.1 Lanistes nyassanus
CAGCCACTGTACGCGCACGTGCGTTCTCGTGTGTGTTTTTTTTTCTACATTCGCGCGTGTGGGACGAAAACGGCGCTGCTGCAGACAGACAGCTATTTTTAGCCACTCGCAGGCTGTTCAGCCAATTACAGCGCAGACAGGAAGTGGTGAGGCGACGTCCCGAGCTGCGACGCTGGTAACGCCGCGCACCGCTGTCGTCTGCTACAACCACAGCGCGGCACAGACACCGCGGCGCCCCACAAGGTGGCGACGCAACGTGTTCTACCGCAGGCCTTGTGACCTTCCACGGGCGTAAATAGTCCATTAACACTAATTATCCAGCTAGCCTCTCTAGCTGCTAACGAAACTAAGCCTTACCTTTTCACTCGCTCAGTAAAAGCTGCGCAGATGCACTTTTTTTTTAAGCGGCACGCGACACCTGTGGATGTAGATTCGTTTTGTTTTCGAACTGTCTGCCTTTCAGATACTGCACGTCCCCGAAAAAAGACCCCCACAGACTTTGATGTCGGACCCTGTGCTTGCTGGGGACCCACTGCAGATGAGTTACAGACTGTCGTAAACAAACATCACACGCGCCCTGACCACACCGCATCTTTTGGCCCGGGTACCCGCATCATAACGTGTTGCTTCCGCAAAAGATGCGAGTCGGCTATGACGTACACAAATGGTAATCATATTGTTTATTCTGCTTTGTATTTCTAGCTTTCCCGGAAGCCAAAGAAGTAATTTCGTAGTAATGAGGCTTCAAATCATGCATGCATGGATTTCCCTGGAGCACCCAACAGTGGTATAGTTACACTGTGATGTATGGGAATGGAGAAATCTTTATGAGAATTAATGGCATACATATTGAATTTTTTAATTTACTGCAGGACAATAGCAAGCCTGGCACTTATAGGATACCCTTCATCCAATATTATGTCGTTGGAAGGGGATATAGATTAAAGATAAATCACCATTTAAACTCCACAAACAACATGGCGCCAGAGCTGTGTTCATAAACGTGCCTGCAATTCAATCTCTGTGTTTCTGCACTTGTAGCGTGACTAGATGAAAGATCGATTCAATTTTTGAATAAGAGTTTGAGAGACGCAGAAACCGAAATAAATCTCTCCTCCAGTCACGCACACGCCCTCTCCGATTCCAAACCTCCCTAGCTGTCTTTGCTGGTCTGTCTGTCTGCCTGTCTGAGTGTTTGTGCGTGCGTGCGTGCGTGCGTGCGCGCGCGCGTGTGTGTGCTTGCGTGCGTGCGTGTGTGTGTGTGTGTGTGCGAAATAAATGTCTGAAGAACTGAAGAAGAGCGTTTCTGAGAGAGATCAAAATAAGATTTCTTTGCAAGCCATGAAGAAATATTTAAAATCCTGATGCTTAGTCTTCAAGATATGAAAACACTCAGGAACGCTCACACACACACACACACATCTACACACACACACACACAAACGCACACGCACACACACGCACACACAAGCACACACACACAAGCACACACACACACACACACAGACAAGCACACACACACACACACACATGCACACGCCACAATGACATTATCTTCTTTCTCCTTCCAGACCCCAGTTTCACGCACACGTGTATGCAGGGTTAGGTAATTTAATTCAGGAAATTATAACCAAAAAAGTCTTTTTCCCACTACTTGGGTAGCAGTGGTCTTGTTGCTCACTCACTAGTCGTTTGGCCAGTCGTTATCTTGTAGTTACTGAAGCCGCCAGGAAACGTGTCTTTCTGCACTTTGACCGCTTCAGACGAGTCATCTAAAGAAAGGTTTAGTTCCAATCAAAGAGCTCGAAGTCCGGGTTCAGTTTAAGAGAGTTTCGCACAAAATTATGTGAGCGTTAAAGACCAGGGCTGGCTTGCATGGGCTTTCTTATCTCCACTTCCATTTATAAGAGTGGTCGTAAAGCCCACCCGTCCTGTGCATTTTACGTACACTGTTAGAAACGAACAGGAGATAAGGACGCTCATGCAACCCAACCCAACGGTTTTTGTAGTGATTCGACTTTTGTCTCCCTCTCAACTTGCTTCGCTCCCGCCTTGCGTACGGGCGAGCGTCCAAGCGTTCCTTTTGTGAAAGAAAGAAGATTCACAGCAGACAATTTTCAGGCGATTAAGCGGTGGTTCCTAAGGTAGCAGCTGGATTCCCAGACCGTGTCTAGAATAAAATGGAGTCCGCGATGTCACTTTTCTGGCCATCCTGGAAAACCACGATCATCTGGCATCTCGCCATTTTTGGCAAGAAGCGATGCAGAGGTGGCGCTCATGTCGTCTGAAGCTTTCAACCAGACCTTCGATCTTCAATAACGTCATCGTCATGGTTTCGTCTCCTTACCCTTGTACCCAATGTGATCTTTCAGGACAACCCGTCGCACCCTTATTTCCCCATTGTTTGCTCCTACTCCCCTCCCTGACCTTTGCCCAGTATGAAAACTACTGTAAACTAACATTGCTCATTTTACAAAAGGTATAGTCTCACTGCGGAAGAGAATGACTTCGTGCCAAGAGAAACACATTTATCGAGGGCGAATGTCGAAACTGGCTGGCTTTGCTCTTTTGAATTTGGACACGGTCACTGTCGGGAAGTGAGCATCTACACAAAAATGGAAACGTCATTGCCCAATGGCTTTCCTCTTTGTGTAAACCCATGTACGTTTTCAGCCAGAGGCATGTCTTGCACATCTTCATAAAAAATTACTTACAGTAGTAACTAGCTACACAAAAACTTTTCTTGTTGTAGGAATGCCACATAGTACAGAGAAAAGGTCGCACTTGCTTTTAAATTCATTTTAAAGCTTAGTTCGGGGTCCATCATCCTGTGGCAGACGTGCGTTGGGCAAAAGGTTATTTAAACTTAATAGGGGCAGATCATAGTTTATTTTAAAACTATCATCAGTGTCTTTTTGGTCCTCTAATGGGATGCTGTAGCGGATCAAAATCATGCCCGTTCGAATTCGAATTGCTCAGCAAAGAAAGACAAATGGCATAGGTGAGCTCGACCAGGTGCCTAGGTTCAGGAAAAGGATGATGAAGATGATGATGAGGACGAGGACGATGATGTTACGCTGAAAGCTCAGCTAGCTAGTACAAATGCAGAACTGTACCATCACCTCTGAGACGTTAGGAAAATCGACGATCCATTTTGTGCAAAGTTCATTAAGCAAGGGGTAGACACACCTGGGCGACTCCGTAATACCCGAAGGTGCGTACGTTCCAGCTGCCCGAACTAAACTTAGAAATCGGATTAATCCAATCTGCGACTAATTATATGGGGGTCCGTACAGGTTCGAGCCTCATGCGGAAATGCTTCCCCTGATTGTTGAATTGCAGCATACAGGTAGCTAGCTCCACGTGACGTCCTCCGCACGCACCCTGTCGTCTGCAGCCATGCTGAACAGAAACAGGGCGGGGTCAAAGGACGCCAGACGACGCAATGCAGCGCATCCCTGTTAGAGTGGCCGATCCTGTCAGGGGCTATGTTGAGACGAAAAGACAGGGCGACGTGCGAAACGAGTTTTGAAAATTACTCCGCTTCTCGCGGTTAGGTGCCACGGAGTGTAGCAGAGTGCTGGAAAACTTCGCCAAAAAAAAAAACAACAAAAAAAAACCCCCTTCTTATGACGAGTGCCCATGGCGTGCAGCCGCGTGGAAATGACCAAATCCAACAGCTCTATTAAATGGAGTTAATGGAGTTAATACGGCAAGCTGCAGAAAGAGAAAGAAGTCATTAGGCAAATGGCTTGTCGAATAAAAATTTATAAAAAAAACATCCTGCAGTCTGTCTTCAATCGCTTCTAGCCGCTTCCCCCAGTTCTGAGTGCCCCTGCCTCCATTTTATCAATGTCCATAAAATTCGCTCTAGCAGAAGCAGACACCCGCACAAAATAAAAAGAATTCGCACGCACCCCTACCCCCTCCCCCCCCCGGTCGGAATCGAAGTTCGTAACACAACGCCAAGTAGAGACATAAAACAGAAGCGACTGTGCAGCTCTCTTGTTCCCAAACCTCGCCTACCCCCCCAAGGGGGCAAAACACAAATCCATTTGTGCTGTGTCTGGACACAATCACAAACAGTTCGCCGACACAAAGCAGGCGTGAAAACAAATTCGCAAATTCAAAATGAAGGTCTCCAGGGCTTGATTTGTCAAAGATATTGCACACGTTATTAGAGGGGCATTGAATATTTCTGCGCCATCAAAGAATTAATTCGTATTTTCCTGGATGAGGAAGTAAATCGAAAATCCCAACTTTGACTCCCTGAGGAATAAACTTTGACAATTTTCAGAAGAACACACCATTAGAGATATACTGAATAACTCGTGCAACGTTGTTTTATATTATTCATTTTTATGCTTCTGCAGCATGCGTCCGGTTTCACAGCAATATTGCTTTGCGAAATACATAAAACCTATTTTTTTAAAAGTCATTGTTATATTGCTATCGACAAAAAGAGAAAAGAGAGAGAGACAGAGACAGAGAGAGACACAGAGAGAGAGAGACAGAGAGAGAGACAGAGAGAGAGACAGAGGCAGAGAGAGAGAGAGAGACAGACAGAGGAGTGAGGCAGATGGAGACAGGGAGAGACAGAAGAAGAGACAGAGAAAGAGAGTTAGTGAGAGAATAAGAAAAGAGGGACGCAGACAGGAAGAGACCAGCAGATAAGGCCAGACTGACACAAAGAAAATAATCACACTTAAATACATAGAAAAGGATGGAGACAGAAAGAAAGAAAAAGAATGAATAAGTAAAGGGAAAGAGTGATAGCAGCCAGCCAGATAGAGATGGGGGTGGGGAGATAACCCGAAAAGGGGAGAAGAGAAGAGGAGGCAAGGGAAGAATGCAGGTGGGGTGAGTTGGTGGAGGTGAATGCGAAATATGTTTATGTACTTATCATACATACATCTGACGATTGCATCCCTTTGTAACCGTTAACCAAACCGACCCTGCACTGTGTGAATGAATGGTGATGGATCGATAATACTGTTGATAGTTATTTTTGTATTACGATTCACTGAACACGGAACAGAGCTTGCTAAGAGTGAAGACTAAAGCCCACACAGATATCCCCAACCCTCTAGAAGACAGGCAACCTGGTGACGTTGGGAACACGACATAACACCTGCTCACCGTGTCATCCGAGTGGAGATTGACGATACGTTAGTAAGAGCTAAGTTATGTTCGTGCCCCACGTGTTGTAGTGGGTAATATTACTTGTCCAGTCTACGATGCTGACACTGGAAGGGTTAATGTGTTTTGGGATTAAACAAATGTCGGTTCAACCTGTTCAGTAATGCCCTAAAGTAGATTATAGTCTGTACGTGTCCCACTATTTCGCCTCTGTCCATGGAATTACAGTATAACTTGTTGCTGTCCGCAGACAATGTTCTATCTCTGTCTGCATGTCATGTCCTGTCCTTGTCTGCAGATATCATGCCTGTTCCTGTCTATATACATATATCCAGCCATTGTCTGCGGATATCATGTCCTGTTCACGTCCGTAGAGATCGTGTCCTTTTCCTGTTAGAAGACATCGTGTTCTCTGTCTGCAGATTTCATGTCCTGTCCCTGTCTAAAGAGATGCCATATCCTTGTCCGCATGTATTATGCCCTGTCCTTGCCTACGGATATCATGTCATGTCCCCGCCTGTAGATATCATGTTCTGTCCCATGCCTGCAGATATCATGTTCTGTCTCATAGATATCATGTTCTGTTCCATGCCTGCAGATATCATGTTCTGTCCCATGCCTGCAGATATCATGTTCTGTCCCATGCCTGCAGATTTCATGTTCTGTCCCATGCCTGCAGATATCATGTTCTGTCATTGTCAGTGGAGATCCTGCTGTCCCACCCTCTTACAGCCAAACAGGAAAGGACGACAATCAAAAGTCCTTTTCAGTTTTAGTTAGTTTATTAATTAGCCCCCGTACTTTATGAAACTGGAAAGAAACCCCAAAACAATGCCACAACACAGTAAAACATCAAGTTTCAGTCTCGCTACCCTGAGTGCTATCGTGGTGTCCTTGATGCTAATGACTTCAAGGTCGCAAGTCACCATAAACAAACCCTGCTCCCAGCACAAAAGCCAGCGCTAATTCACTCTAATTGGATTCTATAGACAGGACGGAATAGTGAATAGGAAGACAGACTATGCCGCAGCTCAAGCAGTGATGAAGGAAAATTTCTAAGTTATGAAAAGAAAGGGGAAAAAAACACGCATGCAAACACGTCTCGACATGAACCTCAAGTCAGGGACTGACAAGACAAGAAAGGTCATTGTTTTCTTTTTAAAGGAGGGGGAGGAAGGGAGGGCAAGAAAGAGAGAGGAAGGGAGGGAGGGTTGAGAGCAGTCAAAGCTGGGAGAAAGTGGAATATTAGGCATGATGAAGTTTGCGGACAGAGTTAGGGGCCCTGAAGTAAATTTTCACCTGCGATTGTTCCCACGCTGTCTGCGGCCTGTCGAGTGCGGTTCTTGAAAGTCAAACAGCCGCTGCAGGTTAATGCAGTTTGAAAACCAGTAAACAGTTCCCTGACCGGTCACTGCCCTCACACACACACACAAGGCCAGCCGGGGGATGAAATGATCCTTTTGGAGGTTAAAGGTCGGGAAACAAAGTACGTTTCTACCTATGAAACTATCGGAGACCGACGGCCTCGAACTCGCTTTTAGCCGACGCCACACGAGAAGTTTTACCTGCACGACTGATATCGACTGTCGAATCACCCGAACAGTGCAGGTTAGCTGTCATCGGTTTTGAATACAGCAGGCTGTATGTGAAGCCGATCCTGCGTTATAGCTTTTATGCAGGAGGGACTAGTTTCTACTTGTTTAGGATCCGTGGCAAATTTAGTGCAAAGACGTTTTGCAAGAAAGATAAGCCAGATGGTTGAATTAAGAGGTGGTGGGGGAAAGAATTGAAAGAAAAATAGCAAGGAAGCAATGTTGAAAGTGTGAAAACTATTTATGTTTTGTGTTTATTTATAGCGGCTGTTCGTAAATTTTCTCAGCGCAAACGGAAACGGACCTCGGACAGTAATGCGCATGCTCCTTTCAGGCAAAGCAGGGAGATGCATGTCTCTCGTAGCTGCTTCCTGCTGGACCTTTTAAAAAAAACCTCCTGCAGTGTGCGTGACTGGGACAGGTGTGTTTTAAGCCGCATCTCAAGAAGTCGATCTGCACAAAAAGACCGCTTTAATTTTTCTGAAAAGTACGGTCCACTTAACAGTCACACCTGTTTCACAACAGCGAAAGGTCTTAAATGGCTTCTATTTCCGTACGGTCGGCAGACTGCTGTTTAAAATAATTTATTAACCAATCAATCCGCATTAAAATATCGGTGTTTACACGCGATAAGCACGCATGAACCTCACCCCGTAAAAACGCGCTGAAGGCTGGAGAAGTGCTGCCGTAGACCAGCGTCTGTTTCGGGGTGTGACAGGCGAATAAATTTTGTTTTCTGATGAGCTTCCAATCGTGACCACTCTTTAAGTTCTCACACTTGCAGACGACGATTTATGACGTGACGTGGTTCGGTTCGTGTAGCCACAACTTCAGGTCGGCTCTCATGAAAACGGACACGAGCGACAAAAAAGTCAAGCCTGCTGACATCCCCGACATTAAACAAAATTCTTTTTTATGATGTGCAGGGCAAGGAATCTGCACTCTGACTTCGTCATAAGAGTGTGCGGCGTGGACCCGCGGCACACTGGGGTTTGGAGGTTGGCAGAAGATATCCCCATGGGGGTTCGGTGGGAGTGTCATCTATAGTTGATTCTGATGAGGTTTAAGCTGCCCGCGCCGTGTCTTTGACACGCTGAACAACCTCTCTCACCTGAGCAAGCACGCGGTTCATCGCAAACCCAGTTGTTTGTACGCGGTCGTAATCCGTTGCTCCCCAGGATGACAGCAGGCTGAATTATCGCGTCGATAGTTTGCACTCGTCTCTTAGGATGTTCCAGTTCTACCGGCGTTTTCATGACTTCGGCACCTTTGTGCGTGACTTGCTCTCAATCTGAAGCATATCCATAGCAGTAATTGCAGATGCAATATGTGCACATGCGCGCCTGTGCGTAGGTACGTGTGTTTGAGCCATCACAATGCTTCATCCTCAATAGCCGTCCCCTCTAAAACACAAACCTACACGCGCGCGTGCGAATAACACCGACCTTCAGCCTGTGATAAAAACATTCAGTTTAGAAGATTTCTTGTTTCATAAACCCAAATTTGCTCTCCGTACACTAATTCAAAGCTAGAACAAGACGAGAATTATTTGTTTAATCCAAATCACATGTTCCAGACTATTTTTATGTGTGGAAGACGGCAAAGGTTGGAGCTAAACGCGTTTTCATGCATCTCTGATTTCTTTGTAATCTGTTTACTTTCTTCCTTTTTTCTTTCCAAGTCCCCCTTCTCCTTCTGGTCCACCCTGTAATCTTTTTAATGTTCGCATTGTTAGATCCTCTTTCCGGAATTAAAGATGGCATGAAGACGGGATACCTAGCCCATTCCAGGAGAACGCTGTCTGAAATTGGAAGAAAATTTAATACGAAGTTTCTACCAGATAACATACTTTGTCCAAGCAACTCTAAGCATGCTCCAATACTTGTGTGATAAGTCTTCTTTGTCGTGCGAGCTTGTGCAGTTCAGGCATTGGGTAAGTGGATATGTTTCAAAATATACTTTGGCTCTTGCTTTTATCCTAACCTGCATGACAAGTTGCACCACTTGCAAATGTAGCCACGTTAACGCAAACCCTTTTATATCACATGTGAATGCAGAATTTCATGAAGTGATATATATATATATACCTGTCTTTTATCTGTCTCTTATATTTATATACATCTGTCTTTTATCTGTCATATATATATGTCTTTTATCTGTCTCATATACATATATATCTGTCTTTTATCTGTCTCACATATATATATATATCTGTCTTTTTGCGTTAAAGGACAGTCCGATCAAGCAAATGGTTCTAAAACAAAAACTTGTTTCTGCATTCACCTGTCTGCGTTGGCTACGGACGAGAAGCTCTCTTTCCGCGCGGAGAAAATCTCGCCGACAGACTCTTACGGCAGTCATACTCATCATGGAGTCCTAGCGTTCTCTTGCGGAATTCTCTCGTCTTCCGTCCCGGGAGTGCGTCAGACAACGCTACTTTTTTTTCTCTGTCTCTCTCCGCGTGGGAAGAGCATTGCTCGGGTGTAAGGACCGCGCGTGTACTCTTTTATTCATAATTCTACGGCCCTTTTCAGTCCTCTACTTTACGTAAGGTTTTACCCATTGAAAGCAGAAATGACTGTCGATGAAAATCTGCAACCAGTTACAAGGCTGCTTAACTAAAATATTTCCCTTACAGCTCTATGGAAAACCGTCGGGTCGAAAGGCCTATAACCAGAGAAATTTGTAGAAGCCACGTGGGTGCCGTCCCCAAAAGCTAATCGCTAAGCCGCGTCCTTTTCCACTGACGTGTAACGGACCAAAAACGAGTTCTGTCAAAATACAGCGTCTAATAACTTCGACACAAAATAATACAGTGTCTACTAGCGTCACCACAAATACAGTGTCGACACAGTGCATTAAACTCCTGACTGGTTACAAGCTTCAAAACGAATCAGGGTTTTTCAGTCATAAAGAACTCTCTAGGGTCGACTCTGCGATTCTAGCAGTTTAGCACTGCAGACGATGTTTCCTCGCCAGGGACATTACGGCTATTGTGTGCCCATTTGGACTTGGTCTGGTGGGCGATGGGATTTTTTTTCTGCACCAGATTTTCGAGGCATGGGTGCACGAAGCTTGTCTCACACGCGCCGGCCAAGTGGTATCGCAGGAATTTAATTCTGCTTTACCGATTTTCTTTTTCTTCAGAGTTTCTGGGCTGAGAGGTAGGCAAAGATGTGCTAACATGAAATTCTGGGTGAAGACGAAGTACTGGGGCTGGAGTTCTCGCTCTGGAAACAAGGTTGGTCTCTCTAGCTACTGCCCAAAAGTCTGCGTTAAGGCAAGCAAACTTTCAACCATCCATTCGTTGCTGACGTGCATTTCCTTTCCAGATTTTTGGACACACATGCAACGGAGGAACCGCAGTTCGCCGGTCGGTATACACAGTTGCACATTAGTTAACCAGCTGTAGATTTTTTCCACATTTAGGCTCTAGTGTAGTTACGCATCCTCTATGCGTCAATGCTTTTTTTTTGGGGGGGGGGGGAAGCTGTGCAGCTCCCTCTGTACAGCAGTCCATGACTAGAGAGATGTGTACGGTACTGAGTCAGTCAGTCAGCACACTGCAGACTGCTGAAGGGTTCCCACCAAGCCAGCAGGCCAAGAAGACCGGGCGAGCGGCCTGCTAAGATTTATGGCATGTTAAATTAAGATCATCGGAGGGCATAAAATCCGATTCATGGGGCCTTTTATGTTGCCATGGCGACCGGCAATGCAAATTTTATTTTCATTATGCCCCTGGCCCCCCTGTACACTTTTGCAGAAGGATTTCTAAAGGGGCCCAGTTGGCCGAGGCAGCCAGAGCTATGGCTGTGCTGGCGCGCGCTTGGGCTTTGCAGACCAAGGAAAATGTAAAATAAAATTAAACGACTTTTCAAATAAAACCAAAAGTGGGACTCTCCGAGACAGAAAGAAAAGGGATCGGTTGGAAAGAGCTGGGCAGCCAGACAAGAAGACGAGACAGACATTGGGGGTAAATAGGGCTGGAAATTCTGCGAGGCGAACTTCAGAAGAGTCTGTCGGTCTGGAAACACGGAGGGGTAGGGTGGTTGGGAGGCGGGGTGTGAACAAATTTAAAACTTCGCCAAAGACTTGTGAACACAGACGGGTGTACTACAAACGTGTGAGGTTGCTGGAACAGTGGAAAAAGTGACATCAGAGTCGGGACTAGGGTGTGGGATAGGAGATGAAACTATGTTGATAAGTACGCAAAGAAATACAAACGTGTAAAGAAAGGTTTTACGGTTAAGTAAAATTTAATGATACGTAAGTCTGATGTGACTCTAAAATGTAGATGACCCCCCCCCCCTCACACACACACACACACACACGCACGCACCCACCCACCCACCCACACGCAGGCACGCACGCACCCACACGCAGGCACGCACGCACCCACACCCACACCCACACACACACTTTATTAAAACGTTTCTTTATGTAGAGGCAGGAGAGTGCCCTCGAGAGCTGAAAATTCTTGGTGGTAATATGGGCTTGCCACACGATCCTGGCATGCCAGCCACCACAGTCAGTGGGAATAGAAAACCATCGCTCGGGAAATGTTCAAAAAAAGATGAGAGGAGAGCTTACCTGGGAGACAGCTTGCGTCTGCACTGTTTTCTTCTGATCACCGACGTGTTACAATGATATCCTCTGAAGGTCTTACGTCTCTGACAGATTCTCAGATTTATATTTCCTCGCTTATATTAGTCGCCTTCTACGTCAATCGTTCATCCGAAGACTTGATGAGGTCATACCTTTGAGAGTTGAGGTGGGGGGGGGG
>SMGT01009376.1:127750-141796 GCA_004794575.1 Lanistes nyassanus
CCCCCCCCCCCCCCCCCCCCCCGTGTTCGTGCCTGTGTAACTCTTTGGAACCTTGGAGAGAGTCCGAGCTCGGGTTGAAAGAACCATAAATCATCTTTTCATTTCTTAAGAGCAATCGAAAAACACAAATTTTTGTCGTTGTTTGCAGGTGTCCGGTCTATTAACACCCAAACGATCTGTAGTTTACTTCACGTGGTCTTTCACTTTAGTGAGAAGACTTTGTTGGTAGATTGCGAATACAAAAAATGTTGATGCAGACGTGGATGCAGTTTTAAAAGTACAACCAGGTTTCCGTCCACTCACTGGACTAGTAGTCGATTTAAAAAAAATTCCAGCCAATATTTTTCTAAGACTGTGAATGTAGAGAGAATGTTACCTAGAGAATACGTGAGAACCAGTTATAATTGTAGAGGAATGAACTTCCATGAGAAAGCACTTGGTAGCAGCAGCTCGACCTGCTAGTATTTTCTTAGCATGAGCTTCTCCCTAACTTCTTGCATCCCTTGCTGTCTGTCTGTCTGTCTGTCTGTCTGTCTGTCTGTCTGCATGTCTTGCATTGCATTGCCTGCCCGTTTGTGTGCGTGTGTGTGTTGTGTGTCTGTCTGTCTGTCTGCATGTCTTGCATTGCATTGCCTGCCCGTCTGTGTGCGTGCGTGTGTGTGTGTGTGTGTGTGTCTGTCTGCATGTCTTGCATTGCATTGCCTGCCCATCTCTGTGTGTGTGTGTGTGTGTGTGTCTGTCTTGCATTGCATTGCCTGCCTGACTGTGTGCGTGCGTGTGTGCGTGTGTGTCGGTCGCTCCGTCCGTCCGTCTGTCTGTCTGTCTGTCTTTGCCCATAAGAAAGTAACTTTGTGCGTGTGTGTCCGTCCGTCCGTCCGTCTGTCTGTCCGTCCGTCCGTCTGTCTGTCTGTCTTTTTTGTTTTGGGCTTTTTGTGCATCTTTTTTCTTCTTTTTTCCTTCCTCTCATCTATTTATTGTTTAATTTTCTTCTTTCCAGCCTTTCGGTCACAGATGAGTTGCCAAGGACGGGATGATTGCCCTACACGTAATCAGGCGTGAAAAGCTGTGGAAATTCGCTTCATGTATCTTGTATGTACACCTCTAATCTCCAGACAATTTGTGTGTGCATTCAGTGCACACAATGTGATTACGTCTCAGCACGTGAGTAGACGTCACACCCAGTTTAGACCGACTGGCGGAAGATAAGTACATGTACACATGTACACATAGACAAGCCTTTACATGCGTGCATGCTTCTAAACTGCATATTGAGTGATTTAAGCAATATAGTAATATATTCCGAATTCATTTGAAATAGGATAATTATCTTTTAAGGTACTATTTATTTTATTATTATTATTATTTTAGTATTCTGGGCAAAGTTGGCTTGCTGTTGTAGTGTATTGATATGAAAGCATTTTCAGTATGGCAGCTGAGCTGAGGGTACATCTTTTGACTTCTTTTCTCTACACAGTATGACTGCTATACGATGTCCTCATAAAAGTACATGCTCCCCGCTCCACACACGCACGCGCGTGCACACACATACGTGCGCACGCACGCACAATCGCACGCTCCTCAGTAAATTGAGGTCATTGAAGATGATCTGCAACGACGTCTCTGATATTGCTGTTATATTTTTCGTAGTTACCTTTCTTAGCGTGGGATCGTAGAATGTATGCTGCGAGAAAAAAAAAATTCGATCAAAGTCACTCTTGGCAAGTCGACCAGTAGGGCAGACGTCCTGGCAATACTGGAGTCTAGAAAGACATCCTCAAAGTGCCCCGTGAAATTTTTCACTACCCGACGCTCGCTGAAAACGCTCTTGCAGCTAGCGCTAAATTGCCGATCGATTTTTTTTCTCCACACACTCTTTGAATAGAGTGCTCTTGGCCCCTCGTTTATGTGATAGTAAATTTTGCGATATCTTAGCACTACAGAATTGAAATGGGGCCGCGGGACAGCTCCGTGGATACCAAAGCTTAAAGGGTGAGCAGCGTTCGAGGCTTCATGAAAAATGGAAGGAAGAAAAGGGCCCTGGACTTCTTGTCAAAGCGTCCAGTCAGGGATGTTGTCAGGTTGAACCGCGTCTGGAATTCTTCGGGAAAAAAACAACACATATGACTGTATTAAAAAAAACCCTAATAATAAGATAAACCCTGATCCCATATGGCCCGCGCAAATGTCCGTTTGCTCTGAAAGGAAACACATTTTCCCGGGGCGAACTAGACATTGTGACTGAGTGGCGACAAACAAAGAGGTCGTGAGTGTAAGTTTGCGTGCGTGCGTGCGTGCGTGCGTGTGTGTTTTTGCATACGGTTGTATGTAAGTGTATGCATACGAGAGCGCGTGAATATGCGTGCGCTTGCGTGCGTGAGTGCGGTATCAGCACGCGTGTACAGGATCACGATGCTGTGTGTGTGTGTGTGTGTGCATACGGTTGTATGTAAGTGTATGCATACGAGAGCGCGTGAATATGCGTGCGCTTGCGTGCGTGAGTGCGGTATCAGCACGCGTGCACAGGATCACGAGGCTGTGTGTGCGTGTGTGTTCGTGCATGCGTCGATGTGTAGCACGGGTCGGCGGGCGCGCGTCAAGCTGCGCTTCCAGAAATTAATAATTATTTCATGAATAGGATATCAGCGACGAGTGTGTGCCACATTAAAGAGGCTGCCATCTGGCCGGTTGTAAACTAGTTGGTTTTAAGCGCTGGTCTGACCAGGTGGACTTTGCTCGAGTTGCACGCTGACCTTTTTTTTTTTTGTTGTTTGTTTGTTTTGGGTTTGTTTTTGTTTCGTTTTTTTTAGCATCCCTTTCGCAGACACTGAAGGTAGGATTCAGGGGAGCGAACGACTCTTGAACTAGTACGGACAGCGGCGGCAGAAGGAATATGGTCCACTTTTGAAATCGGGGCTGACATTTCTGGAACTTCCAGTGAGTGTAAGCTACATAATTGACACATGCGGTTGAGTCTGATACCGTTCTCTTCTCCATGGCAATGTCTCCCCCCCCGCCCCCGCACTCTGTCTAGTCTGTGTGTGCGAACACACCCATATGTCTTCATGCATACATCATACGTGGCTGCTTGGGTTTGTAGGAGTGCGCGCGCATGCAGGTGTCAAACACGTTTTTGATTTTAAAAAAATGACCAAACCCAAGCTGTTTTTCTTGCTTGGCATGTGATATACGCGACGACCCGTTTTGCAAACGGGCGTGGAAAACGTTTTGCTTCTTGTTTTCTGTTTTAGAACAATTGTATCTGCCCAACGGTTTTGCAAAACGGCGCGCAGGCAATCTGACAGAAAGTCTGACGGAAATTCGATGCTTGGTAATATGCCTAAGAATGTACTTGTGGCTTAAATTTTCAATTCAGCAGCAAACGTTTCTTATGGCTGATGGCATAACTTTTGCGCTGCGTTTTTTCTGCAACAAGCGTGAAACATGTTTATATTAGCATTAGTTTACAAGGGACGCTACTTGCGCGAAAGTTGTGTTGGAACAAAACCTGTCTTTCCGGAGTGATTGCTGATGCGACACGCAAACTCTGAAACAGTTTTACAGAACAGTTCTCCGAACGGTTTGTCTAAAAACGATTGTTTGCCAAACAGATTTGCAAGACCGTTTTTATTGTATCTGTGTGACATAGCCATTACTTCGTGTGTTTCTGAATGTGGTTTTCTGTCGTTCTTCTCTTTTCATTTCCCCCGTATTTGCATGGCTGTCGAGTTCCCCTCATTCTCCACTCAAAACGCTTACTCTAAGACTTTAATCGCCTGACACACTCGAAACCATGTGTCTAAAAATATTTTCGAAGTTCACTCATGACATTCGTGTTTGATGTTCGCACGCCCGTACGCGCTTGCTCTCTCGCATGTTTGATATCGTTATATCATGGGGTGAAATGGATATACGTAAGCTTATCTAACTCTACTATGTTTCTTTTCTGTTCTTCCTTCTTTCCTTCCTTCAAACCTTTATTTCTTTTTCTTCTTTCATCCTTCCTTTCTTTCTCCTGCCTCTCCTCCAGTTTTGCTAGTGTTTTCAGGACTTCGACACTTTCATTCATGACTTGCTCCAAATCTGTACTAAACGCAGTCAATTTAGACGAATTCTTGTTTCATAAACCCTATACTAGTCTTGCTCTCACTACACCAATTCAAAGCTAGAAGAACAAGGCCAAAATTCATTGTTTAATAACCCCGGAATCACATACTCCGGACTGTTGTATGAATGAAAGACGGCAGAACGTGGAGCTAAACGCGTTTTCATGCATCTCTGACTTCTTTGTAATCTGTTTATTTTCTTCGCGAGTTCCCTGCCCCTTGTTCTATCCCCCTCCAGTAATCTTTTTAAGGTACGCATTGTTAGATCTTGTTTCCAGAATTAAAGATGGCATGCACACGGGATATCTAGTGCATTCCAAGAGAACGCTGTCTAAAATTTCAAGAAAATTTAATACGTTATTTCTACCAGATAACATATTTTGCCCAAGAGTTCTAAGCCTGTCGTTCCTTCTTCGCTTCAACCATCTACCGTTTCGTCCAGTCAGTGGTCTGGCTATCTCCAGCTTGTGTGTGTGTGTGTTTTTCCTGCTGTGGCACACAAAAGCCGGGCGACAGGCCCAGTTAGCAGGACGATGTTGAGTTGATTATTTGTGATAGTTTCTTGCCCCTTTTTGTGGAGAATTGTTCGTGCCGTGTCTTCAGCATCAGTCGCCGCTTGCTGCAGTCCGCGCGGGGAGCGAGATGGGCGCGGGATTGGGTCTGGGCAACTTGCAGACCCCGCGTTTGCTCCCAGCCATCCGGACAGCAGCTACAACGGGCGTGCGACTGTCGGATGAATTATTATTACATCCGACTCTTTGAGCTGACTACATATTTCAAGACGTGTCGTAAACGAAATGAGTCAACAGCTCTTCCTCCCAGCCTTCTCCCGCTCGCTTCCTTCCCTCTCCCCCCCCCTCTCTCTCTCTCTGCGCGCGCCCGTGGACTGGAACCGCGATGGCGCGCGTGTGGACAGCGCTGCTGTACTAATGCACAATCTCGCGCGTGCGTGCATGCGCGCGCACACTCAGTCCGTGAAAGCGCGCGGCCCGGGGGCATGACGGCAGGAAGGCAGAAGCTGCAGTTTGTCATAATTATGATGACCGTGCGCTGGTGTGTGGCCACACGCCTTCGCTGTCGCCACAGTGTCACGTTGTCATCGTCAGTGATTCTAACAACAGCGAGAGGGCGAACAACCGGGGGGGGGGGGGGGGGCAGAGAAGAGAGAAGAACAAGAAAACAATTGGGGGGGGGGTCGGGAGAATAAGAAATGGAACGAAAAAGAGAAACCAAGAGAAAATTCAGGAACAAGGACAGTCGTCGACAATGACTGTGATGGTGGCAACGACGACGACGACGACGACGACGACGATGATGATGATGACGACGATGACAATGATGCCTCATTAAACTAATCTAAATCCTCTCTTTTCGCCTCCGTCTCTGCACGCACCACCACGCCGTGATCACACGGCCAGCGGTGCCCACACGCGCCGTCTGTCCGTATGTCCTTCCAGCCAGTCCCAGACAGCGGGGATGGTCCCTGCCGGCTGGCTCGCCCCTCGCCGCTCGTGGCTTCGGCCAGCCGCCTGCGGCACGTGCAGCTGCCGCGCTCTAGACACGGCGCATGCACAGCCAGCCTCCGTGCACGCATGCTACATGCCAGCATGCGCCTGCACTATCCTGCCTGTTTCACGCTATCCGTGCGCTTATGTACTTCCTCTGTTCGTTCGACGACCAGCAGTCTTCTCTTTGCATTCTCTGCTATTTCTTTCTGTGTTTCTGTCTCTTCCTGTCTTTATTCTTTTTCTTTCATTTGTTCGCCTTCCTTCTTACTTTACTTTTGTTTGACCCCATTGTTTAAAAATAGAGAAAAGCTCACTTTTGTTTACCTTAATTTCCCATTGGTTCCGTCTTCTGTCTGGTTCTGCGAATGAAAATTGAGTCATTCGACAGAGGCATAGGGGCTCTTGCTTCTCAGATCAGTCGGTAAAAACGCCAGCGTGGATCGTGAACGTATTATCTTTGAAAGAGATCTGTTGGGTTAAATGGACAGGTGCGTCCAGTCTTGACTTACACCGTCTTCTCTACCGTCAGCAAACTGATAAGCAAAGTTGTTGCATCCTCTCTCTCTCCCCCTCCTCTTCCCTCTCTCCTCTCTTTCTATCCACTCTGTCCCTCTCTCCTCTCTATTCCTCTCTGTCTTTCTCTCAGTTCCAGCTGTCCCAAGCCCATCAGATCTGGGATCTTCCGAGATCAACTGATTAGTGCGTATACGTGGACACGCGTTCATAACTTCTCTTCCGGTCATTAGGGTGGTCGTTAGGTCCATTCGCCCTGCGTATTTTATGCACACCTTTACGTATGAACAGGAGGTACGAACGCTCATGCAAGCCAATCCTGGGTTGTATGTCCATTCGCTGTTTGCTCTTCAACCCATAAAAGCGGTCATGAAGCCTGTTCACTTTACGTGCACTTCAAGGAGTGAAAAACACATAAGGAAGTCCGTGAAGGCCAACTTCCCTGAGAAGAGAAAATCCAGTCACGGACAGCGGCGCGATAATATCTGATGCCCATAAATCTTTTCCCTCCTGACACCTTACCTGCACCACGTATCGCCTTCCTAATCAGGATTGACCTCTGACCTCGTGAATGCGATTACTTGACCTTTCCCGTTTTGTCATCGAGACGTCAGCTGCTCCTTGGGAACAAACCCATGAATCAATAAACAACAACAACAACAACCAGTTTTGTCATCAAGACGTCAGCTGCTTCTGTGCAAACAAACCCATGAATCAATAAACAACAACATCAAGAGCAACAGCAACACATAAGAATAAAATCACCGTGTTAATTACCTGTATCCTATGCCCTTTGCTGTTGACCCTCTTCAGTCCCATTTAAGTGATTTTTTTCTTCCTCTGGGTAACAGGTGCAAGCAGAGTGCCTCCTGGCATGCACCTGTTTGCCGGTGACTACAGCGCTGCAAAGACGAGTGCAGAAGCTGAGGATGGGGGTGGGATGGGGGGGTGGGTGGTGGACAGGTCGACAGGAACAAAAGCACGTGAAATAAATTCATGCACGGGGGAGAGGGGCGGGATGCATCCAGCGAGCTCATCGTGTCTGGCGTCTGGGAGGAGAAGTGTGTGTGTGTGTGGGGGGGAGTTAGATGCGTGATTTGTGTGACCGTTGTGTCCTCTTTGATGTCATTATCACCTTGGTTTGCTTGTCTCTGCGTGCCTGTATGACAAAAAGACCTTCCGATCTTTTAGGGTTAGGTTACACGGGCGTTCAAATCTCCTCTCGACGATTTGCACGCAAAAGTGCACAGAGCGAACTGGCCTTGAGATGTCTTAAAACCGACAGGAGAGATACGACCGCTTATATCCGGCTGTCCAATTTTGTTCAGGCTGCAAGCGGCTTTGTGCGTCACCACAGACTGGTGCTTCAGAAACGCCCCAAAGCGCTTTCCCCAGGTTAATTAAACTTACCTTTTTTCTCCAGGAAATCTCCTCAGCCTGTCCCGATTGTCTCACAACTTTCCAATGTCGTCACTGAGCCCAGCCCACCTTTCGTCTCACCCGTCCAGCAGTCCAGAGGTTTTTCTCTCTCTTTCTCTCGTTCTCAGTCTCTCCCTCTCTCTCTCTTAACTGCGCACGTGCACACCGCCATACTTTGAAGAACAAGAAGAATAGGAAAAAAATCTGAATTAAAAAAAATGATATGCAAATACAACGCAGAGATTTGCAACAGAGATAGCGTTCTTCTGACCAGACGTGAGAGCCACTTAGTGCGGAGGGCAGGGGCGGGGATGCGGGGGTAATATTGGCGTGAGAATTATTTGCAGTTGCATTTTATTTATATCTCGATGATATGCTTGTGATGACGATTTCCTCGCGCGCCTGGTAGTGACAATGGCGGCCACGTTTAGCGCGTGTCGCATAAATAATGGAAGCTCAATTCACACCTGGACCACTCGCCAATGGTAAACAGGCTCTTCAGCTCTCATCGCAGACCCGCTGGATGGCGCTAGGGAAGAGAAGGAGGAGTCTTGGACTGATGGAAAATGATGGAATCACTTGGCGATTTCTTTGGATACTTCCAATGTGTCGACTAGCTGATGATTGGTAGATTCATCACTTACTTTGACCTCCTTGTAACGAAAGTACTCGCAAGTGTGGACTGTTCTCTGTTATCACACGCAGTCAGATGCATACACGCGCATCAACGTGCGCACGCATGCACACACATGTCTTTCTCTATTGATAGCCAGAAGGGAGGGACAGAGGGAAAGGGTGGGACAGGAAAGAGTTGTGTGAGACAATCCGCGCGTATTTTCTGTGTTCGTCCGTCTGTGCATGCCTACATGAGACAGCGAGAGAGGCCGCGACTGCATATTAATGTTTCCCGTGGAATCGGAGAGCCGCTTTCCCACCTTAACCCCCATTTTCACTTTTCTCAAGATGTCAGCCTGCTGTGCAAGTACTCGTTTTTTTGCACTCGAGCAGTTTCATCCTCACGTTTTATGCGGACTGCCGAATAACGTGATTTCATAAACGACCCTTCATGAACTGGAGACGGATTTTGTGCGTTTTCAATACAGAAACTGGATCGCTTGGCACAGCTGAAATGTTCAGTCGCTTCCCACTTTATTCTTCGATTTGGCGTGTTTTCTTTCCGTCCTTTGTTACTCAAATTGTCATCGGGACTTCCATAGCTGCCGTTAAAGGGAGTATTCAACCACCTGAAACAACGATCTATTGTACGATAATAAACGCATCGTCACATCATTCCGAGTTTACTATCGCAGGTTGTCTTGGAGATGAGACTGGCTTCTAGTCTCGTGTTTCTTTGCAACATTTCTAACGCTGCGCACACTTGGCTATTATTTTCCACACTCAAAAAGTGACAGTCATACAGATAACGACAGCCTCGTAAACTTCGTCACAGAGAGAAACCCATCGTTGCTAGCACAGTCGCTAGAATCCCCCGTCTAATTATGAACAGAACCCTCTCACGTGTCAAAGCAAACGGCCCGAGATAAGAAGCCTTTCTTCCATAACGAGATTTTCTGACAAAGTTATAATTGTGCCACGTCTTTCGCTCCCGTCTCTTCCCAAGGTGGGATGGGGAGAGAATGGCACGGCCCATTAAACAATGTAGTGACCGCAAATTGAATCCTGTCTGGTTTGAACGGGAGCCAAGTGCAACAAGGTGGGTGTACTGGGAAATGGCAGTGTACACTGCATAAATATTGAGACGGCAATGTCAACTTGCCCACAGGAATATGATTCGCAAAAATAATAAACAAAGACAGGGATACCAAGCCCGCCCCAGTTTTTTTCCCAGGCTTAAAAGTCAACAGCAGGCCGTGTTCAAATCTTTGTTTTAGCAGCCAGGCCATTTGAAAAGAAACTCTTTTCTCTCTTTCTCTCTCCCGCCCTCTGGAAATATGTAGGTGTTTGCTTATAGTGTTCTTACGGCCTTAGCCTACAGGGGGTGCTGGCTGGGACTTCATGGGAAAACTTGAGGAGAATTTGCTCTCTCTTTGGAGTTATATTTCCGACGCTTTGCGTTTTGACGCTAAGGCCGGGCTCACAGTGTTCGACTAAGACAAAAGAAAACAGTGGCTAGTTTAATCGTCCGCACTGAAAATTTCATCAATGTAGCTGCAGCGAAAATTTCTTACCACAGCTTTCCTTCGACTTGGTCGAACCGCGGGAGGGTGGAGTTAGTCGAATGGTTCCAGCTCGGGCTCAGCATTAAGACGCGAAACGCCGAACGCAACTGCGACGCTGAAATATGAGGGATGTAGGTATGTATTGGTGCTTAACTCCGTGTCAGCGACTAGGGCTATATCACGGCGGTACACAAGAGGTAAAACAGCGGTAAGAAATATGAGGGATGAAATATCACGGGTGAAACATGACGTTTCAGCAGTACTGATTCGAAGGTGACCGTCCCTCTAAAAGCAAATGAGACATTAGTCGATCTTTGAAACACACGAGAAACCTAAAATTAATTATTATTTCACCTGGACTTGAAGTTTACTATTATTTCCCGGCACTTGAATTTTTTTCCCCAGTTCGTTTCAGGGCTCGATCAGTCATGCGCTATCTCCCAGACGACAATGCAAAGCCAGGATAAAAAGTTTGATTTGCGAGTCAAACGTGCGATTCCAGACAATGTCGACATTTACTTTCAGCACCAAGCCCCGATAACGGTGGCGAGCAATCAACTGATAAGAGAAGTCCTGGCGCTGTTGTTTAACAAACATTAATTATCATAGAAGTTCTGCAGGCTCCCCTTTCGTCCCAGCGCCTAGCGGAAAAGATCACACACCTATTTCAAAACTCTGCCTCCGCTGACGGGATGGGCAAATTGAGCAGGGCGCAAAAATAGGAAATCAGATAATTTCTTGCTGGCTTCGTCGGTGTTAAAAAGTGTTTTTCGCGGATCGTTATAACAGGACTGGGTTTTTTCTAAAATCTAATAGGGTAAAGTTGATTTGAATTGTGCTTCGTGGCTGTGCTGACCTATTGAAAAGCAGCACACCCTTTGAAGAATCGATGATTTCAATTGCAAAAATAGGCTGAAGAACTGGGAGAGAAATAATCCTGAAACCGGGTGTTTTCGAAATACCAGCGCAATATTGAGTTAACTTTGCTTTTCCAAAGCTTTGCGCTTTGCGCAGACTCTAGGTTTTTATTTCTGGGCTTGTTTGAACAGGGCTGGTTTTTCAATTGTTGTGAAATTTACCGAGAGCGAGAGATTCATAGAACTGTGTGTCCTTCTCGGCGAAACTGTGACGGGATGTACGCAGGCCGTCTGTTTAAGGATGAAATTATTGCCCTCGCCGTCATCGTTAGCAAGATTTTCGTTGGAACTATCATCACCAGTGCTGTTATCAAAGCTGCTGCTGTTATTGCTATGTGGGCCTAGATATATTTTTCCTTCTGACACTAGTCTCCATTTCTTTCTTCATTCTCTCTCCTCACTCTCGTCTTTACCTCACTTGTCTCTTCCCTCTCAATCTCTCCCCTTCCTCCCTCTTCTTGTCTCTTCTTGCTTCCTCCTATTTTTCCCCCAACCTCCAGCTAATTCTCTTCCCTACATCCTGTTTTTATCCGCCCTACCTCTTCTTATTCTCTCCACTACCCCTCTCTCATTCTGTCACCTAACTCCCTTTTATTCTCTCCCCTACCTCCCTCTTACTCTCTCCTCTACCTCCCTTTAATTCTCTCCCCTTCCTCCCCATCATTCTCACCCCTACTTTCCTCTCATTCTCTCCCCTACCTCCCTTTAATTTCCTCTCCCTTTCTCTCATACCTCCTTCTTATTGTCTCCCTTACCTCCCTGTTGTTCTCTCATTACCTCCCTCTCATTCTCTCCACTTCCTTCTCATTCTCTCCCCTTCCTTCTCATTCTCTCCCCTTCCTTCTCATTCTCTCCCCTACCTCCGTTTTCCGTCTCTCTCTTTTGTATTCTTCTTCTATCGTGTCTCCTTTTACTTCACCAACAGTTTTTCTTTCCTAATGTCTTGTTCTCTCTTCTTTCTCACCCTTCTTTTGCTCATGCCCCCCCCCCTCAGTTCCAGTTTCTTCCCCTCTTCCCCAACCTTTTCCGTCATCAACTTTTATGCGACATCGACAGTTATTACAGCTCATGCAGCTACTAGATCAGCCACGACGCCTACCTTCACTGTCACCACCACCTCCACCACCACCTCCGCCACCACCACCACTACTACTTACCGTCATGTAGTACCTCAATCCCCCCAACCCTTCACCTAAGCAAAATTACTCCTACTGTTACACTACCGTTGCTGTTTCTGCTGTTGCCATCGACCAGTACTGCCCTACACGTACCGCCCCGGCCCAGAGCGAAGTCTGTCGCGTATTAATGTTTTATTTCTCTCGTTATCTTCATCAAGAGGCGAATCCCGGCAGACGCCTGTTTACCTAAAACTGCGTCTCTTCCACAGATTCTTGTCATCCATCGCCGTATACCGATTTCCTCTCCTGTTGTTTGCACATCGCCAAAGTTCCTTGCTGCCTCTGTCGCCCGGGCGTTGTTGTAATGTTTCTGAAGGCAATCGGGTCTGATCTCAGGGATGTCTGATCAGAGACAACCAATTCAATTGTTGCTACTCGTCTGTCTGCGTATATATATATATGTGTGTGTGTGCGTGACAGAAAGAAAGAGATAGAGAAAGAGAAAGAGAGAGAGAGAGAGAGAGAGAGAAAGAAAGTCATGATAATGGTCTTTGCGAAGTTTTTGTTATGACGTCAATTAACTTTCTTTCTTCGCGATCAACAAATTTCAACAACTCGCAGTCAACATGTAATGATGATCCCCCCACCCCCGACTTTCACTGTATTGTAGTTTTATTTTGCCTCCAACAAAAAACCTTTCACGGTCAAAACGTAAAACGTGTTTGGCAGTTATGCGCTAAAAAACGGGTTAATACGCATTTAATCACTCCCTGGAAACAAGGCGTTGTTGGCGTGATTTTTTTTTCTTCTCATCCGCCTGCACGAAAGGATAATGACAAAATTATACAAATTATACCAGATTAGAGCGCGTTTTCAGAACTTTAGAGCAGTGGCAATAATTTCATAATTAGTCAGCTTTGACAGACTACTCATTTAGTGAAGCACATTATTTCATTTACACTCAAATGGAAGATTCCAACCTTATAACAGAGATAAAGTTTGAAATTAAACGGCAAGATCCGGAGGTACCAGAAAGCAAGGAGCGAACAGACGTTGAAAATGTTTATCTCTTGGAACCTGACAAGGAAACCGGCGCCAAGCGTGCACAAATCTCTGCGGGACAAGCAGAAGGGGTGGGTGGGGAGGCCACGGCATTCATTTGGAGAGGTTTATTGAGAACGGGTGGACACCGCAGCGTGAGTCACAGGAACGAACTTTTCGGTTTAAAGCAGAAGGGGGCGGGCTAAGCGTCTCGTAGTTAAAGGGAGGCGAGAAGTTACGCCACACGTCAATAGGGGTTAGAGTTGAAAAAAGGACCCCTTCCCTCCAAGACAACAACAACAACAACAACAACAACACCACACTAGAAAAAACTGTGATCGGGCAATTCAAAACCATGTTTAGGTCGAATACAACTGCGCCACATCAGTAGATAACTGCGTGCAACTTAGAATTCGCTTCTTACAGGTCTGATTGATTTCAATAGGATGACGACATAGAGATACAATTTTCTATGACTATTGCAAGGATAAACCCCCTTCCCCCCAAAAAAAGACAAAAAAAAGGGAGAGAGAAATGGAAAAAGAAAGCATTAAAGTTGTCGGCTTTATCTGCTCGTCTGCACTTTAGTTCAGAAGTTGGTCGCAGCGACCCCGGTCTTGTCGTCTGCCTCATCCAATTGAGCCGCGCACGAGCAGAAAGGATTTTTTTTCGATCTGACACGCGTGCACGTGCATTCGAAAAAAAAAGCGCCCAGAAGCGCTATTGTGTCTCGTGGCGGACGGTTCACGCAGAACCTGAAAGGGTTCAGACAGAATGTCAAAATGAACCAGGCCAAAAGCAGCTGTCGGGGGACAAGCAAGCCTTGAAAACTTCAGACGAAGGGACTAGCCGAAAGTCATACACGCGCCCCTTTCTCCCACACGCGGCTCCGCACACACACACACACAAGCACACGCAAAACACACAACTACACAAATACACTTGCACAAGCAGAAATTGAGACAGAAATTTTAATGCAGTAGACAGCATCAGCGCTCTACAGTATTCTTCAATAAACTTTTCTGTGCATAAAAGGCAGCAGCGTTGGTCGGCATGAGTCTCTCGCACCAGGGCGCATTTTATGTCTACAAAATTCTTCACTTCCTCGTGAAGCAAATTTCTGCGTGTCGGCGTCACTAGATAGCGATTTCTTACTTGCAGTACACACGTGTGGAGGCCTACATCTTATCCTAACCAGTATGTGTCGTAGTGCTTCAGGTAGCGACCGAATGTTCCATTCCTGCTGC
>SMGT01009376.1:141855-154292 GCA_004794575.1 Lanistes nyassanus
GCGCACGCACGCACGCAGCACTCCCACGAACGCACGCAGCACTTCCACGAACGCACGCAGCACTCCCGTGAACGCGCATGCACACCTGTCTTTAAGCTGAGCAGACTCTCCACACGTGAATATTGCGTCACGTGACCCCTGCGACTGAAAGTCTGAGCTGAAATGTTTGAAAATATTTTTTCTGTCCCCCCCCACTCAGACAAAACCTGAAAACAATAAAAGTCCCAGGTCGAAAGATAGACGGGAAGCTCAATAAAAATTGGCAAAATTCTTCTGTCCCGAGCCAGGAATGTGGTCTATAGTACTTGCTGCGGTGAGAAACATATGTTCCATGCTCTTCTAGCAGGATAGTATATTTTTACAAGTTCGCCTTGCTGGCAGAGATGCAGCTATATACAGAGGTATGATACGCACACAGTTTCGTATCGCAAAGGGGATAACTTGTTTGTGTTGTGTTGTGCGCGGAGTCAGGAGACATAGGTTACATTGTGAAAAGCAGGCAGCCCTGTAAACATGCGTCATATACCAGAGGAAAATGGACAATTGGTGACGGACCCCTACCTGTTGCTCAATCGGACGATATTAAGACAGGCAGGAAGTGTTAAAATAAGTTGTGTTTTTATTTTTAAAGTTTGATGTAGTTGGCACTCTTTGCGTCTTCATCTGTTAATTTCCACAAAACCGACTTTGCTTTATAGGGTTAACACGACGAAGGAAAGAAGGAAGCAGAAGTGCCTATCATGGTGGGTGGGGGAGGGGAGGGGAGGGGAAGGGGACCTTGAAAGGTAGGTTGCTGGTTCGAATCCAGGAGTGGGCCAAGGATTACATTCTGGAGTTAAACATTGTGCAGACTCCATGGCCACCCCACGAACATTCAACTGCCTGTCCGCACTGGCCATCTTACTGCAGATATCAACCAGGTGGTTCGTTCAGCGCGTAGATTATTAATAGCCCGCCCCCTCCCCTCACCAGAGTCCGACATCAACGCAAGGTGTATACGTGGAAGCTCTTTCCTAAAATTACCTACCTACCTGTAATAGACATAGCGTCGGAGAAGTGCGTTCGCGCAAAGAGGTGACAAACGTAAGAAATAGATTTTGCGCGGGTGCTGATTAGATTGCGAAATGGAAACATGGTGGTCATGATCGCAGCTCCTGTAACGATGACTAACTCGAAACCGATCTACTCCTCCAAAATTGTATGCATTCGGTATTTGGACATTGTATCGATGCATCGGTTCACCTCTAGAACGATATGGTTTCCACACGGGGAACAAACATTAAGTCGTGAAGTTTTAACGGCTAGACCCAAGGAAGGCACGACAGATAACCCACGGACCTCATCTGAATTATCTCAGGCATGTTGGTGAACAATACACTGTCTTCACCCACCCCACCCCCACCCTTCCATTTCGCTGGTGCGTGAGGAGAAGAGGGGTAGGGAAGCGAAAAGGTGCTTTTTCGGCGTTTCTTCTGCGATGCAGGGGGGTAGAAGTGTCTTCGTCCTTCTCAGCAAATCTTGTCTCCCTAAACAATGTGCCTTGTGGGTCTCATCTCGTTTGTTCACCTCCTCGAGTAAAGATTTGCCCCGGTATGCAAGTGCAAACCTCCCGTGTTTCTGTGCGCAGCTTGGTTGTTTTATGGAGGTCACAGCACCCCCTCCCCCATGTCTTCTCATTAGTCTGCAAGCATCGCTAATTAAAACGCTCCGCCTTCTCTGTTTTGACACAGCCAGTTAATCAGGTAAGAGTCGGGGTTCGACACAATTGGGTTCGTTTTGAATGTCGTGTGGCAACTTAATTCCATGTTTCGCCCACCCACCCCTTCCCTATATGCATCATTATTGGCTGGCACTACGGCGATGTTCGCGTCATCTGTTATTGTACACAACATGGGGAGAAGGGAGCGGGGCTAAGCGTGACGTCTCGCGGGCTGTAGTCATGCAACCAATATGGCGTCTGGAACTTGAAAACGCCAGCGAACGGCCAGATTCTCTCGTGGTGTAAGCGACAGAATAATGATGACGTGGTTTATATAACATCGTATTAATAACGTCAAACACATGAGATATTTCTGGTGACATCTGAACAGATGGCCATCTCCATACCTGGAAGATTTCTTGACATTTGTTTTATAATTAATATAATTATTATTCGCTCCATCCTTCATCTTCCACCTCCGCGATTTGTGTGCCTTTTTAGAAAAAAGCCTGGGAAAAACATTTTGTCCGCAAGTTTTAGATTAGACGTGTGTGTGTGTTTTGTACGCGTCCTTGTGTACGTATAATTGTTGTATAGAAAGATATGGCACACTGTGCGAAGTCTGTTTGTGGGTGTGCGTACGCACTACCCCCAAATGTGCGTAAATTTCGGCTCAACGATGAGTGAGAGAACAACAGAAGAGGAGACGATGTAGGGGGGAAAATGTTGGCGAGGAACGACGAGATGACAAACACGAAAGCAGGGACTCGAAAAGGGGGCAGGAAAAGTCGGTGCTGATTGCGTCCCTTTGGCCTAAGAATTTCTACTTCCATAAACGGTTATGAGTTCAGGCATGTACTTGTTTCATGCGCTGTTTCCCTTTCAGGAAATTCCCGATCTCTGGTACGGCGATGGCAGGATAACTGTGCCACACTTCATTACGGAGCGATGGAGTGTTCGAGGCTTACTTTTTTTTTTCAATCGCTCCTTCTCTTCCTCCTCCTCTTCCACGACGAAAACTCACCCCTCATCCCACCCCCATCAACTCCTTGCCAGAACTGGCGGACCTGCGCTAGGCCCCACCTGCTGGTCGGCCACTGGTCTTGCCCTTTGACCTTCAAGATCAGAAGGAAGAAGATAAGCGTTCAGGCCTGACTTCCAGCGAAGTGAAGCCACAGCACTGCATAGCCTCGCTTTTTTGCACACGACAGAAATAACAATAGACAAACAGGCTCGCAAAACGCGGCTGAAGCTCGGAGTAGGCAGAAGATACTTTTCTGCGAGGATGGCGAGAGATGGGGGTGGGCTGTAGTTCCTTTCTGCACTGAGCACCGTCGTTGTCAGCAGCAGCAGAGGTGTTAGGGGGAGTTCAGGGGCAACTTTGGAAGGGGGGGGGGATAAAACTGCATGGTGATGGTAGTGGTAGGTGGTAAGGAAGATTACATACGATTACAGGAAAAGTAAGGCAAGGTGGAGTGAAGTTAACCCTAGAAATCAACGCGGGAAATACAATGTGGCACCGTGATTGTTTGGCAGATAGTTCCGGCTGCTCGCTGGCAGTGGGTGAACATAGCGTACACAATGCTTGCATGCATATGATTTACATTTATATGAGGTGGATGTCGAGACACGTGTAGCGGTGATATACATGAAGTGGATACAAAAACAAGCACAATACTGAGATCCATGTGATAGAGGGTAGGCACGTGCAGTGGTTACATACGCAAAATGAACTCGAAATGGAGGCAGCGGTGAAATCTGTGAAACAAACGTAAACATTCTAAGGGTACTTACAAGAAAAAATATAAAAACAGGCCCAATGGGGAGGTGTATGAAGTGGATATAAACACCTACAATGGTGACATACATTAAAAGCACATAGAAACGTGTACAGTGGCGATATTTCAGATAAATACAGAAACATAAACAGCAAAGACAGGGTTGGTTGGTTGGTTGGTTGGTTGGTTGGTTGGTTGGTTGGTTGGTTGGTTGGTTGGTTGGTTGGTTGGTTGGTTGACCTCCCGCCGCAAATTAGAACAGTGGGTGGGGGGTCCTATTACTAAGTTATTCATTGAAAGAACCACCAGACTGATAGCTACAGTACGATGGCCACAGCGGCCAGAAGGCAAAATGCAACTTCAGGAAATAATCCTTGGCCACACCAGGATGCGAACCAGCGACCTTCCTCCTGCTAGTCCTTAGCTTTACCAGCTGAGCTATCCAGACCCCCGTAGAGGCAGATAAAGAGACAAAGGGGGGAAACATATGGAGTGGATATAAAAGACAGGTTAAAAAGCAGTGTTTGCGGGATATGATTATAAACCAAGCGATGATAAATGCAATAGAAGGCACGAACAATAACGCAGGTAGATTTTACTCTGTGCAAGCTAGATGAGCAAATACAAACACAGAAACAAAAGCTAGGGAGAAAAAAAGAACCAGCGAGCGAGTGAGAAAAGTGATAGGGGGCTGTCGGGAAGGGGAAGGGGAAGGGGAGGGGGTCGGTTTCGGCAGACATATCTGGAGAAATATTTCCGCTTGCAATTCAATCCGTGCCAGATTGCTCAAAGGAAGAGGAGCCCACGGAGTGCCCTCCTCTCATATCCATCCTAAGCGCGTGCCCCTAGCATGCAAGCTGGCCATATTTTCCTCTCGCGACTCCAGTCCCCACGTTAGCACCTCCCAACACTAGGCCAGCGGCCCTCCGCGCTTAACGTTTGTGTAACCTCTGCTATAGAGGCGATAGCGCGCGACGCTCTCCGCACAGCGCGCGGGTAAACAACACGCTGCGTTTTCTTTTTCCGCGGGAAGTATATCAGAGCTAGGCACTGGTGGTGGGTGGGCAGAAAGCCAGGCATCGCTACTGACAGAAACGAACTGTGAGAGAAGTGGAGATTGTTTGGGAGGTGGGGGTGGTTGGTTTGTCACGAGGGGGCGTCTGAAACTAGATGGACAGCGGTGGATCACAGATTTCCGTAGCCGGGTCCTAATCTGGTATTCGGCTGGACAGGAACAGCGCGGAGGAGTGTATAAGAGGGGCGAAGGGAAACTTGAGTAGGTTTTTGTTTTTGTTTGAGGACGACAGGAGATCAGGAAGAAGGATGACAAGGATGAAAAACAATAAGCGGTTTTCCTCATCTTCAGTATCCTCTGTCTATATATGCTGATCTGTATGCGATATTTTTCTGATTGTTAATGTCGCTGCATCAACTGGTTTTATTTTGTTTTGAAATTCGGGAAATGTCTACTAAAGCAGTGGACAGAAAATTCGTGAAGCTTTAGCTCAGAAAATTAGAGGCTTTTTTTCCACCATCCCCTCCCCTCCGAATCCCCCCCCCCCCCAACATAAACAACCAAACAAACCAGCAAACAAACATAGAAAACATCGGTATTGATATTCGTATGTTGTCGTAGGGCAGAAGACTTTCATGAAAGGCTTACAAGTGACGTCAGTAGGCTATGGCAGGGGTATTTCCAGATGACGACCAAAGCCGATCCAGAAAAAAGGAAATTGTCTGAAACGGAAAAGACCAATGGAGACAGCGGGGGTTCCAGAATATGGCGACGGAAGAATAGCGGCGATTGTTTAGTTTGTCGTTGGCCTGGGAAGGCACTGTCTGCATGGTCTGGCATTTTGTTGGCATGTCTCAAACAGGGAGTGGAAGTTCCAGCCATGGATTCATGACGATCATCGAAAGTGTCAGCAAGAGAAGGCAAACTCGAAACATTATGCTGATCTGTTGTTGCTGCGGGACTTAACGTGGACTTGTCACATGCGACAACCGTAAATCTCCCCAATCCTTCACAAAAAGGAAGGGCTGGATTCGCTACTGGCATGGACTGAAGCCTACAGAATATCAGTCGAACTTGAGAAATTTGTCGAACTGGAGTGGAGTGGCTGTAGCGTATCACCCAATTAAAACTTTCCAGTAGGACAGAGCCAAAAGTTTGTCTTCACGTATTCTGAGACTCTGGCTTCATCTGCAGGTCTTTATCGTGTAGAGACAAAGAAAAGGAAAGAATGAAAACAAGAAAAAAGACGGGGAAGGAAAGAATAAAGGATGAAGAAAGAAGAAAAGAAAAAGAAGAATCCAAGAGTCCAACCCATGGGAATAAGATATCAGAAGATCGTACTAATCACTAATATCATGCTTGGAGTAGGGAACCAATGAGATGCAGGGTAACAAAACCAAGAAGCTCATCGCGACCAATCGAAGACGCCCTGACTGCAGTCAAGTTGCGGAAGTCGAGGTGGTGCAGTCACACCTCTCGAGGTCAAACGGTCTTGCCGAGTTCCAGGCCATGTGTTCGTCCCAGTTCCGCCTTAAGGACTCACGGTTCACCGATGCCGTTATACCCACTGGCTTAGGGTAAACAAAAAGGGTCTACTGTCTCAGAACACACGGACCTTGCCACAGCATTGTATAGACAAGATTGATCACGGGATAGACATCTCGGAATAACCCAAAGAAGCCAATGTCTCTCGATGAAGATCGGCGATGTCTCACGATAGACAAAATAGGTCACTGTCCCAGGACACAAAATATCATCCCCGTCTCAGGACAGACAAGACAGTCCACTGTCTTACCACAGTCTCTAACCCCCTGCCTCCCCTTTTCGGACAGAAGTTGGAGGGATAGTTTTTTGACGTCTGACCTATATTCGAGCGACAATCCTCTGCGGCGGAGGCTGGCCAGCCAAGCAGCCCTTTGCCCGTCATTTGTGGCCTATCATCGGTCTTAATCACAGCCTGTGTTCCCCAACCGTCCTCCCTGCCCCGCGATCGGGAGCTGGGTTGCATGAACGTTTGTATCTGTCTTTCCGGTCACAAGATCGACCTTAAGCCCCGCTCACACTGTGTTTTTCACGTGCAGCTTTACGCGTGGACAGGAGGTAAGGACGTCTATGCAAGACTGCCCTGAAGTAAACGACGATGCGTGATACAGCCACCAAACATTAATGGATCATGTTCCTTCTCCGCCCTCAGGAACCAAGAACTCAACAACGTCAGCAGGCTTGGAGCCAGGACGGATCTTGATCCAGAGTCCAATCCTGTCCTGATCCTCGACAATTAAAAGCCAGCAAGGAACAATTTTGAGATTTGCTCGCACCTTCTTGGTGATCATAACCTTCGGGTACTGATGCTTTTATTGGTAGTCGACTTTCTTTGGTCAAAACCAGAGGGTGCAAGGTTTCCAAGACACCGCTGTCGCCAGTGAAATTAGGAAGTGACCGTAGCAGGTCGGAGGTCACCTCCTAGCTTCACCGGTGGTCGGTGCAGTTTGTCTCCAGTGTTGCTCACGCAAGGTGAAATTTACTTATAGATTCTTGAGCTAGAGAAAGCTTGTTACTAACTTGTAAAAATGTTTTGATCTCTTAAAACACAGCAGAAGTACGTAACAAAATTTAATATACGAATGCCGACTAAAAGGGTTCAGCAGTGCATCTGAAATGAAAAACGTACAGAAAATGAAAGTTTGAGAACATCATCTGTCTGGGTTTAGGGCTTCCTGTAACTACTTGTCTAGGAAATATAACTGTGGAGATGAAGAGTAAAGAAATACTGACTTCTCCTATTCTGTCATCGCCATCCCTCAGATATATGTTCGTGACTTATTTTGTTAGCAGATTCAGCTGGGACGTTGACTGGTTCTGTTTATCTACACACATAAAGAAAGCTGCCTATGAGGTCTGTTGGGTATTTGTGCACACGTTAAAAAAATCCCCGTTGAACTGTTATTCCCAATCCCAGTCTCAGGCTGTTTGCTTTTCGTGAAATGACAACAAATAAACAAGAATGGAAACAAAATCAAATACCTCTCCCCACCAGCCGGATCAACGATATTCTTTTATGGAATACCCAGTCTTGTGCGCTTCGCTTTGATGTCTGTTTAACATGTCATGGAAAGAATACATCTTCTCCGATCAGTGTTGTTGTTATAGACCTCGGCATACACTTTAAACGTGTACTGGGTCAGCTGTTAAACGTTTACTGACGTCAGTCAAAGGGCGTTATTGAAAATTGCGCAGATGGACATTTTCTCGCAGTTTGCCAAGGTATCCGTGACCACGTGAAGACCATGTTTCCTATATCCGCCATGGGGTTCGGAGGGTCCAGGATAGCCGAGGACAGACAAAGACAGCCTCGATATGTGAAAGAAACCACTGGTTAAAAAAAAAGTGGCATAACTTTTCAGAGGACCAATCTTAGAGCAAAAGACATAGACATGCTCTCTTCTTCTCTCGCTCCTCCTCACCCCCCCCCCCCATCCTCTACTTTCTTCTCAGCACTCTTACTATAACGCCCACCCCGCCTCTTGTTTCTTTTTTCTCCATCTCCTGGCACATGGACGGCCCAATGTAACCCCTCCCCCCACTCCACCACTGGCTAACATTGACCGTGTATATAAAACAAACGTTAGAGGTAGAATTGCCCCCAGTGTCGAAACATAATGTTTTGCCTATGGGTTAAAGCATTTATGGACAATAGGCAAAGTAAATACATGATTTAAAAAAAAACTCGTCACTTTTCGTCACTTTTCATTCGGCGTCTAACATAAACGCACTACCAGATGCAGTAAAGCTGTCACGACGGATGAGTGGGTGGGGTTGGGAGGTAAGTGGGCGCGCGGATAGATGGACGGAAGAAAGGATAGATGCACGGACGGACGGGAGGGACGGGAGGAGAGATGGAGGGAAAGATGGAGTGTGCGGGCACCTGTTGTGGACCACGCCAATCCTCTCTGACGGAACGTGTGCAGACGCTGCTAGAAAGGATGGCAGGGTTACACCCCTTTGTCCGGCCACGGGGTTGGGTGGAGGAAGGGGGCAGTGGCTCTGGCCGGGAGGGACTGTCTGTGTGCCGGGGCGGCGAGGCCTGGCCATACAGGGCAGATTGTGATGGAAAAGTCTCATGCACAGTCACGCCTGTGTCAATAGCAAAGGGCCCGGATGTCCGCGCTAGAGATAAATGCCCTCTATAAAAAAATGATATTGTAAATTGCTATCATTTTTATGTTCAACCGATTCGTTCTTTCTCCTCGAATATCTCTTTAGCAATATTCTTTTCCTTCTCCCTCCTTCCCCTTCTCTCTCTCTCTCTTTCCTCTCTTCCTGTCTTTACCTGGTATTATTAAAATCACCATTATTCCGCCTCGCTATCAGGCTTAGTTCTTTCACTTCTTTCTTTTTAGTGGATAGCTCCGACCAGCCAGAGTGTGTGTGTGTGCGTGTGTGTGTGTGTGGTATATGCGCGCACGCGCGTGTGAGTGAAGGAAGTAGGGGATAGGGATTCGGAATAGCACTACAGGTAGATGTTAGAAAGCTATTCAATCACTCAGACAGACAGACAGACAGACAGACAGACAGACAGACAGACAGACAGACAGACAGACAGACAGACAGACAGACAGACAGACAGACAGACGGGCTCACTGAGTCCTTTCAGGCGAGATGTCACACTGTAGGCCGGTGCACTCATTATCACAAATATTCGGTCGTCGAGACACCTACTGCTTGCAATTCTTGGGGCCCTACAGCGGGCCAGACAGCCCCACCCCCTCGGGCCAACACGACCGTCATTCAGCAATTAAACTGTAATTTCAGTCGCCGTATGCAAGCCGCGGAAGGCTCCCCTGACACGCACGTGTTTTAAGCCTACGACAGCGTGCGGGGACTTATCGCCACTCGATACTAAAACATAAGCACGTGCGACTGCTTGGGAGTTCATAATAGCGGTGAAGATCGATACCCAATAACTTCTTGAGACCGTAAAATTATTTGGGGTGTTCCCTTAGCCAGCGATGCACACAAAAAATCAGATATAGATAAAACGACTGGTTCTCTTTCCAGCTGTCCTGACATAAGCGGTAACGGCAGTCTCAACAGCCAGGCTTTCTGACACCGAGCCATATTTGAAATACTTTAGCGAGGGCGAGATTTTGTGACAGAAATAACCCATGCACGCCTCACCACTCCTCTTTAGGGTTCGCTTCTGCAACCCTGTATTGAACCCGATCTGACTCCTCGGCGACGCAACAAAGATCTCACGTGCTAGTAGAATTTTTTTAAAAAGCTAAACAGGTAAGCACTCCACGCACGCCATATCAGCATTTAGTGGGAACAAACACGACTGTGTAGCCTGTAACTGCCACGACGTGTCGTCTACCGGAAATTGACGTTTCGTGACTGCTCCTTTTAGAATCGCCTTCACCGGTTCTATAGAGGAAAGTAGCCGGGGGGGGGGGATATTTTTGGTTTACTGCTCTGAAAAACGACTCAGTCTTAACTTTGCTGAGATTTTCGCTAAGGTAAATTTTCAAGCTGCATTGTCTAAGCCACCGAAGGGATCCCTTTGCACCTTGAGGGTTTCATGTATTTGTCATATGTTATGTTCGTCTTTGAATCCTAGTTGTCAACACACGCTTAGTGAGCGGGCTGACTACATTTAATAGGGATTCTCTGTATGCACACGTTGTGCACCGAGGGTTAGCTGTGTGAAGAATAGCGCCGTTATAAAGAAAGGGACGGCAGATCTTTTTACTAGAGGATCTGCCAAGTTCCTTTCTTTCGGCCCTCTCTTTGCTACGTGTTTGGGTACGGTAAGCTCCCTTGGGCACAGGCGTCTGCATACGGCTATGTTTGAGCGCTGTCAGTATCTTTGTCGGAGTTATCTTTGGATCCCTTACGTTTAAACGCCAAGTACAGACTACTAAATGAGGTTTTAAACTGCATAATTATTCTGGATGTTTTTCAAATCTTTCACAATATTTTTTTGATTAACGCGAAACTGCAAACTTCCAAGAGTGGTCAGCAAGTAAATTGAATGTCAATCCTTCATTTTTTCCCTTTCTTCCACATCTGCTTTCTCTGTCTCTCTGTCTTCCTCCCTCTCTTAAATACACCAACACCAACACCAAAAGGTAGGAAGCACTGACAGACGTTAGTTTACCTTCTCTGATCTTTCAGTTAGTGTCCTGGTTCTTTCTTACTTATTTGCCTGTCTGTCTTTTTGTCTTTTCTGCCTGGTTCCCTATTTTCTTAGCCTTCTCTCTATTTTCCTCGACCTAGTTGTTCAACCACCTTTCCTCTCCATCTGTTCCTCGGCCTATCTTGTAATCTCTGTATCTCATTTTTGTTAGGATCTACTGTGTTTTCTTCAAGAACAATAACAATTAGACATCAGACTATTTGCTTTTGTCGGTGAACACATCCTGTTATGTGCTGGACTTGAAACGTATTCTGTTATTGAATCCCAAATGTAAATATTAACTTTTTAATAACAACGATGCAGAACCGAACAAAGGAAAAGAAGAAAAAGAAGAAATAAAGGAAAGAAAAACGAACTAATCAAAGAACGAACGATCGAGCGAACGAACAGACTCACAAACGGGCAGACAGAAGTTCAAATCTTTAGAGATTCAGGTTTCGAGATATCGCTCGGAGTATTTAAGGAAGTAAAGTCCTACTTTAAAGCTGAGCTGAGCGACAGTCAGGTGTGGCATGTAGTTATAAAACTCGCCATTCAAGGACATGGACGCGCCGGTATTAAAACAGGGTTCTTTCCGTCCACCCCCTCACTTCTGCCTAACCAAATTACATCGATCAGGTTAAATGCACGTACATTTACGCCCCAACAAGCGTAACATGCCATTTGAGAATTAATCCTCAAAGCCTCCTTTGTGTTTCACGCCAATTGGTTTTCCACAACAGCAGTCACTTGCCCCGCAGGATTTTTTTCTGACTTGGTAATTGTTCTAGCTCGATACTGTGACAAATGCCCCTGCAAAAATCGATCTTACTCTAGTAGCTAGCATGACTATTTCGGTGAGGATTCTGGTGCTTGAATGATTTATTAAGTTTGGTGTTTAAACGCGCAGGGTTCTCCTGCCAGACAGTAGAATTTATTGGTACCTTGCCACCCACCCCCTCCCCTCCTACGCGCACTAACGCACCCTACTGCCACTTTCATTTATTCCTCCCTCTCTCCTCCTCTCTGACTTCAGCTGAACTCGTACTTGTCGGCTGGTTCCAGGTGATCTTCCTCCTTTTCAACCACTCCTCTCTGTTTCGTCGTCTTTCTTGTCTTTCTCCCAGTATACCTGGCGGTGTGGGGGCGCGCTAATTAAGCGCTAACAGTTGTCCCCAGACAGCGAGAATCGTATATTTCCTCCGTAAGCTGCATCTGTCCACAGGTGGGGGACGAGAGGAGGGATATTTCTGCCAGTAGAGCTGTGGACCAGCATGTGGAAGACTGCCAGTTCGAATCCAGGAGTGAGCTAAGGATTATTTCCTGGAGTCGAACATTGTGCAGACTCCAATTTGGCCATTCCCCGCACATTAAGCTCCCTGTCCACACTGGGCATCATACTGCAGCTATTAGTCGGGTGTTTCTTTCAGTGCAGAGCTTAGTAATAGGATTCCCCCATAGCGTGAAATCATCCCAGGGTGGAACCACTGACCCTCTAAATTTATACCTACCTACCTACATGTCCATAGGACAGCCCTTGCTGTGAAATAACGTGTAGGTTGCTGATTTAGCGTCCAACGGGAAAAAAACGAATAAACTACTGTGCTCCTTCATGCCGTTTCTACTTTACAGCTGTTGAATTGCCTGTGCAATTTTCTCTGCGATCTACATTCACAATATTGTGATGCACTAATTAGATGTCTGTCTGTAAAACTGACATCATAAATCAATATAAACAGCCTAGCGCTCTCTCTCTCTCTCTCTCTCTCT
>SMGT01009376.1:156032-194927 GCA_004794575.1 Lanistes nyassanus
AGTAGCCAAACAATCTGTAAGAATCAACTGAGATGAATCATGTTATATTACCTCACGGGGTACACAAAGGACACCAAAGGCTCTTCCACAGTCATCGGCGCTAATCCCTGTTCTTGGGGGCGAGCTTACCCGGTGAGAAGCAGGGTCGTGAACTCTCAGGTCGCACGAACTGTCATTCAGGTCATGACCCAGTGACGGCTATGTATAGAAGTCCTCATTGGGACTTGTTAGGCGTTGTATTTGCTGCATGCATATATAGAAACAAACATACCTGTGCTGCTCTAGATGGCTTCCAATTCTCGGAGTTAATATTTATTTATATAAATAATATTCATCAATCTGGTTTATATGTTTGAAACGTGGCCATAATGACGTCAGATGCGGTCAGATAATATGGAATGCCAATTGGGAGTGTGGTGTGGTGGGGTGTGGTGGGGTGTGGTGGGGTGTGGTGGGGTGGGGTAAGCGATTCCTGAATAATTCAAAACTTTAGTTTATGGGAGTTATTTAGCCTTTCTTAACTAGACCCGTGTGCGTCCCTAGTTTGCCTCATCCAGCCGTGCATAGGTGTTAGTGCGACTTTGCTGAGTATGTGTGTAGACTCTATCTTCGCGTTGATAAAAAGGGAAAGGTACAGCAACGTTCTTCGTATTCTTGATCCATCGAATAAATATTTGAAACACATTTCTTAAAGCTGATCTGCAGGAGCTATGTAATACTTATAGACGTGTTCTTGCAAAGATTGTTACAATGTCTCTTTTGTTATTTGTCGGGGTGAATGTGTACTGCTTTCATGTCTACGGTATTAGCAGAATAAAACAGATATCTTAAATTCTCTGATTTGTGTGTGTGTGTGTGTGTGTGTGTGTAGTTTGGGGAAGAACAGTCACAGTTTATAAGGTTAAAGACCAGCAACAAGATCAGCAGCAGAAGCAGCAACAGCAACAACAGCAACAAAAGGAACTCTTTTTGGACTTTTTATTTGGATAAAATTCTGCCAACATTTTAAAAGTGAAGCTTTTACAGGAATAGATACACGCTATGCACGGTGTAATAGGACTGAGTGTTAAACCCTATGAAACTGATAGATTACGTAAATTTTACACCTCAAGGCACCTTTTGAAATAATGTTTAACGACTTTCGTTCCCAAAAGAAACGCTTGTAGAGCAGCGACAACTGGCGTCAAAATATTTGCAATACATTAGGCGCCGTTTTCGATTCCACCGAGTCTTTAAACTGTGGAGATTGTAGATTAAACCAGTGGAGAAACAAAAAGTGCTTGAATAGCTGGTAGCAACTTCGTTGTGTAAATAGTTACGTATGAACTGTACCTGTGATGGTGGTAAAAGGAAAGTGGGAGAGGAAGTAGATCGAATTTCTGAATGCGAATGGACGCAGTCTGCAAGGCGATGTTGCTCGAGGGTCTAAAATCATCAGTCCCCGATCGTCCGGCAATTTTGCACTATCTGCCCACATCTGTTACTGTGCATGTTTGAGAGAAACACGCACTCAACACACGCACGTGCAGTAAGAGATATATGATGAGGATTTTAATTCAAGCAAGCCCTTAAAATCTCGTTACGTTGTTCCCATTCCCGGTCTGTTGTTTCTGACGCGGCTTTGTTGCTCTGCCGGTCGCACGGACACACCGTAATGATCACCTGTTTGTTTTTTCATGAGTTCATTTCATTTTTTGAAAGCGTTTGTTTCAGTTCTCCTTCCAGTACACGCCTTTCTCTCCGTCAAAGCTAGACAAAACAAACGACCTAGAGAATAATTCTAAACTGATTGTAAAGAGGGATGTATTTACGAAAGGGATGGGGATTGGGGTGTGAGTGGGGGACAGACCCGAAAAGTAGATGTGACTGGGTGGGCGGGGGGACCGAAAGGGAGCTCCATATTATTGATGACACAATAAAGTGACTGGTAAACCAGGCGTCACCCGAGATAAAAACGATATTTTAATCAGTAGCGCAAAGTCTCATGGGAAACTTTGGGCTTTGCAGGCGCGTATGTAGACTGAGAGACTACCCGCACTTCAAACGCCATTCTAATTGTCTCTTTCACGCACAGACTGCTCTCGAGCAGATTGTATTCAAAACGCATCAGATAGCCAGCAATAAAAACAAAAAGACCGTTTGGGTGAGTAAGTCCGAACCAACTGTTTTCAGTGTTAATTTCATATTCTCGTTTTATCGTCCAGGAACCTAGTGCAGAGTCGCTTTTGATGAGGACTTCACGGTGTGATTATTCACTGGAGGCTTAGAGTAAAAACAAAGGAAAGAAAACAACAGCAACAAACAAACAAACAGCCAGCCACTCAGCCAGAGAACAAGCGAGCGCGAGGGAGCGAGCGAACCAACCAACCAACCAACCAACCAACCAACCAACCAACCAACCAACCAACCAACCAACCAACCAACCAGCCAGCCAGCCAGCCAGCCAGCCAGCCAGCCAGATTTCAGAAATAAGCAATCAATTAAATTGTCGGGATTTGAGAGACTTTTAATGACGAGATTTTATTTGTTCGTTCTGCGAGAAGTTTTCTTTGGTGCAAGATACGAATGTCAGACACACAAGAGTGAAACCTGATCTGTCTGCGCGTGTGGGAGCGAGTGCATGCGTGTGCACACTGGGGGCTGTGTGGACGTGTGGGAACGAGTGCATGCGTGTGCGCACTGGGGGTGCACGTTTTGGGAGTACAGGACCAAGGGGCGACCAGAGACGCTACGTGAGACGTGCGTTCTGGCAAAAGAAGAAAGGCGCACCCACATAACAAGCATAACTGTTGAAGTTCGGAATTTAAGCAAGACATGCGTGTGCCTTCCCTTTGCGTAAACGTATATAAACACAAGGTGAAGACAAACGAACTGGGTTAGTTGACGAAGAAAGATGCCGCAACAGACACACACCAGGAGACGGAGACCAGGAGATGGAGCGGGGATGCGCGGATGTGGGGAAGCGGAGGACAAGAAAGGGGAGAGACAGAATTGACAATGGTGTGACAGGAGATAGAAATTCGAAGACAAATACAAACACTAATGCAAACGCAAATTTCAACACCAATAAAAATGTTAATGACAATTCTAACACAAATACATATGGGAAAACGAACACGAATTCTAGGTTGAATTTGATTCGAATACTTCATTCAGAACGGCCTTGGCTCCAGATCAATTGGAAGAAAACAAAAAAGCGATTTCCGGTAACACATTTAGAGTAGAACCAAATGGATACTCGTGAAAGAGCTGTCCTCCTCTAAGACAGCCCTTGACGGACAGGCAGGCAGGCAGATCGAAGAGGGGGTAGGAAACGAAAAGGGGGGGGGGAGTTGAAGACTGGTCGTGAGGGTATTTGCCACACTATCTATGTAAACATTTAAGCATGGATTTGCCCCCCAAAACGAATGACAGAAGAAGGCATACAGTAGAAAAGGGTGGAAGGGAAAGAGAGAAGGACGAGAGATGGAAACGAAGAAGATGGCGAACAAGGCCGGGAATTTGAGTAAGGGGAGGAGGAGAGGAGAAAGGGAAATGGTGAGAGTGGTGTTTGCAGACGGCATTTATCGCAATCAGTAAACAAATAGCATTTCGCAAAAGCACAATATGGTTACAGCATTTTATTTCATTCATTTTATTTTACGCATTTCCATCGTACGTGTAGTTTTTTTTTAAACACGCCTACTCTCACGCATCCTGTGTGATTATTACTTTAGTTGCTGATGTCGATTTTCACATATACGGCAACCAATTCCACATTGTTTTCGGACTGGTGTAAGTTTCTTCAGAGTGTGACAGTTTAACAGCAGCTTCGTAACACGCTTGTGGAAATTAAAAGCAAACATTCGATCATCAGATTCTTTATTAACTCCATTCTCCAAATTAAAAAGACTTTATTATCTGTTACACTGTTTGGATACAGAGCGTTCTGTATGTCTCTGGATGTTTACAAACTACGGGAAAATCAAAACTTCCTGCATGTCTTGTGTTACATGCAGTTCGTCTGCTCGCAATATTTAAAAAAATTGCAAGCCAAAAATAATAATTAAAAATCTCTCTAAATTATAGATGGCTCTGGATTTTCCATTTAACAAATTATGTCTCCAGTAATTCTTTATCTCTTTATCTTGATTTTTTTCCTCATACTTTAATTTTTCTTTTGAAGATTTGCGTCGGGTTTATTCCTTCACTTCTTTTGTACGGGGTTGTGGTTAACTGGTAGGCCTAATTGCAGTAATAGCCATAAGCCATTAAAATACAGCTAGGCATTAAGCTATAGCACTTTACGTACAGTAGTATTTGTAGTATATGGTGCACAGATCAGCGTGTAGAATTTAGGCACATCTGAAGCTTTCTTCAGGCATCGAATCAATTCATATAAGCTCGACTAATATTGAGGTTTGAAGTATATCTAGCCATAGACCCGAAATTCTCGTTTCCCAAAGCCTTCAATCAAAAGTCGCTGACACTTAAAACAGGTGTGTGTTGAAGCGATTTTTATTTTCAGATGAATTTTAAAACTAGAAAGAGACAGTGCATTCTATCTCCATTCCAAAAGCATTTTGAATGGGAACTTTCTCTACTGTATACGCTGGAGCGGAGTAGAAACGTCTATTGAGATCTTTATTTATTTATTTATTTATTTATTTATTTATTTATTTATTAGCGTTCTGTGCAGCAATGATAGCATTCCAGTTACATTTTACAGACTATGGTGAGGCGAGTGTGGGAAGGGGCGCGACATGGGATGGAGGGTTTCGGCACCTCCAGACAAACTGCAATTAACAGACTGCATTTTTTTTATATAGTTTTAATGAAACGGAAATCTACAACACGCACGCACTCTCTGGACACTAATGACATGGTTACATCACGGGTTTCATCCGAAGCGCGTCTGTCGCTAGCCGGGGGCCCTAATACTATTACAACTAATTAAACGGAGCGCAGGTTCAATGTCAAACGAGCTTAAAAGTTCGGCGCTGGTAAGTGATATTAAGGAGATTGAAGTTAGACCACCTGATCTACACCAGCTGACCCTGCTCAGGTGTCTCGGAGCGGATTGATCAGCGCTGGCGAAAGTTTCCTCCCACCCGCTGACCCTCCCCCCACTTTATTCCTCCCGCTGCTGGAGGGCGGGGGACGGGAAGGAGTGAACAACCTAACTGTGGAAAGCATCGCAGAGAGATGGAGACGTGTTTACTTTGATTCACTTCGCGGAGGAACCAATCGAAAGGCGTTCAGATGCTGAGGTAATGATGACGTCAAACTCATCAACATCACGACTGGAGAAAAATGTAAACACGTTGATGAAGGCTGCGGTTGTCCGATGAAACAGAAGATAATAGAAGATGGTCAAAAGACAATTCACAGTAGATTTTTCTATTGTACGGGTATAGCAGCTAGAGATGTCACAAAGACCCCCCTCCCTCCCACACACACAAACTTTTCACGTTCGTATTTAACGCATCGATCACCAGAGTTTATCAAAATGCTGCTGTGAACATAAACATAATGAACATGCGCCGTAGCGATGCACTTAAAAGAATGGACACAAACTGTACAGAGCGGGGCGGGGGGGGATGAACATTCTCTAACATTTCATTAAAAGTCTCGTTCGCTCTCTCGCTCACTCACTCCCTCAATGCGTGAATAAGACTTTCGTTTGTAGCGTAGCGGCAGAAACCTTATGGAGATGGCATGACGGTAGTGAACTGAGCTCCACTCACTGTTGCATGCCGGCTTGGACGAGCGTTCATATCTGCATTTCCGGTCATAAGAGTGGACGTAAGAACCTTTCGCGCTGTGTATTTTACGTCCGCCTGTACGTATGAACAGGATATACGAAGGCTCAGGATATAGGAGCCAGAAAGGACCTAACACAAATGTCCTCGTCTGTTGTGTTTCATTAGGGGCTGGACCGGGACTTCTTTTAGCCGCCAGATTATCAACCAGGCGTTTCAGGACGGTGCTGCTTAGACAAAGTTTACGTGCTGCCACACTGGGACTGCTGTCGCAATACGGGCCTCAGTCCCACCCCGTCACGTTATAATGACACCAGGCCAACCAGTCCTAGTGCTGTCCCCTAGGTATGACTCGGCCGGGATGCGAACCACCGACCTCCCTCCTCGGAAGCGGACGACTACACCACCGAGGGGGTCCTAGCCATAAGGAACGCAAGCCTACCAAAGTAAGCAAGGTATGCTAGTCAAAATTTTTCTTTTGGAAAATCCACTTGGTTGGTTGGTTGGTTGGTTGGTTGGTTGGTTGGTTGGTTGGTTGGTTGGTTGGTTGGTTGGTTGGTTGGTTGGTTGGTTCGTTCGTTCGTTCGTTCGTTCGTTTGTTCGTTCGTGTTACTTGCCATTTTACTTGTTGTCCCCCACCAGGGATAATTCTTTTTCTTTCTTTTTGACAAGAAACCAAAGCGAGCTTCTGCATTCAGATCTCATTTGAGTTTAAGTTTAAAAAACTTTCTTCTGGAAAGTAGACCGTTAAAGTGTAAAATGACGTCATTTGTGGGTGACTGTCATCGACAGACCTGTCAGCGGTCCGCTCTCTAGGCTGCGACTTGCGTCACATTGCAGCACTGAGACGCCACGTTTACGCGGCGGATTGCCGCATACCCCCCCCCCCAACCCCACCGATTTCGCCCTCCAAACAGCTGTCGACCAACGGGCGTGCAAAGGCGGCGAAGTTCAGAAAACGTGACTGCCTTCACAGTAATGCAGTTAACGGAGTTTTCCTGGCCGAATCAAGATATTCCACGCCAGTTAAAACCTCTCCCTTTTGTTTCCTGTTTGAAATAAACTAGCTCTCTTTGCAACTGTTCTCCCCGTCTGGGCAACAGACATTCAGGGGTACTTTAATGAGAGAGATCAAAGAGGCTTTTATTTGAACCAAGTGCAAAACCACTGAACTTTGCTCTCAAACAAAGAGTCGAGTTCAAACCTCATCAAGCCACAATTTCGGAATTAAGAGCAGGCGTTCTTGTTGAACCCGGGGGTAGTTTATCAACACCGCTGCAGGCAGGAAACCCAGATGAATAAACTGGAGGATTTTGGCAGGCAGTCTACAGCATTCCGACTGAGGGCGTTGTTCCTAAGCAAATGTTCGTAAATATACGAATATTCTTATGAAACGATGGTACGTGTACATGAGTGAGTGAGTGAGTGAGTGAGTGAGTGAGTGAGTGAGTGAGTGGGTGGGTGGGTGGGTGGGTGGGTTTTGGGCGGGCGGGCGGGCGAGTGAGTGAGTGAGGCATCAGTTTCAGAAATTTTGATTTTTATTACTTGTAACAGACCGGAAGCAACGAATGAAACATCGTGCAAACAACAACAACTCTGTGGCCGCTGCTCAATAAAGCAACAAATTAAAAAAGTCGATGGAAACACACCAGCGTGCATCCGAGCCAAGCTGTTGGTAAACACCATGTACAGTGTCCACTGTCTCTCAAAACGTTCAGCTCTCAGGGCCCGCGCTGTCTGCCGAGCGTCTGAGGGCAGAAACATCCCCAATCGGCTTGTGCGATTGAAATCTGTTGAATGGCGGATTGGGGTGTTCGAGTTTGATTGATTTGTTGCATTGATGTCGCAGTGCTCGTCCGTTTGATCTACAGGCGCGCTGCGAGCATTCTCCATCTAGGCATCAGACTTTTTTCTACATTATTGCATTTTCAGGGGTCTTGTTTCCTCTGAGTTTTCCCCCTTTTTTATCTCCCCTCCCCCACTCTCTCTCTCTCTCTCTGGGTCCTCTTTCTTCTGTTCTTTCAGAGGAGACAAAACTAAATTGTAATACGATTGACTTATCGTTCGTAAGATGTGCTTTAACACAGCAAACAGTTTTCAAATAGATTGTCTTCCATTAGAGCTGCTACACTCATTTAGTTTGGGAACAAGACGTTTGGGAGTTGAGGGTGGGAGGGAGCTTTCATTTGATTACACACAAGAGTGAAAACGCGTACTGCACGCGAGAGGAGTAAGGTGGGGGAGGGGTGCATGAGGGGGGTCTAACGTGACGCCGTTCACAAAAGATCAAGGGGGAGGGGTGGGAGGGACGGAAAGGGGCAGAGAGTGAAGGCGCTGGAGACAGCGTGTCGGCGAAAGAGGGATGAGGACACGGTTGAGTAATAAAAGCCCTTTCAGGCCACCGTGGAACAATTTGCACGCACTGACTTCTTGATTTAAAAAAATCAAAATTTCCTTTGCCCGTGAAAGAGAGGTTTTCAGTCCAAAGTTATTGAGCGACAGACACTCGTTTTCTCTTTTCTTTCTCTCTCTCTCTCTCTCTGCGTATGTGTGTCGATGTGAGGGGACATGAATGTTCGTCTGTCCGCACGCGTCTGTTACATAAGTTATCCTTATGCATAAGGCTTTTATTTTTAAAAAATTGCCTTAATTGCCTCTTGATATTTGAGTTTTTGATCGCTTTAATCCTTAAAGCTGGGTTTATTTTGCTCGTAACCATAACTATAAGGTTCTGGCATAAAGTGCTTGGAAATTATAACGAGGCATCACTTTTTTTAAAAATAGGGGATTGTTTAAAGAAAACCGAGGATAAACAACCTTAGCTGTTTCAGTTTTTTTTAAGTGTAAGAGATCCTTTTCTCCTCGATCTGTTCCCTGTGGAACTCCCTAATACGATGATGTAAGGGTGACGTCAAAATCTCTCCCTCCCTCGCCAATGGCTTAAAATGTCAGAGACGCAAAATTTCAAGATAACCCTTCCTTCGCTAAAGGGTATAGGACGACTTCCATTCTTTGAAGTCCACTAAAATAAATTTCGTCGTGGTATTGTGTCCAAGCTTCCCTCTGCCTATCTGACCTGCTAATGTTTACAAGCAGAAGCACTGCTCCCAAAAATAAATTCTAGTGGTTGACACGAGTAGGGAAAGAATGGAAAACTTCTTACTGTCGAGAACAAAGAAAGTCAGGTTGCATGTTATAATTAAATAAATTGAGTCAATCCGTTCTATTCACAGGTTCCATATTATGTTCCTCCCCTTTGCCTGTGTACGCCATTCTGTGACGTGTACAGATTTGACCTATGAAATTCTAGATGTGCGCCATTTGCCGTAAACTATTAAGCATCATGCCTTTGTAAGGTACATTTTACAGCTGTTAAATCCGGCTGTTAGTCACAAGGAAGTGTTTTTTTAAAAAAGCACAAGTGTGAGGAAAAAAACCCACGTTCGACAACTTTATAGAAGAATCGATTGTCGGTTGTCAAACACAGATAGCCGTTACTTTTTATTCTGAATGCTTGAAGCTCAGGCAGTCATGATCAGTATGGCTTTTTCTGACCTCCGATGGTGGTAATAACCTATTCATAAGCTCACTCAACAACGGCACTCCTGCAAAATGCCGCGGACCAAAAGCTTCATTAGAGATTTCTGTTCTGCAGCCTCGCAACAAGAAGGACCCCATGAACGTCACAATTTACCTGTAGTGAAACGCGAGACAGGCGTTCTGCGGGTGGGGAGGGGGAGGGGGACAGTGATGTCTCAGTCATGTCTGTCTGTGGGCGGAGACAACTGCACTAAACTAGAATTAGATAGGTGTGCTTACAGGTGGGGGTCTTGATGTGAAGTGGCAGGACGATTTTTGAAAGTACTGCGGGAACAGACAGGAGGTTAAATTTTAAAACAGCAGAAGGCGATATTAATTTTACTGTTAATCATCCTTTCAAAGCTGTCACAGTGGCACGTCTGCAGTCGCAGAAACACCACTGTAGCATTCATTCATTCATTCATTCATTCATTTTCTGTATTTCCTTCTGTAGTTTCCTTAAATCTTTGTCATTTTTATACCTTCTTGTCCTTTCTGTTCGTCTCTATCATTCTTTCTTTTTTCTTTCTTTTCACTCTCTAAAACACACACCCACAAACACATGCGCGCACCTACCCCTCACCCACCCACCCCACCCTTCTACCCCTTCGCGCGCAAAAAGCACGAAAACATGTTATTTAATAAAATCAATTTCCTTCTTCCTTAAACCCGGCAGAATACATTTTTAAGTTATTTGGAAAAATTTGTACTTTGAAACTTAGATATCAAAATCCTAGTTCCTGTATGCAGCATGCGGCAGCTTTTACCACTGGCTCCATGCAGGCCTGAATTTCGATTTCTCCAGTAATACTTATTCGAAATTAAAAGTTTCGTAATATGTTAAACTTGTAGTCCGATAAACAGCGGCCGCTTGAATGTCAAGATTATGCTCGATACGACGGCTGGGAAATGTTACTGTGTCACGAGTCTTCAAACTTGTTTTATTTTCGTTTTGTTCTGGCAGGCGAGGACGGGAAGACGGGAGGGAAGACTTTACAACGTCCGGTTCGTCTTTCAGTCTCAGAGAGCTATAATTGAAAACTGAACGTTGTTCGCGACACTTGCGAAACGCAAATGGCGTTAGGAACAAAAAGAAAAGGAGAAAAACAATCTTGGAGATATAGACTGTGTCACATTGATTTTTGCTGCAAGTTTTGTGCTTTCCTCTGAAGACCATGCAATAGAGACGTTTATTTGTCTGTTCAATAGATTTGTTTTAGGTTGAAATGGCGTGACTGCCGGCAAACATGAAAAGTAGGAGATTGCTGGTATGCATGGAACACATTCCGAGAATCGTCCACTGGAGTGGTTCAAACTGACGTCATACAACGCTGTCTGGAAGCGTTTGTTTATGCAAAACGAACATCTTTTTGTCCATTCAGTATATTAACCTCATGCAGCTCATCTGTCTTAAAAAGTTAATATGATTCAAACCTGTTACATGCATAATTTAATCATCCAGTACATTCTGAGTCTGACATTAAAGAGTTAATTTTTCGAGTCAGTTATGAGTTGCTGTTGTTTTTTTAACTGGTTTTTTTCAGAAAACCTGAGTGCAGTGCTAGCTGTCTGTAACATTTGTAACTTTTTGCAGTCAACGTTTAATGTAACGCGCTACGCAAATTATTTCTCGTTTATTTCCATCTGCACACCCCTTTCCCATTCCAAATCGGTCTGTATTTCATTCCACACCATTAAAGCAGCCCCTCCCTGATATCTCGTGTTCTTTAACTTTTTTTCCTTCTTCAAGCCCCACCTCATATGACGCAAATTCATCAATTTTCTCTTGCGTCAGAAAAATTAATGCCTTATTACCCTTGTTTGTTATTCAAGTCACATGACCGTTTCTTTTGCTTGAATTCTCTTTGGGATATGGACTGGTTTATTATTGCCACGGTCTTGTGTGTCTTTTCTGGCATCCTTCTGTCAGAAATGAGATACACTATTGAGTGGCGTTTTTGAGGAAAATCGAAGATTTCTCCTGCTTTGACGTCATTAAAGGCGCTAAATTGCTGAGAGATAAAAAGAGCGGCTTTTATATTGCTGCATGAACTGCCAGTGCGATATACTTAAGGCGAGACAACAGGGTCTGTAAATACGAGAAATTCAGAGAGGCTGCACTGCGAACTTAAATGCAAAATTAGTAATGATTCAGCCTTTTTTGTAAGTCAGGAACGGAAGGCGTCAGCCAGGAATGGTATCGACAGCTGCTCCTTCAATTTTACCCGGCGCACAGAACTGTTTGTCGGTTTTGCTGGCTTTGTGAGTTTCAAGAGCAAATGAGCTGATCATGCTTTGTTGTCGACCCTTGCAGAGATGGAATTTTGCAAAAATAAAAAAATGCGGGAGGAGGTGGGGAGAGAAAAAAGCCAACTCAAACGATAGCTAGCGCTACGAAAGCTGAAGCACATAGCACGCGGAGCGCCTAGGTGTTCAGTTAAGCCGTTTGCTTCCGCGACGGGGGAGCAGTGGTTCGAGCCCAGGCCGAGTCAAACCTAAGAGTTCAAAATTGGCAGTATAGTGCCTTGCCTGCCAGACGCCTGGCACTTGAGGGAACAGTACTAGGACTGGTTGGCCGGTGTCAGTATAATGTGACTGGGTCGGACTGAGGCCCGTGTTGCGACACATATGGCAGCACGTAAACTTCGTCTCAGCAACACTATCCTGATATGCACCTCGTTTGCGGCGGGACCTTAAGCAATAAAAATCAACCAACCATTGCATGCGGGGTAGGCTACAGCAACTGATATATCAATTACTTTTCTGTCATATCCTCAGTTATGCTATAACTGATATCTCAATTTCTTTTCTGTCATATCCTATATGTTATCCTATAACTTTTCTAAATCGTATATAATCTTTCTGTGGCCGCAGCGTATTGAAGCATTGTTATAGGACTAACTAACTTACACGCCTGTTCTTTTTAAAAGAGCCCCTAAAATGTTGTACGAACTGTAAATACGTTATCTTTTATCATGCAGACACATGCATGCTTTTCATGCAAATGCGGTGCCACTCTTGTGCCCAAAGTGAAAATATGTACCGACATGGCGGTTCATGTTGGGACAGCAGCGGGGATGACCAGAGTGCTAGCTTCCTTGTTGGCCTGGACAGCGTTCACATTTAATTACCAGCTGCCTGACTGAAATCTGAACGTCTGGGAACGCCGGAATTGTCACTTCACAAACCGCAGGATCGCATGATGCTGAGAAGCCCTGCCTGCCGTTGGAACGTTATATTGTAACGTGCTAATAAAACCAGTGACATTACCAGCATAAGGTTTAGACAGATCGAGTGAGCTGACTGTTTTTTTAAACAGACTCTCTGCGCACAATTTGAACAATTTGTTATTCTGGTTCTGATGATCACGTTGCAACATCATCATCGAATCTGCCCCGTAGCCTTGGAGACCGTTGGGGCACCACTGACGACTTGGCAAGCAGCTTCCTCTATTTCTCTTTATGTTCTGTCAGTCTCTGGGTTTCTGCAAACGTTAGGTCCGTCCACTCTTGGATTTTGTTGTCCCATCGCTGCCTCTGTCTGCCGCTTCTTTCTCCCTGTACTGTACCTTGCTCGATGGGTTCCGGAAGTCCTGATGATCTCGAGATGTGCCAGTACCATTTCCATTTACACATTTTTTGTGTGGTCAGCAGGGCTTCCTGTGGTCCAATGGCTTTATGTATCCTCTTTAGCATCCCCTCAGCTGTGGTCTTTGTAGGAGACATCAAAGACCTATCTCATCTCGTGTCCATGGCTTGAACCCTTCTTTGCAGGTCGGTTGTCAGGATCCATGTCTCACAAGCATAAAGAAAGATGGAGATGACAACGGCGTGGATTAGTCCGATATTGGAGCTGAAAGTGATGTTGCATTCCAAACAGATCTTCGTTTTATAAGTGCTACAGTTGTCTGTACTACTCTGGGAAGTTCTTTCGGCTATTAGCCTACACCAGGGACAGTGGACCCAAGGTACCTGAAGCTGTGGACTGACTGTAGCTTGTCAGTTTTGATTCTGATGTCAGTGTTGATGCCATTGGTGTTTTTGGTCATCTGTTTGGTCGTTTCTGCACTGATCTCCATGCCAATACCGGTTGACTTGTCTCGGCGTTCAAGCAGGTCGGCAAATTTTCATTGTCAGTTATCGCATTAATGTCATCGGCAAAGCATAAGCTAGTTATTGTCACAATTCCTCCATGACCTTCCAGGGCGTTGGTCACGTTTCTTCCTAGAAAGACGTTGAACATTGTGAGAGAGATCTCCTGTGACTTTGTAGCTGTTCAGCTCAGTGCAGTGTTCTGTCCATCTGGTAACGATTTCCTGTGTTTCGGTGGAACATTTTCCTGATTTGTCTCGGATGGTTGAGACTCGCCTTTGTCGTCTGCTAGTCAGGTTCTTCGCTGTTGGATATGCCTTCTTCGCAATATTCCTCTTCAAATTATTTTCGACTTCACTGCAGTGCTCTGCTGTCCATTTTCCTTCGCTCTTCTCATGGCGCTTGTGACCTTCCTGTTGGCTTCTTTGTATTTCGGGGGTCGTTCTGCATCCTTGTTTTTCAGTTCTCTTGGTTTGTCCCATATAAAACAAGGACGTCCAGGGCTTATTGAGTGGGGGTTCTTTGCCTAGGATCTCATTGACTATTTCAGTCACTGCTGTGTTGAAGATGATGACAGCGTGTTGTCATCAGCACCGAGGGTGGTCAGTGGCGCAACAGTCTTCTAAAAGGCGCACTCACCTTGGAGTTACAGTAAACATAATCTAACACCAAACAAACTGACTGATTGACTGACCGACTTCACAACAACATGAAAAATCGAAAGGCAAAGACCAAAGCACTAACAAAAGTACAAACACGACTCAGTCACTCACTCACTCACTCACTCACTCACTCACTCACTCACTCACTCACTCACTCACTCACTCACTCACTCACTCACTCACTCACTCACTCACTCACTCACTCACTCACTCAACATAGCGCAACGTAATGCAACACAATTGCAAAGCCACAGAAATCACTCAAGTCTGAACTACTTTTTTTCCACAGTGAAAGGGCATTTGGCTCGCTCACCAGCTGTGAACGCAAAACAGGCTGTTAAAAAAATTAAGCTACTTTTAAAAAAAAGCAAAGAAAAAGGACGCGAACTGTTTTTGACAGGAAGAATGAGGGTGGATGTTAAGGTCGAGAGCTGTGCCCTCCGATTTTTAGCACCCTGCCTGCCTGCGCTTGGCTCTTTGTGCGGCTGCCCCATAAATTACCTCCCGCTCAGAAAGAGAAGAGAGTCGTTCCAGGGGAGACCATCAGAAAAGTGACGTAAATTTAAATCCCGCCGGTCACTTTTGCCGATGATATGGTGTCCTCGTGACGTTTAAGGTGATGCATAACATGATGGATAATGGTGCTTTTCACGCACTGTTGGTCTGTGCTATCCCAGACCTACTAGGATATATTGTGGTGCTGGCGTTTGATGTAATCCTATTTCTTACCTTGCCAATATTTCCAGCCACCCCAACGCGTGGTGGAGGCTTAAGTTCCGAAGAGTTTTCGGTAACTGACAGCGACGGTTTTAGAACTTTCCCGAGCAGTCCCATCAAAAACAAGCTGACAAAAGTTTTGATATTGTGAGAAAATATCATTCGAGAATAATGGGATTTAGTAACTTGAATAGAGGTGGGGGAACATGTTAAAAAGAAAGAATACGGTGGGAGAGAACTGCTGATGGGCATATTTTGCACAGTATGTCAGTATTAGCAGCCACACCAAAAAGGGTGCCATGTGAAAATACACTTCAGGCGTTTCGTCTAGTTTGAGACATCTATTCGTAGATATGCTCAAAAAAACCTATCGCTCGGAATGCATTGCGTGTATGTATTTTGATGCATGTCTTTGTTTAAGACAGCACTTTAAGTTCCGACGAAGCAAACATATTCATTACGATGGGTTTTGAAAACCAGTCGCTTTAAGTCGTACTTGATTATTTCTTCACACGAGAGGGGGAAAAGGCTTTTGTTCCCGCAAAGCTGTAAAACCCGCTATCAGCCAGCTGGATTCATTTAAATTCGCTTTACATCGCGTTTACACGTGTCAGCGCAAAGAATGCAGCGGGGATTGCTGGGGTCCCTCTGCGTACCATATGCTGTCCCCGTCCACTCCACTGCCCTTCCTGCTTCACCTAGTGCATGTTAACCTGCGCGGCTCAAATCTCTCTTTTCTTTTAGAGCGTATTCTATCCTTTCGGCATCGCCTGTGACGTCAGTATGGAAATGACTCGCGTGTATTGTTGACTTGTTGGCGGCCAATCACATCTGTTCTACAGCGCGCGGGTTCTAGCATTCACTTATCCGGTCCGCGAAGCCTGGGTGTGTCCCAGCAAAATGTTTTTGCTTCCATTTTTTGCCGATCTTACCGAATTCGGTTCCGTGGTGCCACGGAGACGAGTTCCAGTCGCGAGCGACGCTCTGTTGTTAGTCAAAAGGCCTACTGTCGTTCGTAAGCAAACATCAAAGTTCCTTCGAATATATCATTGTTTTAGATTACTTGCGGAGCAAGATCTTCAGCTTAGAAACAGACTTTTATTGTTTTGCTTACGTCTGACTTGGATACAGCCAGTGATACCAATGAGTTAACAGTCAACCGTAAGAGGTCTGATGTCACAGGCCTTGCGCTCCTCTTCAATCGCTGCGACTTACTAAAATATACTTTGGATGTCCCATGCGTGTCCACTGCCTTCTGGCACCGATACTTCCTAGAACCGATATCGATACTTTCATGGCTTCAGCTGTCACGCAGGGGTCAGCTACAGGATATCCTGTTATCAAATTCGTGTCGTTGTCTGCACCCATATTTGACACAAGTTCAAAGGACAGAAGATCGCTGCAGTCGTTTCCCCCAAGAAGCTAAAAATGAAAAAAAAAGAACAAAAGAAAAATTATAAAATTGTCTATCGCTAGCATGTTTACATGCACCCCTCTTTTCCTGAAGTGCTGCTATCCCTAGCATCTTAAACCTGTTGGTGTTTATAAGCCAGCTGCTTCACATATGGCCGTCTTTGTTGTTTTTATTATAACAAGTATATTTGATTAAGGCCAGGCGGGGAGATCACGAAGTGCAAGGGAGGGGGAGGGGAGGGTTCAGTTCAACTCGATCGACTGCTGCGATGACGAGCGTATCCCCGGGTCCCTGACTGCATCATACAAATTAAGTACCTCCATTGCTTGACACCTATGACGCCTGAAGCTAACGATCATGGAATTGAGTCACGGGAGGGGGGGGGCTATGTTACACAACACATTGTGACCCCTAAGGTTCTTTTTCTTTCTGTTTTTGTTGTTGTTCTTTCCGTCTGTGTGCGTGTGTGTGTGCGTGCGTGCGTGCGTGCGTGCGTGCGTGTCTGTCTGTCTGTCTTTGCCCATAAGAAAGTAACTTTGGAAACAAAACGCGTGACTGATTTGAATTTTTTTTTAAAGAACCTATTCAGCCTGTCATCATCTCAAACGCTTTCTAACCAGATGGTTCGCTCCGTGAAGAACGTTATCTACAAATTCAGGTGTGGACAGACCATTTGTTTAATCATACTGCTGTTGCACTGCGTTGCCTTGGCCTGAGCGTTAGCTGCCGTGATTCAGTCACACAGTCTGCAACGTGAAGCAAAGCAAACTCAAAATACTATTTTTCAGAACTTATTTATAAAAAAAACTAACGAAGCCAAAGTGTAAAACAAAAGAATCTAGAGCAAACATAAACAAAAACAATGCCAAAAAATCCCACCAGAAAACAAAACCAGACCAAACGTAAGTGCCAGAGCGTGTGTGTTCCGTCAACCTGGGTGCCTCCCTGCGATCCAGGTCTGCTGTAACGGACGCGGTAACTTGCAGAAAGTGTCAAGCTGTCAGAGCGGCCGCCAATTAAGAAGGCGATGATAAAGCAACCGATGGTTAAGCGTTTATCGAGTTCTTTTAATTTTCTCAGCACGCGCAGGGCACGGTAAGGTTCGCAGAAATTCAACACGTTCTGCGAAAGAAATGAGGTCCTTTCTTCTTACAAAAAAACTTGAGAGACAGAGAGAGAAAGAGAGAAGAAAGAAAGAAAAATCTGAGCAGAAGTGCGATATCTATGTGGCAGTCCGTGCACAGAAAGACAGACAAAATACTCAGAACTCGAACATTATTTTTTTTTGGGGGGAGGCGGTGTCTGTCTGGTCCGGGTTGTGCATCACATAGTGTGCGACGTATTACATCATGAATGCGTCATTTTCTGGCAGTTTATAAGCTTCTGAGCAAAGTTGGGAGGGATGGAGGGGGAGGAGAAAAGGGGATCACGTGGCAAGAAAACCAAAACCTATCTTAGCGTCTCCACACAGGCCGGCTCCTATGTACCGTAGCGCCGCTTAATCCAAGCCTATCACAGGAAGCCTAGGCACTGTGAGGGATATCATGCGCGACGAAGAATTCGCGAAGACAGTTTCTTCTGCCGCGTGAACCCTTGTAGCGCCTCAGCTTCCGGCAAGCTCCTGTCAGCGGACTAACTGCGGTGCAGGCTCAGCTTTGACTTGCGCCACATTCCAAGATTGCCCGAATGAATGACAGGAATCTGGTTTCTTGTCCATTTACGAAAGTTACCTGAGCGGAGCGGGTAGCGGCATGCTGTCAGCGTCCTTACGTGCAGCTGTCTAGCACGATCACGTGATAGGAATGTGGCGAAAGGTAATTAATCAGGAGCCGTATTTATGGCCGTTGGTTAAGCCAAAGCCAATCGCGATCACGCGACAAACCATCGGTTAGCGAACTTTGTTGAGACCGATAGTTTGTCACGTGATCGCGGACGGTTTAGGCTAACCAGCGAGTAAGTTCATCGCTGTCCAAGTATTAGCAGACCTTGTGACGTGGCTGTCAGGTGTACGCTTGGCCCTCGCTGTGCACAGTCTCATCTCTCTCCCTCTCACCCCACCTTTACCCCCAAACCCACGTTTTTCTTCTTCCCCTTCCCTTCCTTTGTTTTTTCTCCTTCTTCCTCTCTTCTTTCTTTTATCTCTCTCTCCCCTCTGTCTCCTTATCTGTATGTTTCTCTTCTTTACTTCTCTCTCTTTCTCTCCTCTGTTTCTTTCACCTCCTCCTTTCTCTGTCACTCTGTACTTTCAGTCTGTCCTTTTCTCCCTCCCTCTATTCCCTGCTTGCCTGCCTGCCTGCCTGCCTGCCTGCCTGCCTGCCTGTCTGTCTGTCTGTCTGTCTGTCTGTCTGTCTGTCTGTCTGTCTGTCTGTCTGTCTGTCTGTCTGTCTGTCTGTCACATCCTCTCGTTCCTCAAATTCCTCCCTCCCTACGCACGGCGTGTATGTGCATTCTAATTCTGTCCCTTTTCCCCTTCACAGGCGTGAGAATGCACAGGGTTTCATACACTGCCTCTTGCTGCCCCCCCACCCCCACCTCATGCCGTATCTCGCCCGCCATGCCCCTTATTCTCTGTCAAATATTTCAATCCAACCAGCGCCCTAAAACTTGCGGTCAGGACGCGAAGTGGCCAATTCGAACTCTTGCAACGGCTGACAGCAAATGAACGATAGGTCGTCGGCTGATCGTTTTTCTTTTTTTCTCATTTCACTCGCTTTGATTTGGCCCTTTGTTGACAATGTTGATTTTGCTGTGGGGGGAACAATCCCCACGATAGTGCACCCCGAAAATAGGGCCATTTTTCTAATATTCTCAACCATTTTTCCATTTCCTGCTTGGAAGCACGTTACCAGAAGATTGCTGGTTTGAACGCACAAGACGGAACTATTTCTGTGATTGCGAGGAACGAACATACTCCACCAGATGTTTTAAGGCAATGTCATTTGGAAAACCATTTCTTGCTGTTAGTCTTCTTCACAACCCTGCTCCTGTACCGGTTCAGCTTACGTCATTCCCCACCCAACTCCACCACTCCACGAATCTTTGGAAAATCCGTAATTTCAGCTGATCCTAGTTGGGTTTATGCAATCGCCAGATGTGTCAGTCCGATTTCAGCCTGGTTCTCTATTCCAGATAATAAAAGCCTCGGTTTCGAGACAAAATGGGGAATACAAAGTGTAAGCAGTGTTTAACACGTTGAACGTCTGAGAAGAATGAATCATGTAGAACTACACTGTAACTGGTTTAATGGCGCTGTCAAACGCTTTGACAACGTCCGAAGAAAAAGTACAGCAAATAACTTATCTGAACACGCTTCAACAAAAATATAACTCAGTTCGTCTAATAGAGATAATTTTTTTAAGCAGATAACTACAGCGCCTGGCTAGACATTTTTTTAGATCTCATAACTGCCATTTCTTTAACGTGCGATGCTGCTGCTGATGACATATACAGCGGAAAACGCACAGAGTGGTCCCCCTTTGGCACTTACAAGAAACAGTGACGGGTCATCAGATGAAGTAGAAGGCATTATCTGACAGAAATAAGATTTGTTAAAAAGTTGAGGGACAGAAAAATAAATTCTAGGAGAATAACACACTTAAGACTTGGGACATGTGACAGTTATGAGAACTGAATTGAATTGAATTGAATTGAATTGAATTGGTTAGAACAGGAAGGGTGTAACATACATGTAAAGGCATTCAGGCAGGATTAAAGTTTCATTTAGGACACTGTGTGGCGGAGTATTTTTTGATTAAAATTGGAAGAAAATATTGTTGTAGAACGTGGATTGATTTTTTAAAATATTGTATTCGTCTTACTTAGTCGCACCAATGTTCGGCTGGCATCTAAAGTTTCATTCACGCTGACCACTCGACTTGTCTAGTACCCGGTGAATGAAGGAAGAGGGAGGTGTAATGAAAACGACCTGAGTTCTAGATTGAAGAACGATGTGCGTGTTCTCTGTTTGCGTGAGCGCCCATCTTCTCGCAGACATCTCGGATGCCTCGCTAACAGCCGAGAAGAGCTTGACAAATTACTGTACCGTTTCCCGACTACTGTGGGAAGGAAAAGACACCAGAGTTTAGAATCGAAAAAAACCCACCCTGGAAATAAAATCTCTACACTAATCAGCGGCAGTTTATCTCCGCAATCTCTTTGATACCTTGCAGATGGGATTTGAAAAGTAATGTCAACATTTTGGGGCAAAAAATCAAGTAATCGTAAATTACTTTATCTTACTCGCAAAGCTAGATCGTGGAACTTTTTGTCTTTCATCTCACCCTTAAATCTTGTCACTTTTTGCTCAGTTTACTGCGAAATGAAAATGACACAAACGTCAAACATTTTATACGTATTAAGGAGAGAAGCGGCTTTCAAAAGCATTGGAGATTTCTTATCTGTCTTCCTGTTTGGTCTTGATGTATGTTTAATACCATCGAGTCTGCGCTCGCATGAACACACGTGTGCAGGAGGGCATTCGTACTTGACACGTGCATGCTTAGTGACGTCGTTTCTAAAATTAATAAATGGCATCGATCCAAAGTGAGGAATACCATGAACTTTTTCTATCATCAAACGGGTCATCTGTATACAGCGGTCGAGGTACTATAAGGGGAGGTAATCTTTGTTTGGTTGTTCCCCTTGACTTCTTCTCGGCTCCAGGCGCCGGTCAGTGAAATGCTGTACCCGCAGAAATGAAAATAAAATGGAAGATATCTGATTCATCAGTCTCGGGGAGACAGTCTTCCACATCTCCAGCTTCCCGAGAAGTTTTTCTGATGGCAAGCCATTTCTTTATTGAGGACATACTGTCACCAGAAGGTGTTCTTAGACATATAGCACCGTAATGACTGCACGGTCAGGCTTTCGTCCTAAGGAAGTATTTCGGAAGGGAATGCATTTACAAAACCTTTCATCCTTACAGAATGTCCAATTCGTCTACGGTACAATCTTTATTTGAGGGCAATTCTATAGCGTCTGTACAAAATCTCTCGTATTGTCGTCGGTTTAAAAATTATCTGCATGGAGGTTATAGTGTTCAGTTTATTACAATCGGGTTTGCGTTTATTTAACTTAACTGCGTTACACTTCTCTTCATTCCTCGATCGTTGCTATTGTCGTCACTGCGTATTGTTATCATCGCTGAAAAGGCAGTAATTGATTCTATACATGTCGAAAGATAGTGGCTTTGACTCAGCTGGGAAAGTGCATGATAAATAGGACACTCTGATGAACCGAAAGATGGATGAATGAATAGACGTCTCGCAAGCAGTCGTCAGTGAAGAGAGAAGAACCGCGAGGACCACGTGACTGCTGAGCCAATGTTCTGTGGAACAGCGATGTCCATAATTTCATCACCGCTTCAAAAGTCGATCCTGCACAAATTTTGCCAGTGCATTCTAATGCAAGCTACCTAATGAAAATCTATTGCGTTCGAGTAAGGAAGTCAATGATATTTCAAGTTATCTATTTTTGTTTACTTTGAATTTGCTATCCGATATCTCGTCTGCTTAAACAATAGACCAAAAGAAGGCAGGAATTTCAATTTTTTTAATATCGCGAGTTGGGATTGGTATGGTGCGTTGAGTATATCACAGGTGTGTTCAAAATTGTACAGAGGAGGCAGTCACTGCGAAATTGAGCAGTTAGCCAGATTTGTTATTAGACTCCAATCTTTCATAATTTTTTTTAATATATACACCTAGATCTGTCTTTATGTCACGTCCACGAATAGGATTTTATAACGCGAATATGCAAATCGAAATCGATTTTCTGCAAAGGCTGAAGCGTAAGAGAAATCGACCGCAAATGCGTCAATTGAACATTGAATAAGTAATTTAAACCCTCCTGAGCCGTTTTGAGTCAAGAAGAGAGCCCAGCTGTTGTCTTGTTGTTCAAGCCAGAGAACACGTGCCGTCTAGACTTCGACAATGGCGCACGCTCATATCCTATCCAAAATAAGTGCTTTTCATACAGAAAAAAAAGTCAGCAATCATAGTACCAGTTGGAATTCTTTTCAGATATTATTGTTTGTTAATGCGGTGAGGGGGCATAGTGGGGTGTGTAACAGGTCTCCCTGCCTCATTTAATATGCTCTGCTCTTGACAGATTTCTGCACGGCTCATTTCGTGGTTTTGAATTTTGTAGATGTCGAAACGTGGGCTTGGGAGCGGGTGTATGCAGATTTGACCCTACCTTTGACTTTGTCTGGGATGGGGGGGGGGGGATGAAGAGAGGTCTGGCCCAGCTGGCGAAATGAAATTGGAGAAATAATAAAAGTAATAAAACACCGTAGTCCCAGCTGTGTAACATGGATTAATTTTTTCGAATCAAGCGAAAACTTACAGAAATCTGATATATGGTAGAAGCGGTTCGATAGGGTTCGACCAAGTCCAGTGCAATCGACCTTAAAAACCTTCCATTTATCTATCGTCTGTAAAGAAAGATTTTATCGAATGGAATGCCTGTCGAAATATTTTTCAATTATAAATCTCTCCTCGCACGACAGTGTATCCAGACTGTACGTCTGCCTAAGAGAACCAATATTTCTCGACTAAAAAGGAAATCATAGTCTTGCTGCAGACGGCTGGACTAGCTGCACGCAGCATGTTTCGTTCGACTTCAGAGACTGTTCGACTTCTAGCAGTAACGTCTGGCATGCTGATGCAGGATTTTAGACAAGGAAAGGAGACGCGGGAGACGAGGAGAAGGAGGTGGGGGAACAGGAGGTGGGGGAGAGAAGAGAGAGATTACAAATATATGAGGCTCATTCCAACGATGTTAAAAATAAGTGTGAAGAAATCTGCCAAGCCCAGTCGAAATTTTGACAGATTCTCCAGAAAGCCCCGACCATTTTATGCACTTTTGTCAAGAGAGGTGTTTGCTTAAGGACGATGATACATCATCCAGACCCACCCCTCCTCTCGCATGAAATCTTCATTTCGGGCATTTTTTTTTAAATTAAAAATCTTCGCATTCATCAAACGGCGGACTTCGCGCAGCTACTTGTATGTCTCTGTGCCAAAAGAGCCGCGCCTCTTTGCAGCAAATTGTGTTTGGATTTGGAGAAGAGTCCATTAGGTCCTCAAAAAATGCAACATCCAGTAAACAAAACAAACCTTCCCGTCTGCAAAGTTTAATGTTCATGCAAATATCTCTTGGATCTGGCGTGCAAAAATACCCGGCCGAAAAACCTGGAGGCCAGGGGACGCCTGGAAGATGAGGCGGCAGAATTGAATGAGCCAGCAGCATCATACGCTGTCTCTCTACCCCGCTTCCTCGCCTGCCATCAGAAAATGTAGGCATACTAGAGGAGAGTAGAAAAGGTGTGTGTGAGCGTGTGTTTGGGGGGGGGGGGGTGGTGTCCGGGAGGCTATAATCGCGGGGGGTGAGGGGTGGGGGATTTCTAAAAAGGAGATGCTAAAGAAAGAGACAGAACCATCTTTGTGGATATGAAAACACACCCTACCCTCTTGCCATTCCCTTTGCAACCCCCACCCCATCCCCTACTTCCCCTCTACGTCCTTTCTTTCTCGAGCCCAGGAGGGGCAGGGAAAAAAAAAGAGGAATAAGAAAAGAGAACAGGGAAATCGGCCCATGCACTTAACACTGCTGACAAAAATATGAAATTGAGAAACGTGCCAGACACCGCTAACTAAATTTAACGGAAGCATCAAAAGATGTCGAAAAGATCAGTTCGCTCGAAGCGGTTTTACAGTGGTCGCTCCGAGAATCGGAAAGACGCCATTTGAACCCATTAAGCTCCATCAATGGCGGGGGGCCGTGGCCGGAAGGTACGGGAGGGGTTATAAAAGAAGAGGGGGAGAAAAAAGTTGGCGATGGAAAATTTGCCGCGTGGGAGCCGAGCTGTGAACAACAATGTCATAACTTGCACGGCTAGCCCTCTCCGACGATCGATGTCGGAAGCAGGAGTGGGGGTGGGGGGTGGGGGTGGGGCGAGGGAAGACGGAACAGGAAAGAAAACAGAGGCGAAGACGCCACCTGAGTGGATTTTCAAAGAGCAGGTCGCGTCATGCTTGCTGTTGGCGTTAAGAAGCCAGTGACCTAAACATTGACATCATGACGTCAAAAACACTTTCGTCAGGAAAAAAACGTAATTAAGATTCAATAACAACGATAATTCGCTCCAAAACCAGTATTAATGACAACTGCAGCTGACATCACGAAAAATGAAAAGGACCGCTGCGCACGACGATCTGTAAACGTAAGCTGCGGGGAGTGAGGAAGAGAGGCTACCTGGCTGCGCAGTATGTTGTTGTTTTAAAAAAAACCGCAAAAGCGGCCATTCATGCCACGTGAAAAGAATATGTTGCCTTTACTGGCTTTCTTGCTGCTGAGCTCTTAGATTGTCCCTGTGCAGTTCAATTTCCAAGTTAGAGCAAGTACAAATGTCAGAGCATTTTCAAATTTCATGCTGGTTGATCCGTTGGTAAGTTGAATTGCGCATTCGCATTTTTCGCACCCCCAGAGCAGGCTGTGCGTACTCAAGGTTCGTGGTTTGTAGTTTGGTCAGCGTTGCATATCGCTGAGACTGCGCTCACAAAATATTTTTTTGTAAGCTTCTTTCTTGTCCGTCCGTCCCTCCGTCGGTTGGTCTGTCCGTATGTTCCTTTTGTTTCCCTTGGGGCTGAGATATAATGGTCTTCTCTTTCTTTCTTTTGTACGTTTAATTTCCATCCTTCCATCCTGTAATGTTTCGAGTCTCAGTCGCAAGGAAAAAAAAAAGAAACTGGGGCATCCCGGAAGTGACGTAATCCAGCTTTTAGAGCCACTGCAGGACCATTATCTATTTCTCTGTCTCTTCAGCGCCTTTTCAAGTCATTCATCCAGACCTCACAACAGGAAAGACAATTTGCAGCTTAAGAACCTCATATGCGGTGGGGAGAAGCGAAGGCGTTGGATTTCTTTAAATTGTTTTTCCAGGAACTGCCTTTTTCTCTTTAGCCACGCCCTTCGACTTCAGTGGAATATCGTTGTTGTTGTCAATCGGGAGGGGTAGGGTGGGGTGAAAAGGCGTAGGTTTGAGTTCTGCAGCAAAAGCTGAAAAGTCTTCATCAGGAGTCACATGCCGCTTGTTACGAGCCAGTGACCTTATGCGAAGCTTCAATTTACCCTGTTCCATCCCTCCGGGGCCTGACCCCATCCCGTCCCCCCAACGCGCCCCTCGCTCCCTTGACACCTGATGTCGGAGTCTGGCATTAAGTTCAATCGAACGTCTAGAAGAATCTCCGAATTTGAAGACGATCTGGGAGCTAAAGTGTCCCTCACTAGCAAATTAGACAGCAGGAAAGCGATATTTGCAGAGGAACTAGTCTTTTGGGCAGAAGGTGGGGCGACGGTATATTCTTTTCACGTCTTTCTCAATGCGCGTTACATCTGCTGCCGGGTGTGTTCCAAATTCTCGCTAGGCTGTCAAGTGCTTTTACTGCATGTAGCCGTCTCAACAGTCATTAGAATATTTTCTCTCGGAAAAGAGCCGGAGTGTCCACACATTTATCTCTCTCCTCTACTTTCCATTCCATTCCCTCCTTTTCAATGCCGATGTGACTGCGAATATCCTGATCTTCCTTTTGTCTTCGTGTTCCCAGCTAAGAATTCCCTCAGCCAAAAAAAAAAAGTAGACATAATAAAGCGCGTCTTCTCTGCGCCATGTTTTGTCTGCCTCCGCCTTACGAGGTTTTTTTTTCCTACCGTGCCTCGTGGCGTCTCGTTAACCTCGGCCTCGTCTCGTCTAGTCTCGCGAGATGCTGAGACGCGTTGCCAGCTAAAAGGTTCTCCAGAGTCTTACGTGCTTTCTGCAAGTTTGAGAGGTCCAGGGAAAATATTCGCGTCGCTATATCACACCGTCCTTGTCAACTCAAATTGTCTACAAGTGGTTGACTTCGCACTGAGCTGTACTTTCAGTGCACACTAAAAGAATTGTAAACAATCCTCATTATTAAGAAATGCAATACAACTGGTAACACACCTCGTTAGTGATCGATGCTGTGAGAAGGGCGTGAAAACCTATCAGTGCCGGTAATCTCTTTCTGATTGCTTTGCGCTTATATCACGTTACTGCGTGTATTGACAATGTTTCCCACAATTTATTTCGTTATTTTTTTAAAATCAGATTAGCAGTGCAGTTGGTATTTGGTTGTTCTTTGAGGCTGATTTACTGTTAGTAAAAGGCACCTGGAGGATCTTTTTGTAAGGTAGGTAATAGTGACTTAATTTTTGTACATCAGTTGGTATATATGCATGTCTACTGTAACGCAAACTAAAAGCAAAAATAGAGTTTTTTAATAACAAACAAACAAACAAACAGCTGAGACGAAAAGACTGTAGTCTTGTCAATCAGAACATGGAGATGGATGCGGACATATCTAGCAAGAATGTCAACGACAACCAAAAAAGGGAGTTAATGCATGGAGTCTGGCCTACGCTGCTTCTTTTTTCTTCTTTTCCCGCTCCCTTTTTTTAACCCTTAATGTTTCCGAAAGTTCAGTCAATATGTCTGTAGTCACGTCTTCCCTACTGTGGTTGTACAGAACGCTTATTCTGTCGTTGTTAATGTGGAGCGATGTTGTGTTAGATGTCATTAGATGTTGCTTTGGGGATTGTCTTTGCGTACTGGAGAACTCAAATGTACACGATTTCATAAAAAAATAAAAATTGCGAATCTATTAAAAGTAAAACGGTCACAAAATTAATTGGCCGTGGCTTTTCTATATTCTAGATCTACAAAGTCCAATTTTCTTAGAACAGCCTGTCGTGAAAATTATGTTTTTTGCACTCTCGTTACTTACCAAAACAAAAAAATCAACTACTATAGCAAGAGCTGGAAAAGTATAATATATTCAGTCCATTACAAACCGTTTTTTTCAGATTTCGCTGTTCTGTATTGCTGGGGAAGGGGGGGGGTCAGTGGTGAAATTTAATGCAGTAATCCATTTAATTAATTTGGGGGTGCCTGGTTCAATGTTGTGTTACATTTCCCATCCCCCACTTGAACCCGCGCCATGCACGGCGTGACTTCAGGCAGGCTTCTCGGCCAGAAGCGGATGAAACACCAGCGCCTTCGGAAGGATTTAAATCGCTCCATCGCTGCCGCCATTAAATTTTTTTTTTCACGTCGGCATAGGGCCTGGAGTTAACTGCCAGCAAGCGGGGAGGACAAAAGATATCGGCGGCGTAAAATTCATTATCCTCAAGGTGATATGCCAAAACGATCAGTCGGCAAGCTGAAACATGGCCCTTGTGTTGATCGGGCCTACTGCACATCCAAAGCGCTTAAAGGGCTACCTTTTGAGGCCGAGAACGAGAAGGGGGGAATTTTTTCCAGGTTGCTGTGAACAGCACACGAGGAGGGACCAATAAAGGAGAAGGAAGCAAAGGAGGCTTGCAACGTGAAGATGCAGGTTACGAAAAAAATATGTGCGTGCGTACGTGCGTGCGTGCGTGTTCTCTGACAATTAAACCTTCAAATCTTGAACGAACTTCGTGAATTATCCAACTGATCATTGATGTCCTCAACATTTCATGATGCCAGCCATGTTTTTTTATTTCATTCTCCTTCTTTCCTCATTCCTCCCCTTTGTCGATTTTCCTGTGCGCGTGCACCTTTGGCGATGTGTGCGTTAATGTAGTAGGTAAATGTTTCCGCGCGTGCATGTGTGGGTGCGCAATCGATGATACATCATCAACAACAACAACAAAAATCCGAGTGTGCAACGTCGTCGGGTCATTTACTACCCAAAAAGTAATTAAACTCTGAACATCATTGGGCATCTTAATGACAGTCTAGGACTGTTGACGCCAGTACGAGGGCTTCTTTATTTCTAAAACATTGCTGTTTTTTCAACATTGTGGTTTTTTTTATTAGCTTTGTTTTAAATGTACAGCGTGGGCACGGTTGCGAACAGCGCAGAGAGGCATAGGCTGAAATGTCTCTGATGGCATTGTCCAACCTGCCAAGGATTTATGAAGCTTTAAAAATGAGGTTGAAGAACATTCAAACAGGTAATTCCCTATCTCCCAACTGTTGCAGTTCAACAGGCCCAAGTTGAATCTGAACCCTTCTGCTGTGAAACACTAAAAGCTTAAATTAATTGAGACACGCCTGTGACACGCCTGTGTCACCAGCAACAGCAAATAGCTACATGCGACAGAAAGCTTTTTCTTACGTTCCCCGATAACAGCAGCTACAGTATAGCTGTTAATAGCATCTGTTTTTTTAAAGCCCAGAAACAGACTGTACAACAATGAATAGGAAGAGAACACCCACTGAGATAGAACGTGATCAGAATGGGGCTGAAGGTCTTATACTGTCTGAGACAGGGGGGCTATCTTACAAGGCCAGTGCTGGATGAACATATAAAAGAACTGGCCATTGTCCAGCTGCTTCCAATCGAAGATGTACTTCAGCCGCCAGCTTTCGTCCTGCATACACCATCCCCTCCCCCTTCAAACACCGTCCATGCCACCCCTCTTTCTCTCCTCCTATTTGATCCTACTCCCTTCTCAAAGCTAAAATGCACTCCGTCTTTAGTTACAGGTACGTTCCTCCGTCTTCAATTAATACTGCAACATACACAATACATCAACATCGTCTTTTTTTTCCAATTCTTTTTTGCTAATTTCCCTGTTAGATGTTTCTCTTGTCCTTTTTGGTTCCCTCGTCACAGGGACGCTTCTGCAAAGGAATGAATCCTTCTCAGAAGTCATGTTTAATTTTTTTTTAAGTACAGGAAGTGATTTTATCAACGATCCGGCAAAATATCACTTTCAGGCTTGATTCTCAGACAAGCTTGCTGAGTCTCTGCCATAACTTCTAAACTTGCGAGCGAAGAAAATTTACGCTGGATCGTCTAATTGAATGATTAGCTGAACTGAATTGCATTATCTTCCCTCGACTGGACCCCATTGGCTGGAAATGGTAGAGAGCGGTCATCGAACTGCTTTGGTGTTTGCACGGAGACAGGGTTGCGCACATCCTAATTAACTTTCCCTGTATATCGAGTGACGTTATGAAAGCACTGATTTTTAAAATTATGCCGATTGGTACAGGAATAGAATTTCATCGACCACTGTCAAACACTGTCGTCTATCCAAAGTCGCTTTCCTTATTCAGAACTCGCCTCCTGACTCGATCATTCAGGAGCCATATTTATGGCCGTTGGTTAAGCCTAAACCATTCGCGATCACGCGACAAACTCTCGTTCCCATTGGCCAACAACGGTCGCTAACCGATGATTTGTCACGTGATCGTGATCGGCTTATGCTTAACCAACCGCCATGAATACGGCGAATACTGGTGTACATGTCGTTTTTACTAGTAACGCCTTGGCAATGGAAGTAAAGATTATGAACTACTTACAAGGAGCATAAAATATTAGATATCAGTAATTTGCCCGCCTACCTTATCTCTGACGTAATGTTGCGTACCCAAGGTGTGTCTAAAGACAGGGTTGCACCTTCTATTGACTTTAGAGCAACAGTGTGTAATACTTACAAATTATATAAGCAATGCTTTGCTTGGAGTAGAACATTTTGATGAAACGTTTATGTGCACTTCGAGAGATGATTTTGCGTATCAGATACTTTCGTAAAGAGACGTGATGTCACTGATAGGCAATCACAATGGCTTACACAGCTAAACTTCCAGAACTGACGAACTTTCTACCAAAAAAAAAAAAGTTTGGGGGTTCCATTTTTTAATAATTGTAGGTAACCCTCGCCTACGCAGTGAATGCGATAACTTGCACTGACTTCAGACTTCATTTCGTTATTGGTGTGGGAGCAGTAGGGAGTTATAAGGCTGGCATCAAAGAAGAACAATAATTGGTGGAAGATGCCGCATTGATCGTTCATACAATAAGTCGTCTGTACCAACGAGGGTTCTTTTAGCCCTGAAGTCAATATTTCGTACGGAAATGTACAGACAACAAACAAGCACGCACCCAAATGACGTCAGAAAAATTGTTTCCCAGCCAGCGAACCGAAAATGTCGATATTTACTGCATGGCAATTCTGCTTTTGAAATTATATACATTTTATCCGGCTTCGCGAACGAGAATTTGGTGCTGCTTCTAACGGAGTGATAAACAGGGCGGATGGTTTTCCTAACTGCGCATTTAACGCCCTGAATCCTGCAAAACCATGCCTGAACAGGAACAACCAATAGTGTGGGGACATGGAAACAGCGGTGATTAACAGCGATAATGACATCTGAGAGTGAATGGGGGAACCAAAGGGAACGAGAAAATCTGACAGGCGATTAAAAAAAGAAGAACAGTATGCTTGTAATGTATGGAGCATTAATTGAAGAGGGAGATAAACCCTGTCGGTACAACAGTCTACCTGTGGAAAGCCACTGGTAAAAGAAGGCCTGAAATGTTCTCTCCAAACCCATATTTGTTTTTTTAAAGAGTGGTGTACAGTGTTGTGTAATGACGATAGTTTACAAGTAAACATGCAGGGGAGATTGGGAGGGGGAGACAGAGACAGAGAGAGAGAGAGAGAGAAGAAAAAAGAGAGTTGAGCTGAGTTCTGCAATAGAAAGAGCAATAAAATCAAGACAGGGGCTTCGCTTTATTCACGGCATCTGTCGAAAACACGACGCCGGGCGCAGCGATTATGCCGGATCAAAGAATTCTCTGTTATTTTTTCATTTTGTGTCAGTTTATTTCATTGTGTTGAATTCCATCCGTCTTCTTCGCATCCGCCACTCTAAATCATTTTCCTTTCCTCCCATCTCAGTCCTTACCCCTAGCCCTACCCGCTATCTTTTCTCTCTCCCCTTAACGAATTTTTGTGAAAACATCCTTTTGGTTTTCCCTGCAAGACACATTCTCTAAAGAATTTTCAAATTATTTGAGGATGAGAAACGGGAAAGGGCTGAGGATGGATGGGAGGGTGTGTGTACGTCAGTAAGGATAGGTATACGGATGGTTTCGTCATATTTAAGCATTTTTTGTTTCTTTCTTTCGTTGTTTTTTTCTTTCTTTTCTCTCTCTTTATCTCTCAGTCACCCCCTGCAGCACTGACATACGCACTGGCATCCCGCAAGCACACGCTTATAGTAGATGTTTCTATCCGTCCTAGTTAGTACCAGCTAAAAAAAAAAATCGAAAGTGTGTAAGCAGTAATCTTGAATAATATTACTGAAGTGAATATTGTGGACAAGCATCCTGCAAAAATATGGCAACATCGAATCGTGAGAGAACTCCGCACTGATCCAGCAGCCAGTGTCACCATCCGCCCTCCTTGCATGGCCGATCTGGGGCTGGTTGCATGAGGGCTGTCTTAACGTCGTCTTCAACTCCAACTTGCGGTCTAGCTTCGTTTTTGAAAAAGTCTTTTTGGATAATTGTTTTGGAGGGAGGGGTGGAGGTTTCACGCGATGTGTTAACCAGATTACAGCGCATGCCAGCCGCCACGTGATCTGTTTGTTCTCGCTATATGGTTCTACAACACAGCATCTATGACCATTTCCATTCACGATGCGATCTTTGGTTTCTCATTCGCCCTTTCTTTCCTACTGATGTTATCCGAAAACGTACACACGCAAACAGGAAGCATTAGTGAGAAACTGTCGCAAATAGCAAAGTTTTGGCAATTGCACACGATGAGTAAGCCTTCCAACTCTACACAAACACACGATTTCAAAAGTAGAGAATATCTTGAACGTAGACAGGGCGCGGGACAGTTTCCTTGCGTCTCCTTCAAAATCTTGCGAGTATCTTATCACTGATAGAACAAGAGCATGCATATATCGGAAAAGGGGTTTGTTGGCTGTTGCAGGAATGCGTCATTTCGATGTTAAGGCGTCTGAATCCTTCAGAGCGCTACTTTTCGACATTTTGACGAAAAGCAAAAGGTGTCTGCAGACTTTAGCACGAAAGCGGCAGCTTTGCAGCGAGAAGTAAACTATTGGGAGGAAAATCGATAAAAAAAAGGAAACTTCTCTCCAATAAGCCTCACATAATTTACGCTGTCCTCGTGCATCCGTGCACACGCCTCAAATAACACTTCTCCAGCCCGCCGAGTGCTGCCAAACCGAATTAACGTCATACACTGTAATTTTCTGTCTGTGCATAGTCGGTAGATCAATACCAAAGTTTTCCAGGCATTATTAAAGTATAGAAGAAGACAATTTACGATTTGCGGCTTTAGTGTTCTGTCTGACTCGACTGTTTGGGGTAGCTGAAGGGTAAATATGTATTCTTCGGTACCATCCCCCCCCCTCCACCGTACAGGAATACTGATCATTGGTTGGTCCCGAAGTAGCGGCCCGATGGAAAAGCGAAACCTCTAAAACAATTTTGATGAAACTGCTTGAGACAGCGCCCGACGACTTTATTCTGGTGGCGTGGGAGGGGGGAGGAAGGGGCATAAGTTTCATGGCTGACTGTTCTCGCGTCTGGACGACCTCTACGTAGGAGTTTAAAGGGATGGGGTGGGATGCTGGAGTGGGGGCATAGACTGGGTGTGTCTAGATGACTGGGGGGAGGGGTGAATGACAAGATATCTAGGCCAGTACTTATGAATGCATATTGGGTTTCTCCACCATACACACGTCTGCCGCGGGGTGCCCGCTGTCTGGCACTTCTCATGACAATACTATTTTCTTTCCCGCTCTCCCCTCCCCTGCCTTCCATTTTGCCCGGCTTCCTCTTTCGCTTAACACCATAAAATTTACAGCTGTATCGGAAAGATAACGGAGTGCACAGGACCGACACTAAGGTGACGCGGAGTAAAAGGATGATGCGGATACAGACTGAAATGTTTTGTCATTGCTAACACAAACTAGCCTCCTTAGTTCCGGCGGTTGTAGCGAAAGCCATTTTAGTTCATACGTCTGGACAGAGCTGATTAATCTTTGCGAAACAATGACCGGTGCATTCCGCCCAGCACTGAACAGTTCGGACTTACGGCTAGTCCGTTGGCGAGGAAAGACGGCCATAAGACGTGGTCTTTGTCGCGAATAAAAGCAGAACCAAACAGGATAAAATCACATGTCTGGCGGGCATGGTTCTTTCCCTTTCCGTTTGCCCTTCCCACCGGGCAAGCACTCTTCTAGGTGTATCTTCATCGATTTTCTTTTCAGCGGTAAACTCAGGTTCGGTTCGTTAACACTATAGATGATGACCGCTCAGTTAACGAGAAAGATTCGTGTGCATGCTTGCGACCTGATCAACATCTGAGCGGGTGGGGACCTTGTGATCAATGCATTTCAACACTTTAATGACTTCCTAGCACGCGAAGAAGGAAAGAAAAAACCCAAAAAACAGCCCTGCCGGGGTAAAAGCATAAAATCTGTGTGGAAAGTTTCAACCACTTTCGGATGAACATCGCTCACGCATGTCGACATATTTCAATGGCAGCATAGTTAAACGATTTTAAGGGTTCTCTTTGCACAAAGGCCTCGCCACGCGCGAGGAACAAAGAACGGATTTCAAATAAAAGCGCTCCCGCACGCCTGTGTTTGGCTTTTCACGCGCACACGTGCATTTCGTGGTTACTTGGCTGTGCGGGAGCCCGCCGTGGGTCAGCTGGAACAACCGACCCCAGCCACCCGCCCATCCCCCCCCCCCACTCGCACACAGCGATTTCTTTTCTTCAAAAAAGTTTTGGGAGGTGGTGTACTATGCTTATCCAGCATCCAGCTGTCACAGACGACACGCGACACGAGATGGAAGCTGGGAATTTATAAGCATGTTCAGAAGAGATTCAGTGATTCTTCACCTGTGGGTTGGGTGGGGATTGGGGGAACTGTTCTCGGAATCTAGAGAATACCCTGTTCAACATGTAATATCAAAGATAACAACCATCCCCACACCTTTCAGCAACAAGCGGAAGCTAAGGAAGAGACAGAAAAGACAAACCTGGTTACAAATAAAACTAAATCGAAAAATCTATGTGCGTGGGTGAACGAGGGAGCATGAACGAGCGAATGAATAAGAGGGGCGAGGAAAGAGACGACACTTACTCGTGCACTTGCGGAGCTGGGTGTGTGCGTGAGTGCCTGCTTGAAAGAGAAAGAAAGATGATGAGAGAGGACGGAGGAAGATGACGAGGAAAAGTTAGTTCTCACATTTGCATGGTTTGACTTGTCTGTCCTCAAAAGACCAGCATGATTCCAGTTGTGCTGCTTGGTTATTAATAATGAATACGCGAACAGTAGCTGTAGGACCGCAGGATTTCGAGAAGCGCGTGACTGACTGGTACCAATCACGGAAAAGATTGGAGATCATGGATGCGGCCTGCCGCTCTGGCTGCACAGTCACATTAATTTCTAGGCCTAAGCAATGGTTATGACTTTCTCCCTCTGTGCGCGCGCTCGTGTGTGTGTGTGTGGGGGGGGGGGTGTTGCGTGTACAATACAACAAAAGTTTATTCACTTTCTGCAGGTCATCTGGCCCACAAAAGGTATATACAAGTCTTACATTCAAAATGTCAAAAAATACTGTGCTCAACGAGAATGCTATTCCTTAAATGAGTCAAGTTCTTATTTTCAGACCATTTCTCAATAATATTTTTATCTTAGTATTAATTTTCAATGATAGAGATTTTTCTCTCAGTTCCTCGCATTGCAGAGTTGTAATTAAAGGTGATTTTGGTGAGTTGTGTCTGCAAGTGATCTTCGTGAAGTATATGGCAAAGATGCTGTTGTGGGCAAAAAGTCACTATCTCATGAACTTCGGCAATGTTGAAGAAGTCCATTAGTGCCCTGAATGTGCTCAAACACTAACATTTGCCAACGTTTCATTGTTTTATAAATATTTCGTGTACTGGAATTGATCAGTTACTGACGAAAACATGTTACCATCCTTCTCCAGTCAGATAAACCCCTGCCATACTCTGTTCGACTAAGTCGGGTGAAAGCAATCAAAAGAAACTCATGAAGTCATTTGCACCACAAGGTAATATAATTTCAACAAAAGTGAACAGAAGATTCTTTTGCAGACGCATCATTGCCAAGAATGTCTATGAAGGGAGAGGCTTGCTGGGCGACAAATGTCCTTTGTGGAGCAGCTGTCTGCAGGGTTTGCAGTCGTGTGTCCTCCCCGGGTGCTCGGGGGTTCTCTCCCTTCCTGTTCCCCCTACACCCCTCATCGCATTCTACCCTCCTTCCCCCGTAACAGGATGGCAGTTGTCGAATCAGCGTTCAACAATAAACAAAAAAACTAATCCTTTCTAGCAAGTAGGTGAACTATTTTATGGACGCGGCTGGATTAAAGCTTTACAGCTGGTTTCACACGACTTTGATGGGACGTGTGTGCGTGGCCGGCTTAGACAACACAGCTTGTTTGTTCGTTCCCAGCGACGTATTTTTCTGTACTCCTAGTAGATGATAACATGCTGGAACGATTTCTGATATCTTTCGTATGCCGTTATTCGGCATCATCGAGAAGTATTGTTCCCTAGCCACTGTCTCAAGATGTAACAAACCGCCGGCAGCCCGCCAGACGAACTCTAGCAGAGGTCTAGCCGGTTATTGACTGCCGTCAGGCACGAGAGTGGGTGCGAGGCAAAACAATAAATGACAGCCATATTAAAACGCGGTTTCGCGCAAGTTACCGCGGCGCGCCTAAACTCCAGCCCGTGAGGCCAGAATTCGTATCGAACCTGACAAGGGTTATGATCTGCTTTCAGACGGACCACGAACTTTTCCAACCTCGATCAGGTTTTGACTGCAGCCAGATGTCCTGATGCAGCCATGAAATGTTTTCAGCCGATCGATGGCACGGTGATGTTGTTAGCATCAAACCTAGTAAGGGGGGGGAGGTGAGATGAGATGGCGTGAAAGGGCCCTGAAGCAGAGGTATAGGGAGGGGTGGAAAACCAGAGCAGCTGGACGCAAGAGAAAGTGACAAACGGAATCAGGACGTCCCTGAAACTCAAGAAAGTGTGCGGGTTACACAAAGAATGCGTTCGTCCCGTGAACGTTCTTTCAAAACAAACAACAAAAATAAACAAAGCAAACAAACACGCATAAACAAAACCAACAATCCTACACAAAAAGCTACGCATACAAACAAATAAACAAAACGCAGCAAAATAAACATCAACAAATGTTGACCTAACAGTCTAAAACTGCCTTGCAATAGTTCATTTTTTCAGCAAAAAGAAGCAATAAAATACAAACGAAAATAAGCAAACATAACGCATACGAACACAAATTAATGTTTATTAGTTTATGCTTATTTTTGTTTGTATGTGGTCAAAAACGGATAAACAGTTCTGGACCTATCACAGTCTAGAATCGCTTGGAGGATTATTTGGTTTTATTCAATACCTGGGTTAGTTTTTCGCCAGTTGTGTCTCGCTTTGTTTTCCTAACCTTCATTTTACCGCTTGATTGCAGGTTTGCTGGCTGGTTGGGGCACTGGCGTATTAGGTGATAAGATAAGGTAAGGCAGGTAATTATTAGGCAAGTGAACACAGTAGGTAATTGGTGTCCAGCTTGTGAAAGGTAAAAGATGACGTCGTTGAAATTAAAGCTTACAACAAAAGGCGAGAAAACCCAGAGATATTACAATGGAGATCTGTATTCCTGTTCGTAGGACACGGCGCGTTTTTAAAATTCGTTTTCAGTCAGGCTGGCGCCAGGTTAAAGAGGAGGAGGGGGGCAGACAGAAGGAGAGGCGACAGAGGTGGGGGCGGGGGGAGCAAGGGAGCGGAGCGTAGAGTTTGAGATGTACGGTAAAAGAGAGACGGATATCTTAGGTGGAAAATGATTGCCCCGCGTGCATACTACGCCGAGCGCTTTTGTGTCACGCATGCGCACCGCATCCTTTTCATTTCCGCTGGCACTAATTATAGGCTTGACTACGGGCGTAAAATAAAATTAGACATGAAATGCAGTTTTATGAGACAGAGACTTGTAGGTGCAGGCTTCTGATACCACGTGGCTAATCAAAATCGCCGGCCAACAGACAAAGTTTTACGCCTGCTGCCGAAAGTTGGGAGTGGACCAGCGTTGGGGGGGGGTGGGGGGTGGGGGGGGTGGAGGGTGCATAGAGGGAGTGGGGAAGTAAGGTGGGGTTGTGGAATGAGGGGCCGGGGGGAGGGGGCGTTGTTGGTGAGGCGCTGATGACGTCAGATAGCCTGAGATCTCAGATTTGGTCCAATCACTTAAACTAGCAAACCGGCCTACTTCCCTTTTGCATGGATGTCTTTCTGTTTGTCTGTCTGCACGTCTGTCCTTCCCCTCGTCAGTCCTCCTGCCTTTCTACCTGTTTGCCCGCCTATGAAGTATGCGTGACTTTGTACTCACTCTGTAACCTTTTTCATGAGATAGACTAGACATGAACCTACAGGTATGCGCCACATTCACGTAGACATAGACAGGTATTTGGACAGACATATAGACAGACATATAGACAGACTTATAGACATAGACGTATAGACACTAGACAGACATATAGACATAGACATATAGACATAGACATATAGACATACAGGGATCGCGCTAGGTATTACGAAAATGCGTACATAGACACATGGAAAGGCGTATTGGATGCCGATCTCATTATAGTAAATGCGTACACCATACGCACAGACCGAGCAAAAATGCTTGAGACCCAGATTTTTTGGGTCGACCAGAAATGCTGCCAATATTATATCTTATTGAATAGTCACATATTTCAAAGAAAATGACTGTATGAAACAGGCTCGGGAAACAGTTTCATTTTGGCTGAAAAAAACTATGGTTTGATTTAGAAGTGTTGTTCAGCGACCTGTGTAAGTGCACGATAGCTGGGAAACCCACAACCTCCCAGACCTTTTTTTCGTATACTCTTACGCAGTGTAACAAGAGTGAGTGACTTTTAAAATGAGTCATATACGCAAAAAAATGTGTTAACGCGATCTCTCGACATATGGACATATCGACATAGACACATCGACACAGACATATCAACACAAACATAGACACATGGACACAGGGAAAGGCATATTGGATGTCGATCTCATTATAGTAAATGTGTTTTGACACAGTTTATATTGCAGAACACACACACGGATACCTGACGATTCACTCATCGTCTGCTGCCTTTCACAGTCTGACCGGTCCAGCTCTGTAGAGATTCAGTCATCGGAGCGTTGACTTGAAGCCAGTCTGTAAATTTACTGCTTGAATACATCATGTACATCCTTCGTTTGTATGCCTCGGTCGAGTTTGAACGAGATTGATAGAGACAGGATTTCTTTGGTTGGTTGGTTGGTTGGTTGGTTGGTTGGTTGGTTGGTTGGTTGGTTGGTTGGTTGGTTGGTTGGTTGGTTGGTTGGTTGGTTGGTTGGTTGGTTGGTTGGTTGGTTCGTTAGTTCTTGTTTTCTTTACTTCTTTTTTCTTTTTTGTTTTTTTTTTGTTTTCTTTCTTTTCATCTGTTTTTCTTTCTTTGCTCTTGTTTATTTATTTTGTCTGTCTTTCCTTCCTTTATTTCTTTGTCTGTCTGCCTGCCTGCCTGCCTGCCTGCCTGCCTGCCTGTCATACTTTTTGTTTCGTTTCGATTCGCACAAATGCTGGTCGCGGCAAGAGCCCCAGCATAACAATCGCAATAACACCAACTTGCCGACAAAGCCGGTCTCCAAAATGAAAAGAGAGAGGTGTTAATTTTGCCACTTTCTCCGTTCCTTATCGAAAGTGACAGCTGCATTTTTATTGCCAGGTGAAGAGGCGCTTC
>SMGT01009376.1:195601-215118 GCA_004794575.1 Lanistes nyassanus
TATTTAGAAATGAACCATTTCAGATAAAGATCTGCTTGAACATGTTAGCGAGAGGGACCAATAAAGGCACTAATGTGTGTTACAAGCCAGGATGTTCTGTCCCACTAAAATTTTTAATTTTGTGGCCCATGGCAAAAAAAAAGGTTGGGCATCACCGGTTTATATCGATTATTCACTTTTTAGGTAATTTGTGATTTGTTAGGTTTTGTGGGGGGGGGAGGGGCATGTATATGTTGTTATGGTTCGGCCGATAACGAAGGCATTATTATGTTGGATAATACACGGTTAATCCTGCTGGATAACTGATTATGATTAACTGAAAAGATATGGATCTTTTTGATAGATTATGTGCGAAACGCTTCTCTGGCTAACGTAATGTAGATCTTGCCAACAACAGACCACTTAATTTCCTCATAAGATTTTAAAAAATGTGAGTGTCGTTTGAATCGGGAGTGTAAGCACCGTCTTGCTGGGGTAGATGTGTATCGTTTGTTTGAGATAATGCCCCTATCGTCGTACGGGCTTTCTCAAACATAGTGATCGGCACCTCGCCCAGCCACAGGGAGCGTCCCCCGCAAAGTGGTCATCACGAGTGTGATTATTAAGCTGCCCTCATCCTCGTGCCCTGTCCATCCAGGCCAGCTCGTCTGGGCGCGGACGCCAGAGTCCGGCCCTCGCCGCAGTGGACACAAGCAGCCGCGGGACCAGACAGAAATCAATAGGCGAGCTATTTTCACAGGGCTAGTTTGAACCTCTCAATTATCCTTTAAATTACATTTTCTATTTTATTACAACTCACACGCCTTGGTGTGGCGTTGCCATGGCGACGATGCTTATGAACTTTAATGCCCTTCTGCGTCGGGCTGGGTCGAGGGTTTGGCACTGCGGTGGGGGTGGGGGCGGGGGCGGGGGGAATGGGGTCTTCAGCGCGGGGATGGTACTGTCCCGGGGACGAGCAGAAATAGGGTCAGCGGCCTTCCCCTCCCTCACAGCACGAACGTGCGCACGCATACACCTACGCATGAGCAGTACAAATGTTTGGGTGTGCAAACGCGTAAACCCACGCTGCAAATGGCACGCGTTCACAAATACACGCATCCACACACACACACACACATAAGTAGCTTGATAGTGAATTTAACCAGTTGCTATCTGCCTTTGGAATTATTATCGGCCATCACATCTGGATTTCGAACACAAGCCAGCCACGTTAGCTCCCTCATACCCCTCCCCACCAGCAGCACGTGACATCTTCTGCACGTCGTCCTTCAACCCCCTCCCCCTTTCTTTTTCCGGCGTCGGCCTACCCCTCCCATCTCTTCAAAGATAAGTAGTGTCCAGCCGACATCGTATCTGAGGAGACTTGTCAGCGGGACGCTTAAATATCTCAACCTTAGGAAGACATATTGGGGTTTTTTTTACATCTTTTACATCTTCCCGACTGTGTGGCTTTTCAATGGGTCATTATCTGGCAGTTCGGCTTCCTGGCCAGTATAATGGTCAGCAGACAGCGAGGGTGGGGGAGAACTGAGGGAAGGGGTTGTTTCGGGGCTGGGTGTGGTGAAGGGGTCATCGAATCGTGCTCTCGGTCCGGCAGAGCACCACATCGTGTGCTTATGACAGTCATCGACGGGTCACGCTGCCGAAAAATCACAATGCTTTTTTGTTGGTCAGCGTGTGTACTGTGTGCTTTTTTGTTGGTCAGCGTGTGTACTGTGTGAGTGTGGGTGTACATTTGATCAATGCGTATACATCTGTTTCTAACGTACCACAGTACACAACACTCTGAATTCAGATGGACAGACATGCAGGCAAGCAAGCAGGAAGGATGAGAAGAAAAATATGAGTTGAGTGACACCTTTAAAATGCTGCCTAATAGACGAAACCACGAAGGATAAGGAAATCGGATCTTGCATGAGGGTCTTACTTCGTCTTGAGCCAGCTGAAATTAATTATCCCCCCTCCCCAAAATAATAACAGCTTCATTCCCGGAATCAAAAAGCTTTCTTTTTCCTAAACGACAATCCCACTTTTGCCTTTCTCTCTCCGCAGCTAAAAGTCTTTCGAGACAGAAAAAAATATTTCCTCAGACACCTAAGGAGCCCCTTGCGTGCTGGATCTCTTCATTTTACTCTTCTGCCTGATTCGCTCCCCACCGTTTTTCAACGCCAGCCACATTTTTCAGTTCTCTCCCAAACAAGACGCCGCTTAGCCTATGCGAGAAGTCTGTTTGCAAAGGTCCTTCGCAGTCTGACCTTGACCCTACTTTTTAACCCTCGCCGTCTGGAAGAGGAAGAAAAAAGTTTGAAATGGATGTGGAACTTACACAACTATCGCTTTATAGTGTTCGACTATGAATCACGTTAAAAATACAGAGAAAGAAGACAGGAACTTAAGTGCTTGGGCAGCTTTTCTTGTGTGCATCCCATGGCTTAGTTCTTTTTGTCTGTTGTGTTAATCGGAGAAAATAACACATCTCCGCTCATGAGATGCAAAATTTCACGCGTTTATAATGTTATCTCGGGAAGGGAAATTGTGACGTTTTTTCAATACTTCTGGACAATTACGTCGTCTAGACAGCAGCCAATGGGAACAGCCAGGAGGATGTGATACTTCCGTTAGAATACTTTCTGTTATACGATTACTTCTACCAAACTTCCTGCATTGTTAACAAAGGCTAATTCGTTTGCGTTTTTAACATATAACGAGTTTAAATAGCCTTGTGTTCGTCTGATTCTCTATGTCTAGAATCTAGATTCTATAGCCAAGTCTTGGCGTCAGTGTCTGATTTGTCTATTCCAGCACACGCTTGGCAGAACATATCCAGTCTGACTCGCTTGCTTATCAATTTTTTCAGCTCGTACTTACAGAGAAGACGCACTTATATGATGTGCAAGGGCGATAATTTGGCATATGCTCTTACTATGAGTCACGTAGTTTTTATTCTTTTGCGCAATCTCATATTTGTTTAGCAGGGCCTATGATTAGTTATTTTCAAACTATGCCATTTTTAAAATAAATTTTTAAAGTCTTTGTGTTACAAATACATTCGTTCTTGCAATTCGGTAATCTTTCCCTCTCACATACCCCACCAACGCTCATTACTCCTTTCCTTGCTTTCTTCTTTCAAACTCCAGCATTGGCCTTTCTTGCCTAGAGACCGGTTCTCCATCTAGTATGCATCAAATTTGATATTGCACAGGAAATTAGAATTAAAAATTTATCTCAAAGGGTTTTTGCCGTCGGACACCCAGCGTTTTAATTTCACAACTGCCCGGTAACGGCCCGTCCGCGGCCGCCGACATGATAAACAAAGGACTGTTCAATGGACTAGTCCCGTCAGTTCAGCGTCTGGCAAGCTAACGCATGTGTCTTCTTTAAAATGTTTGTAAGGAATTATTCACGATGTTTACTCCAGCGGTTTGAAGCCCTTTGATGCAAGCTATTAAATCTTCAATCAGCCTGCAGTCAGATGAGCTCGTGTGTACCCCAGCGTGCGCATACGAAAACGAAGATATCAAGTTACTAGGAATAGTTCAAAGAGAGAACAACAGTTTCGAATTAACGTTATCTCTAGAGCAGCTAGAAAGAAAGAGTTTGCTAAACTTCTATGTTCTCTCATTAAATGGGCCTCTTAGTCAAACGTCATTTGCAGCTGATGTCTGGTCCATACTAGTGACACGGGTTAGGAGAGCTGGAATGAAGACATTGCCGTTTTCCTGTATTTGCAGAAAACAGAGAAACGTCTGCATCCCCCGAAGTTATATTTTATGATCCAGGGACCTTTTACTCTGCCTCGGCCATGGTGTGTTAGTGGTCCCGCCGATGGAAATTTCATTTGCTGGAGCCTTTGGCAGCCCGCCGAAGTGAAGATGGTTGCCGCGATGCGGAAGCCATCAGTACTCTAATGAAATTCTGTTCCGGATAAATTTTTCACGAAGGTCAGGCGATGGACAGCGACTGCTGGGGGCGAGAGAGGTAGAGAAGGTAGCGTCTGTGAGGTTTAGAGTTTTTATTCAACAATATGAAAACGTGGAGAATGGCTGAATACACTTAGCTACAAATGGCTCGACTGGCTAATGACGACGTGAACCTTGTTAGCTGTCTAGTAGATACGGACGGACGGAGGGACGGACAGACGGACAGACGACGGTTGGCTGGTTGGATGGGAATACATAAACAAGAATACAAAATTTTTTTATTTAAAAAATTAGAGAAAACGGTTGAGAGTGAATTTTCAATCACTATAAAAAGGAGAGGGGATGGGAACAAGAATTAGCACCTGAACAGGTATGTCAGTTATTCTGGAAGCGCAGTAGTGACAAATGCAGAGTGTAGGTTAATATATGACACGACAGAGCTACTGATAGTGACGTATAATACAGCAAAACCTCCCTTATAAGACTTTCCCATATACGACCTCCTCCACCATACAACCCAAAACTTGTTGACGGAGACCATTTACTGTACAAACGACCTCCCATTTACGACTCCCTCCTTAACCCGACCAACGACCGACGAAAGTGACCGGTTTTTGCGCAGTATACGACCTTCCCTGATTGACCGGAAAAAGGTTAGCAGACTTCCTTTTGCAAAGATGTCCCCTGAGAAACGCTAAATCTCGACCCCAAATCCCATGAGAAGCGCAAAAGACCTGTTTTAAATCTAGAAAAGAGATTGAAAGTGCTTCTAACAAAGAAGCAACAAAGATCAGTCAGCAATAAATATTGCATCCGACATCCATGTAAGACTTTACGCCTAATGGAGTGAAGCAAGTGACGGTTTTGTACAATATACAACTTGCGTGTCCTTTTCGACATTTTACAGTAGGACAAATAGTTTATATCACAGATTTTATTGTAATTCATTCCTGAAAGTCTTATTTCATATTCTATGTTTAAGCGTTTGTTTCGGCTGATTCACCAGACAGTCAGTGCCTGAAATGTTTAACCCAATGTAAACTGTGGGAGTTGCGAGGGGTAGGTAGTGGGTAGAGAGCTGCGTCATACTAACGTGTGATCTCAGTAATTGAGATGCGGAAAAAAAACAATTTTAACGTGCAGTTCAGTGGTAAATTAAAAAAAATTCAAAACACATGTTTCAGTTGACTGCCATGATAACGTACCTGCAGATGTGTTTATTTCTCACCCCATCCATCACCGTACATGTACCTACATATACTAACGGTTCGGTGCAACTAGTCGATCCTCCCGTATAAGACGCCTCCATTTTACGACCTGATTTTGGCTGTTTTTTCAAAGTCGTATATTGGAGGTTTTACTGTACAAGGTCAAAGTCGTATATTGGAGGTTTTACTGTACAAGGTCAAAGTCGTATATTGGAGGTTTTACTGTACAAGGTCAAAGTCGTATATTGGAGGTTTTACTGTACAAGGTCAAAGTCGTATATTGGAGGTTTTACTGTACAAGGTCAAAGTCGTATATTGGAGGTTTTACTGTACAAGGTCAAAGTTGAATGTAGCCATCGGTCTGCGCTGGGGGGAAAAACTAATAAGTACTTGCTGTAAAATAACGCGTGCACGCCGTCTCTTCCCTTCTTCTGTCTGTCTGTCTGTCTGTCTGTCTGTCTGTCTGTCTGTCTGTCTGTCTGTCTGTCTGTCTGTCTGTCTGTCTGTCTGTCTGTCTGTCTGTCTGTCTGTCTGTCCCCATCCCTTCCTCTCTCATGGCTCCCCCGTCACTCACGTTCTCGCTTCCTCTTCGCTTACTGTGTATCCTCCGACAACCACATCCACAGAATGCATAAACGCGCTAGGAAGATTGTTTGAATGTTGTCATTAAAGAAGCGGAAAACCATTGTAGCTGCAAGGTGGTGACTTGATCGACAAGACACGCACACGCACTCACGCACACGCACGCACACGCATCCGCACACCACGCACGCACCACACACGCACCCGCACACCACACGCACGCACCACACACGCACACGCACGCACCACACACGCACACCACATGCACACCACACGCATACGCACACATGCATGCACACACACCCACACACACGCACACATACACACACACAGTGAAAGAGTGTACGGAAGTGGGTGATGGTTGGGGGAGGGGTTCGGGGGAGCTTGTGGCAAGCAACGGCAGAACAGTAGAGAGTGGGGCGGGGGAATCAATTTCATACAGTGAAAGGCAAGTGAGCTGCCCAGACAATAAAACCATATGGAATCGCTGTCCTGGCTGAGTTGTAAAATTGTTTGATGCCTTCGCCTTTGAAAAACTCAACACTTTCATCAACAGCGCGGTCCGTGAAAACCACAGGCTGGTCAATTACGCGAGACGTGCGCAAAAAACTGCAGTATCGAAAAAGTGACAAAGAACAGAATGAGAGAAATTGCTTCCATTGGTCAATATTCATTTTTTCCCTCGCCCACCGCTGCTACGTTTCTTCAGCGCATACAGAACGAGAGTTAAATCAATTTCAAAAAGGGAAATGAGAGCAGAAATTCATGAAATGGAAATTAAACCTGCGTGCCACCGACAGCCTGGTGAAGAAAAGTGATTTTGTCGTTTGATTTGTTTTCTGTGATCAAGAGCCGACACAGGACGTGGCGAGAAGGTTTTGAAGAATTGGCTTTAAAGGCATATGGTTCTCCTGCCATGAAGCTGCATCAGCTCACATGGTTATAGATAGCTCGCGTCAGTTGTTTCAAATCATCCAGCCATGCTGGTTATCATTTTGTTGTTGCTTTTGTTGTTTTAGCGTGTCTCTAGTGTTATGGAGTCTATTTTTACAACGCAGTGTAATGGTACTGGGAGTTTGTGAACTGCAAGCAGAAGAAAGTTTTAGTTGGTACTCAGGGATCAAGTAAGAAAGGAGAAGGAAAAGGAAAAAGATGAGTAATGCGATGTGAATAAGAAGGCTCCAACACAAAAGATTTTAAGTGGGTGAATGAGCGAATGAGGGAGGGGAGTATGGAGGAAATGAAAAACATGCTATGACAGCGAGAACACTTTAACTCTGAGCTGCAAGAAACCCTTTAAAATTCCTCGTGTTCGTAGCTTGGGCAGATTTTCTTTTACGTTATAAGAACCCATACTGCAAACACAGTGCTTACGTACCTACCAAGCCAGGCTATTTCATTACGTGATATGACCTGACCTGGTGCACAAGTGACTTCGTGCAATAGCAAACCGCAGTCATCAAATAGATAGGACCACTGATGTTACACACACAAGATGATGTCATCAACTAGGTAGGACCACTGATGTTACGTCATCAGATGATGTCATCAAATAGTACCACTGATGTTAGGTCACCAGAGGATATCATCAAATAGGTAGGACCACTGATGTTACGTCATCAGATAATGTCATCAAATAGGACCGCTGCCAAAGTATTGTTACGTCATTCATACATGATGTCATCAAATAAGACTACTTACTGCCAGTAACGTAACAGATGGTATACTGTAGGAATAACACAAATTCATTGTTTTGTCATCGAGAGATTTCTACGCCAATATACAACATTTACAGGTAGTCTCAGCAAGTAAATTTGCATATTAACAGTGCCACCTTTGTGCACGTAATGCTGTGGATGGTTTAACACAAAATAAAGTCCAGCCTATATCTGACGTCAGCAGGTGAGCTTCCACAATATGAACAGTGCGAGTGCACAAAAGACAAAGTCGGCAGCTGTTTTCCCGCAATAGTTCGCAGAAATTGAAACGCGTGATTGGGTTTTATCTTCAAGCCACCAAAGCCCTGGGCCTGTATGGACAGTCACGTCATACGTCTCGCAAAATGATTCGTCTCTGGGTCTCAAGGGGCAACTGACCCTCTGAAGGGAAGCACTGTTAAGGCTGTGCCCTCATAACGGTCTGTTGAAGTACGTCTCAAGTTTTTAGCCATTTGCAAAAGCTGTCTGTGTTCTCTGATCCACAGCCGCATGATTCATCCTTAATAGGTTTCAAAAGATTGAAATACCAGCGAGAGTTGCTTCTCGCAGCTTTCCTGCCTATGTTCCCTCCCTTTCTACCGTCCTACACCTATGCGTGTGTTTTCATGTGATTTTCTATTTTTTTCTACACTCCTCGCATCAGCTTCCTACTGTGTACCTCTGCGTGTGTGTGTGGGTGCATGCGCGCGTGTGTGCGTGCGTGCATCCAAACGAGAAACTTTTACCATGCATGAAATGGGAAAAGAGAGAAGTTAAAAACCAACCAATATTTCTTGGGTAAAAAATCCATAGTAATGGCGAATAATTTCAGTATAATAAAATACAAAGTTGCCCTCTAATTTTGTCTAATTTACTTAAGTATTTGCTTTTTTAATATGCGCAGTCTTATTTGAACGGGCTTTATTTTCCTTTAATGGAGTTTAAAATGGACGAGAATGGGTCGTTGTTTGCCGGACATGGTAAAATGTATGCGTGGTCTCATCAGGCGAGCTGGGACACATATTCATCCACTAGAGAAAGACCTTCAGGGAGTTATCAGTCTGCAACAATTCCAGACTGTTCAGGGATCCATATTATCGTGCAGTGTATTGGTAACAACATGTAAAGTTCCCTGCAGACGACTTGATATTTCTCATCAGAATAGGTTCGGAGGTGAATCGAGGTCACGTTTGTCGTCCAGTGTCCATGCAGCTTTAGTTTCTGGTTCTGCTTCTGATTTCTTTCTCCTGACTTTTCTGCGCGCGTGCAGCCTGTCTGGCTCACTCCGTCTGGAACGCGATGGGTGGGAGTTCGTGTTTCTGTGTACATCTCATCATGGGTTTGCTCCGTTGGGATCTCGTTACGCCATGTCTGACCTCCGGGCCACTGTCTTCTCCGATGGACTGAAGGATCCTGGGATGTGGACGCGCTACTTGAAACTCTACACATAATCCCTGGGGGATTCGAACATGAGCCAGTGATTTTTGAAGTTTGATGGTTGTTGTTTTGCTCTGATGAAGCAAACAGTTCCAGAAGATGAAACGAGGCTGGCCCTAAACACACCCTGGTTAGAACTCCACCAGACTCCTCCGCAAGACGAGAGAGATCGCATGTGCTGGTAGAGTTTAAAGGAGAAAGGCACGCTCACATCCGAAACAAATCAGCCTGTTGTTGGGGGAAACATGGTAGTGTAGCCTTTAATTAAGCTGCGAAGCGTCTCCGGTGGGGAATCATTTTATCATGATAGCTCCGTTCTCAGCAGCCTTCACCGCTGGTAATCGCCAGTACAGTGTGAAATCCGTTTCAAAATCTCTTAACGACCTCCCCCACCTGGGTCAAGATTGTCAAGAGGCGCAAACCCAGATGCTTTCGATCAGTGATGCAGCTACAATTTCTTGCCACTGTGCCTGACATTCTCGATACTTTTTATATCGTATAAATATGATCGATTAAAAAAAGTCTATTCGCAGTTTAGTGTTAAATATGTAGTGTTTCATTTTCAATGCAGTATCGCATATTGTTACAAAATGAATACATGGGATCTCTATTTTCCCCACCCCAACTCTACTTTCTCTCCTTGTGTGCTTGTCAATGTAGAATCGCATACCTTTGTCACCAACTGAATACATGGGATCTCTATTCCCCCTCCCCCCCCAAAAAAAACCCCATTCTACTTTCTCCACTTGTGTGCTTGTCAATTTACTATCGCATACTTTTGTTATAAAATGAATACATGTGATCTCTCTTTCTCCCCCACTTCCCATCTCTTCCCCACCCTCTTTCCCCACACTAACTCACCAACTCACCAGTCCTGTGGACTTGTATGCTCGTCACACCGCTCCCATTGAAGCAATCTTCTCTTAGCTCAGTTTCACACACTTTCCTCTGGCACTTCAGACTTTTAGCTTTCACGAACACAAGCACTTGAGAATCCTGCGACCTGTCTGTGACCTTCTGTTAATGGAAAAGGCGTTGCCAGGCGATCTCAAAAAGTAAACACAGTTGAAAACTCCTATTTGCTTTATCCTCTAAGCCGCCACTTCTAAAACCCCTCTCCCCTCTTTCCCTGTACAGTATGGTTCGCGTTTTCCCTCACGTGCTGGAAAACACCTTCTGTTTTCTTGCGTTATCAGTATATTGTGAAAATATATTTTGAAATTGAGCACCTTGGAAGGGTAGTATGGGAAGCTTAGGAGGAATCTTTCTTAAATTTATATATTTGAGAACATGCGACAGACAGACTGGCTGGCAGAGAGAAAGAAACAGAGATAGACGAACGGATGGACGGATGGACCGATGGTTATACAAGGACAGCCCTAAAATCTCCTTGAGGTTTTTGTTAAGAATCAGAATCTGGAATTAAAAATTCTCCGTATAACTGACTGTTTATTCTAAGTCTAGTCCTTCGGACATTAACTTGAGTATAAATATACTTTTCTCGTGAACACTTGACATAAACGTCACTGTGAATAATAACAATATCACGAACGACATGGGCGGCCACCAGCTGAAAGCATTTACCAATTTTCTTTTAATAACCTCTGCGACCGCCATACATCAAAAAATGGTGGGTTTTTACCTGATGTCTACAGCGTCATTCGCTCTCCAGTTCGTAAGCAATTCATTGGCAAACGTTCTCAATTTATCATGCAGTTTAATCGAAAAACAGATGAACGAACTTCAAGGTCAGGGAACTGAAGGTCGTACTCATTACTGCCTTGCTCGCTCGTGAAAGACTCATCAGCGTTCGTAAATGGTTGTGATATTTTTACACTCTTGACCTTAAGTGTGATATAAATCACTTCTACAGTCTCTGGACTCTCCGCCCTTTTGATTTTTTTCCTCCCCGGGGCTTGGTTTTTGGATGTCTGTATACGTCCCTTCGATAGTTCGTTAGCGCAGGTCTTGATAAACGGCCTGGTAGCGCCTCGGTAAAGCACGGGTCACACAGACACTGTGCAGACTGTGAATTGCAGGTTCCGATCTGGTGTCCAGATTACGCCATTCCTCACGATGCGGCACATGGTTTCCAGCCAAGGCCGGCTGCGATGCCATGATATATAGATAACTTCAGCAGCAGGTTTGGCGTAAATCAGAAAACGAAGAACTGGGGTTGTTGTCGTTGTTTTGGTTGGGATTTTTGCTTTTTGTTTTCTGGATGGTAACTTTGAACTCTGCAGTGTGTGCTCTAAAATTATCCAGCAACAACCACCACTCTGTTTGTAATCACTTTAAAATGCCCATACATTTTTGGACTGTGTTTTAAAAAATATCTGTAAAGCAAGAAATGAACTGATTGAAGCAGAGAGAGAGAGAGAGAGAGAGAAATAACGGAAATAGAATGTGAGAAAAAGAGAAGAACGAGAAGGTGAGAGAAAAAGAAGCAAAAGGAATTAAAGAACATAGAGGAAGAGAATATTTGTCTTAACTAAGATCAACTTCCGTTGTTTATCCTTTTAACAATATGCGTGCCAGAGAGTAGGTACCAGGTAGGTTAGTGAGGGGCATACAGTACAGTTTAGAGGAGAACATTCCATCCAAGACAGATCTGAGCCTGAACTTAACACTTAGCAGGCCAGGCATAACTGAGAGGTCAGACACACCATTTTAAGTCGCGCAGCACTCAATAACTATATACAAAAGAGCCGTAACTCCAAACCATGCATCGTCCACTAGAGTCACCAAGCATGCAGTTGCCCACCACACCCACACGTGCAGACTGGAAAAGGTCAGCAGCAGACATTTAACACTGATATATAAACTCTAGTGGGGAAAGGAAGGGGATACTCAGAGCTACTTTTACTTGGATACTGGGAGAGATACTTGGTCAGAGAGACGCAGACGGGTGAAGTTGATCGTCTACAAGACATGGAGAGTTACTAAGTTGTAAACTGGCCCGCCACTTGGACTATCACTGATTGCTGAATAAAACTTTGATGGACCAAAAGAAAAGATGAGACTGATGAGGTGTTGGAAGAAACAGTGGTGAACGTTCAGTGTGGTGAAGGGGCATTAACACAGATTTCGCTACATGGCCCTTTCTGGAGCAGTGACGCTCTACACAACGCAGCATGGCCCTTTCTGGTGCACGTGAACACGTCCGCAGGTTTTACAACTCGTAATGCTACATCCTTCGCAGACAAACGTATTACAACGCCGTAGTGGACTCTGACTCTCCTTACTTATATCAGCATCGGGTAATACTTGATTTAAATCCCCTTGTTTACAGTCACGACATGTAATTTTTTGCAATAACGACATGTAATGTCTGACATTATGACGAACAATACTGCAATTCTGCCGACTTTCCCCAGCGACAAGTGTGTGTGTGTGTGCTTGCGCGCGCGTGCGTGCGTGCGTGTGCTTGTGCGTGGGTGCTTGTGCGTGGGTGCGTGTGCGCGCGTGGTGAATAAGTGAGCGAGCGAGTGTGTGTGTGTTTGTTTAAAGATACCAGAAGCAGAGCGCCATTTATTCTCGTGGAAACTCGATGTCAGGCCCTAACCAATTCAATGGCATGTCTTTCGAAGGAGTAGAAAGATATCTGGTCCATGGAATGAGTGACCTGGTCAGTAACGTTTGTGAACAGTTCCCGACGACACACACCAGCCTACCTACCCTATGACGTTACTTCCCTCACTTTGCGAGAGCAACAGTGGCCTTAGGCTCTTGTGTCAGGTTGCATGAGCATGACCTGCGCGTCTCCTGTTCGTACGCAAAGCTGCGTCTAAGACTGACAGAACGAATGGGCCTTATGATTGGGGTTTTTTTGACCAAAACCCAGCTTTGGATATTAATGACTAGGTATGAACACTATAAATAAATAAATAAATAAATAAATAAAATGTGGATTTTTAACGCGCGAAAACACATTTCATGCACACTTCGCGCGGACGAGCGACACAGACACTCTAGTGAAAACAATGAAACACACACACACACATAGAGGGAGAGATGAACGGAACACTGACCAACAGGTTGGGAAACAGATCGTCCTTCAGTCACAGATGGGTGTAAAAGTATCATAAGAGACACTAGCAGGATCCAATTGAGCAGGGTTGGTAAGGCACGTGTGTGGAAAGAAACAGGACAGCGGTAGATGGTGGAGGGGGGGGGGATGAGACTGAACAAGGCCTCAGATTAAGCGCAATCTTTCCGCCTTTTTCGGGAATTCTGTCCACTTCCCGGGGTTCTCGTGTGGTGACCTTGTTGTGAGTTAGGGCGCCGGGAACTTCTTCCGTTAAAGGTACTCAGACACAAAATAGCAAGTAGGAGCGACAGCTATTACTATGTATTACAAACTATGATTTGTTGTAAACAGATTTCTTGCGAAAGTCTTCATAACATCAAGAAAACACGATCCAATAATCCATAAATGTAACACTTTTTTTCGTCTGCTGCACGGCTGGAGGGAAATCTTGCGGAGATGAGAAACTACGGTCCTTCTCTGGTTGACGTCAAGCCTCTCGCCCAGATCTCTTTGTTATTCTGTTCTACAGCGGCGGCTGCTAGAACATGGGGAGGCACTGATTGACGTGCATGTTACCACAGTCGACACAGCCATCTGTGTGATCAGTTGATCACCGAACGCGAGCACATAATGAAAAATTTAATTGTGGCTGTGATCAATACCTGTATTTACCGTTTTAGAAGGATTGTTGCATGTTTCTGCTGTTACGGATGTGTGTCCCAGGACCTTTAAGAGGAAGACAGATGCAAAAGGAGAGCTAGCAAACACCAGCGACTGCGTGGGTGGTTTCCCCCAGTCTGCGTGGTTTTCTGTCTCTCCGTAAAAGTGCCCATTTGTCCTCTGGAATTTATGGCTACTTCTATGTATGAGAAGTAGAACTTTCATGCAAGCCTGGTCACCCAGTGCAAACGCTGCTCGTCAAACTTCGAGTTGACCATTACCGTCATTGAAGTTGATTTATTAAAATTAATTTGTGGTGGGTTCGGGGGTGGTGGTGGTTGGGGGCGGGTTGATGTTGTGCCCGATGTAGTCGTGCTGTTACCTGTAGAGAAGAACGAACGTTTCGAACCTGCTTGGCGTGCGTCATCACAACGGTTATGTGTATGGGGAATGACGGGTAAACATACAAACGCACACAACACGCGCGCCTGCAAGCATCTATACTAAGAATCACACACATCCATAGACTTCTAAGCACGCACGTGTTCACTTTAGCGCGCACGCACGCATACGTAAACATGAATTAGCACTGTCGCGCGCACGCCTGCACATGCAAATATACCCACGTACCCGTGCACGCACGCACGCACAATAAAGATAGACGAGCATCATTCCAGTACATTCGCTTCCTTGTAAACTAAACACACCGGTCCAGTCCCAGGCCAACAAAAAAAGCAAGCTTGGCTTCTAAAGAATGTTATCTTTCTATTGCTGCCCTCTCTTACCACGCGCGAGCCCATCCCTTCCACGTCTTTCTTCTCACGTCCAGTTCGGGTCAGCCATCTTGAAATTGCGAAGCTGGTCATTCAGGCCTGCAAAGCACTGCCCTACCCCTCCCCTCCTTTCTGCCCATGGCCCCCCCTTCCTCTCTGATGAACGCGGGATGGATGGCTGGAAGCGCTGACCTTTCCAGTGGACAGGACGAAATGGAAATTCGATTGAATTTTGTCCGGAAAAGTGAAACCAGTAAAGCTATTAAAGATGCAGTACTAAAAATATCTCCGCCTCGGTCTTCCGTGTCTAGGCTTTGGCCTTCCTGTATGGAACAGGGAGACGCGCATTAAGCTGCTTCCTACACGACAAAGCTACTCGTCAATGCTAACCTCTGTCGCCTGGCTGGCAACTGCGGAAATAAAAGCCTGACATAAGGCTTCAGCTTAGCGTGGTGTCAACATTCTCTATAGTACGATCTTTTTCAGAAGTGACCTGTCATACACTTTATGAATAAATAAGCAAACAAAAACAGAATAGCAAACGGGGGTTAATTTAAGGTTTCAAATCCATCAAGTACTTCCTGGCCTTCCTGGAGGGTTTGTCGAAACATAGTTGCCACGTCCTTTCAAGCTTTTGCGCGGGGTGAGTTTGTTTGTTTGTTTGTAAATTCGGTTTGTCTGCTATTTGCTCAGGAGCCTCTCAGACTTTTTACACTCTTTTTATGCCCAATGTCTTGTTTTGGAGTCTTACAGAGCTTTTCCATTTTTTCAGCTAATAGCTTCCTCACAGTGCTTGTGATGAGAGGGTCTTATTTTCATACTGATGATGATGATGATGATGATGATGATGATGATGATGATGATGATGATGATGATGATGATGATGATGGAAAAAGGAAAAACAATCCAGCTTAAGTTTCAAGTGCTGTATGTGTACTGGTCCCGCTCAACGAACGTTGTATATGTCTTGTGATCGGCTTCCATTATACCCATCCCTCTCGCTCCACAGACTTGGCTGAGTCCAGCTCAGCTTGCACTTCTTTCAAACTTTCATTCGCCACGTTCCCTCCTTCCCATGCGTCTCCCTCGCCACCATCACTGCCCTCACCGTTACCTGTAAGTGAGAATTCAAACATTTTGTCTTAATATCCTCGCCTACGACATAACGTTAAACGACAGTAGTAGTGACTGGCACCTCTGCGCCGTAAGAACGCGTGCTAATTCCTCTCTGGGCAAACGCACGCTCGTGTACTCGGGCCGTGACAGTTACCTCCCCTTGCTGGACGTGGTCGTTTTGGTTCTCTCCCCTCTGGCCATCCTCTGACTGACCCCCTTTCTAACATCCTACGTCTGCTGGCCCGGAGACCCCAACCGCCACCATACCCCCGCCCCATCCGCCTCTCCCTCTCAGGCTCACCCCGCCAGAGGTATGTCGGTGAATTCTGCACACGCCATCCTGTGGTCACCTCATTATGACCACGGGAGGAAGGGGGAGAACACTCTTCTACTAAAGCGTGGTCAGTGGCACTGCTAGCTAGGCCTGCATCCTGCAGGATATTGGACGTTCGATTTTTTTTCTGGGATGCGTGGACCGGAGAGGAGCTTGCCGTCCTATCCATCTACTGCTGACAGTCATTTCTCGATTCAGACAAGTTTCGTGTTCCTATCAAAATGAAATAAAAACACGGACTTGCCCGCAGACGCAGTTACCTCCCATCTCTTTTCTCTTTTTTCCCCCCTGTATGGTATTAATTCGTGTCATTGACGGAGGTCACAGTGCGACGAGCTGTCACCTGAACGTAGATGAATAAAAGACGACTCTAGTGATTGTGCCTGATGTCGCGCCGACATTGTACGTCTCTATCCGGCATTTTTATTAAAACTTTGAACCAGAAAATAAACGAAGCTTAGTTACATGAGGTGACCATTCCCGTCATGCTGCTTATAGAATTAGTGTGAAGTTCTCTAAACAAAGGAGGGAGAAATTGGCAAGATGACAGAGAAATGCCAAACGACGAAAGAAACGTGAAATAAGAGATGAGAAAAAATCAAGAATGTTCATTTAGACCATCGTACAACCCCCGTATTATTCAAGAAGACAGGCAGGCAGACAGAGGAAGTCAAATCAGATAGTACATAGTAAATATATATATATATCCACTTTACATATATATATATATAAAACTACATATCCAACCTGCATCCAGCTCTGCAGTCTTATTTCCTCCTAATCGAATAGTAATGAGCGTGCCCTTTTGACAGAGTGTTATTGTTTCCATTTTTTAAAAAAAAGTTTCTCTGGAAATGCCAGACCGAATATAGGTGTATACCTACCAGTCGCTTGCCAATGCTCGTTAACTATTTAGGTACAGTCGCAAACAAGAAACAGAAAATCAGGCTATGTTTAGCTGTGACCAAACAGTCAGCTAACATTGTTCTTTTCGATTTTTCACATACGTACTTCTTGTCGGCTTCTAACGCACAGCTCCCGCCGCGACAGATCAAGATCAAAGGCTGTGCTAGCGAAATAATACGTGTTTTTAAATCCGGGATTCGTTGCAACCACCAGACCGATGGTGGTGCTAAAAGTTCTCTGCCCTCCGCGGGCTCAATACAATATAGGCAGAGAGATTTGCATCGCAGACGGAAAAAGTAATTATACAGCACTTGCAACACAAATACTTTATGCGCAGACATATTTCTGCCATGTTTTTCAAACAAGCTCTGGGTATGGCGTAATTCAATCTTTCTCCGCTCCACGTTTTTAAAGTCCCGGGCCTCCGAAATCGATCGATAATGGCGTCTGGATAAAAATTGGAAAGACATATGCGAAATGTGCCCTTTTGCGTCTGACAGGCATATGAAGACATTGATCGAAAGAAAATTACCGAGGAAGTTCTCACATAGCTCGTGGCTAGAGTCTGGAAAGCTTCAAAAAATGACGGGTTCGAATTTGGCAGAACTTCCATTTAGCTTTAGCTTTCAGGCCCCATTACTACCGTCCGATACCCACACCATTTTCACGTGCATGATCTACGCGCCCTCACATCGGCAGCAGGTCCGGTATGTAAAACGGACGTAAATGTGCAGGGGACGGGGGGGGGGGGGGGGGNGGGGGGGGGCGAGGAGCAAAGCTGACACTTGAGTTAGCACGGTTCCAAAGAGACAGAGATTTAAGAATAGCTTTTGTGTGGACATAGAGGGAACAGGGCGATGTGCTAGGGTGAAAGTGATTGTCGGAGGGGAAGGTTGGGTTTCATAGTATTGGGGGTGGGGGGTGGGTGGGAGAAGGTGGGTGGGATTTCCACTTCAGGTCAATTGTGCCTCGATGCCCAGTGTTTCGGGGACTAGATGATACTCAATTACTATCCTGTCGGTACTCAGATGACAGGGACTGGGACCCTGACACAAGTCTGGAGACGGATAACTCTGTAAGAACAAAATCTAGACGGTTCTGAATGAGATAGAAAGAAAGAAAGAAAGAAAGAAAGAAAGAAAGAAAGAAAGAAAGAAAGAAAGAAAGAAAGAGGGGGTGAGGGAAGGAGAAAGATAAGGAAGGGGAAAAACGAATCTGAACCTGAGATGGAATTACAATCAGTTTCTTATCAACTTGGTTTTCATATTTATATTTTATGAAACAGTTGTCAGATTTCCAGGATTTTGGGAAAGGCTGGCTTATTATTTAAACGAAGTTTTGCTGGTTTTGTTTGAATGTTTGTTGGTTTGTTTGTTTGTCTGTTCGCTTGTTTGTATAATAATGTGCGAATCCGTCGCTTGTATATTATTTTGAAACACATCTACCCTTCGTAAAGTCTGTGGCATCTGCAAAAGGTTTGTCTTTCTTTTTATTTGGTATTAGACGGAAGGAAAAACAGTTGTACAATAGCTCTGCAAGACGCACGCAATGAAAGGGAAAAAGAAAAAAAGTTACAGGCGACTCGAGAAGTCTCGGCAATCCAAACCTGAATCGACTCGATCGTTCCCAGGACACGCGCATCTTAAAAGAGGCGACGAAGACAACAACATGTCGAAGAGTCACTCAGTTCCCTTGGTGAAATCTCGCGGGGATTTGCAAGGTTCTAGATGTCTCGCCTGTCGTACGAGAAGTCGCGAGATTTCGGCGCACGGTGCACGTGCTTCGTCCGCAGACAGCCCGACACCTCGTTCGCTAAATTGATATTGAAAGGCGGCAGCCTCGTACGGCAAACATTTTGTTTTAAGTTTGGTCTGGAATAATCATCGATTTAAATAACTGCTTTTGAAGAGAACCTTTGCCGAGGCTTGGGATAATTGATTGCAAGCTGTTAAGAAGGAGGGTATGCCCCCCCTCCCCAGGTTACAAACGAGCTGCGATAGGATACCGATCCTGTGTGTGGCACACAGAGCGAGGGTCAATACCTCTTGTTTCCGCACAGGAGAGTTCTTCGCGTGTTGTTCTACCTGCAGAAGGAATCCCAGACTTTGGTACTTCACGCTGCTCCAGAAAAGCGTCCTTTCTTGACGGGACGAACGTGGGTTCTAGTTCGCCGAACCTGGCCATTTCTGCATTCTAGTTTTATAACGCACATTCTTTGGGTTAAGAAAGATCTTTAAGAACCTGGGGTGGCTTGGATGGGCGTTGTATCTCCTCTTTGTACTTAAGGATGCACATAAAATACACAGGGCAAACAGTGCTGACCGTTCTTATGACTAGGGTGCAGATAGGAACAGTCACGCTGCTCAGCCCTGGAGGGTCTTGGAACCAACCAGCAGCATGCTTTCAGGCTGTGACACACCATCCGACTTGCGCATAGCGTGCCGTATTCCAAACAGACCAAAGCCTTTTTGCGCCCAAAGACCCGTTGCCTTTGACCCCACGTGATTGGACAGTCGGCATCAATAGTGTTGGTGACACTGCTGTTTGTGTTTCACAGCCTTTACACTGCACTCGTGTGTCACAGACTTTAGCTCCTTGTAACAGACTTTAGACGCATGGCCGTTGTTTTCTCTAAAGATCACTTCGTTCAGTGGGCACGCGTTATTAGCTAGGAGTGTTCATGAAACACAGCCCTGAAAGTCTTTAACTAAAATGTCTTTCTTTCTTTCTTTCTTTCTTTGTTTCTTTTCTTTCTTTCTTTCTTTCTTTCTTTCTTTCTTTCTTTCTTTCTTTCTTTCTTTCTTTCTTTCTTTCTTTCTTTCTTTCTTTCTTTCTTTCTTTCTTTCTTTCTTTC
>SMGT01009376.1:215139-225149 GCA_004794575.1 Lanistes nyassanus
TTTCTTTCTTTCTTTCTTTCTTTAGTTGTGTTGACATACTAGCAGATCAACAAACACGATAGATGAACCGACTGCCATTTAAAACCTTCAAATGACTGAGAACTTTCTACAGTAAATATTTTTAAAAGCAAAAATAATAAACACGTATAATGGCAAACCGTATCATACACAATCACATATTTGATTCAGGAAGTTTATGTTTATATTTACTCTACTTCAGACTGCTTGTACTTAGGCGGAGATTAACAAGCCAACAAGAAATAGTTTGTAATCATTTCACAATTATGCAGCTGTAGGAATAATTCATGCAACGGATTTGAAAGAGATCATTGCAGGCATGTGAAGAAGGGTGGGCAGGAGTGGATACAATGGAGTACAGAGGGGTGAGCTGAAGGAGGAAGTGGGAGGGAGGGAGTCGGGCGGGGGTAAAGGAAGCACACGGTTAGACACGGATCGTTACGTCAAAAAGCGCAACCCTGCCGTGGGTACGGTTTGATGACTGTAATTTGCACCACTTAACTCTCCAACACACGATACTTAGTGCAAGATTCTACACAATGCAAAATCATTCAATCTGTGCGGCAGGCGTATTCTAGGTGCATTCAAAAGTTGCAATTCGTGTCATTAATAAAACTTTTTTTTTGGCTAAAATCCTTCAATTGACGAGTAGTTGAAGTTTTTTTTCCCCAGCAGTGATTCTGTGTTGTTCATGGGCGCAATTTTATGTACAATGGGGAAGGTGGATTTATGATTAGATCGTGGCCTCTCCCATTTCCGTGTGGAGTTTAGGGCAATTATAGTTCAGCGAGCACGAAACAAGTTGAGAAAATATTTCGCTAAGTGGTTATCGAGCCTGCAGTTTATGCATAGACTGTAACAAGTAAAACGCCAGTGAAGATCATTCCGAAAGTGTAGCTAGTTAAATGCCAGTGTAGCTACATGCCAAAACTGTAACCAGTTAAATGCCAGTGCAGCCACATTCCAGAAGTGTAAATAGTTAAAGGGCAGTGTTGTCACATGTCGGAAATGTAACTAGAACTAGTTAGAAGCCAGTCATGTCATGTGCTAAGACCTGTGACAAGTTAAGCGCCAGCATAGCCACATGCCAAAACTATAACCAGTTAAAAGCGAGTGCAGCCACATGCCAGAAGCGTAACCAGTTCAAAAGCCAGTCATGCCAGGTGCGCAAAACTATGGCCAGTCAGACTGGCTGCTTAAACGTCCCGCCACAAACTATGTGCTTATCAAGACGGTGCCGCTTAGACAAAGTTTACCCGCTGCCACACTGGGACTGCTGTCGCAAGACGGGCTTCAGTTCGCTGTAATGCCAGGCGTCTGGCAGGGCAGCTACTAGATGGTCAATTTTTAAAGTCTTAGGTATGACTCGGCCGGGCTACGAACCACCGACCTCCCGCCTCGGAATCGGACGCCTTGACCACTAGACCACCGAGGCGGATGGCCAGTCAGGGATGAGGAAATATGGTGGTCTAGGGGCCCATGGGTACTGGAAATCTTATATTTTCTTATACCAGATCATTAAAAATTTAGACGACTAGAAATTTCAGATGGCTTAGAATTTCCCCATCCATGCCGCGATTTTCGATTTATAACCGGGTTGTGATAGTTTATGTTTACAATTTAACCACACCTTCCGCCCGGAGAACTAGTCAATCGACGCCCGTTCTTCGCATCTTGACGTCAGCTGCGTTCCCTGCGGACTCGTGTACGCGCCCTCTCTTCGAACAAGCATTTAACCAAGTTCCAGAGCATTTTCGCTAGTGTGTTTATTTTTCTTTTTAATCAGTGAAGGCGGATGTGTGATAGAAGCTATAACGCTTGCAATACAAATTTAGACCTTTGTACATGCCAGATGAAGTCTCAGTCTTGATGGTGCAATACGTATAAGGTGTGTAATAGTATCACGTGTTTGTTTACATGTTGTCATTCTTAATTTCTCTCTATCTCTCATTCTCTCACTGCACAGGCGTAAAAGCATGGGGATATGCTGTTTCTGCATTCTGTAACATTGAATAAAACTAACGATAAAGCCGAGTACCACCCTGCGTTTTCAAAACATTACAAAAGAAAGTCAGCTGGCATGCACCTTGTCTTCAGTTAAGACACCAACGAAAGCCTACATAAAAATTTCTTGGCAGGTACTGCATACTTGAGTTCCCCCATCCAAACCAGAAGTTCTTGCTGTAGTGATAAAAATAGATTATTATTGGGTTCTTTTACAAATAAATTGTAATAAATATTTATTCTTTATTTATTTGTGTTTTGTTTGTTTTCCTGCTGGGACGTTTCGGATCATCTATTCTTCTTTGGACAGGCATTTCGACGTCACAACTTTTAAATTCTCATATCCAGTATCCACTGCTTTTTTAAGAAGAGTACGAGCGTAAACAGATGTTTCCACAGAAAATGGTATCAGACCGCAATACTATGAACGCACAAGATGCCCGTGGTTTGTACAGATGGCCTCAAGAGGATACACTCGGAAGGTTTGTGAAATGTTCTGCTTTCAGAAACCCCGATCACTTACTTATTTTCCTTTCAAAGGGCAGGTGTGTTGGATGTTGATTCACTACTATTAAACGCGTGACCTTTTTTTCCCCTTTCCCTTTTCTGGAAATGTCAGAACAAAACGCAAGATTAATGTGTTCGTTTGCTCATTGAAAAACCTTTGTCGCGAGCAGGAAGTTGCGCGCAGGAGCGAAAAACGCGCAGATCGATAAAAAATAAAACAGGAAAATAATGCTTTCATTTTCCTTGTGCAAACATTCCGGACAAGGTGTTGAGGCTGAGCTGGCCTTCACAGGTGTGCCCAAGAAACGCTGTTCCCACATGAAATTGAGCTGGCCACGCCAGCGTCTTCTGCTTTACCGAGCACAGGGCAGCGGGGCTACCCAGCTGCTTGTGCTTGCCCAGAATTTGAATTTGGCCAGGCTGATAAAAGCGGGAGAGATGTTTAGTTAAACGACAATCGATTGCAAAGTTTCGCCAACGTCGCTTTTCTTCCGGGCTCTTTCGAGATGAAACAAAAGGAGAGGAACAAAAGAGAAATTTTAGAAACTCAAAAATTTTCAGATGATGGAGGGTCCTGATGGAATTGATTTGTCGACCATGAATGTTGTATTGCGATAACGTTCTACATCGCTAGCGCATATTTTTTTTCTTAATCAAAGCGCTTGAGTGTGCATAGAGATGACGTTAAAGTGAAGGATCCGCTTCTTTCTTTCAAGTTTTCGATTTGATGTTCGTTTGTTTATAAGTTTAAAATATTTAAATACTTAACACCTCCCACGAGTGCAAAAGAAAGTTTCAAAAGAAAGAGACAAAAATGAAACAAATTTACAAATCCATAAATGGCCTGTAAGTGGAACTGCATGAAAAAATACGCGTGCTCTATAGAAATGCAGAATTCTCCCTGGTCGGTCGGTCGGTCGGTCGGTCGGTCGGTCGGTCGGTTGGTTAGTTTGAGGTCGAGACTGAGTCGATCTGTCGATCGATCGATTGCTCTGTTTTTACTTGTGAGGGAGAGAGTAAAAAAAAGTGGGCGAGCGAACACGGAGTGGAGCGAGAACGTGTTTGAAGTTTGGATGTACTGATAGGAATTTCTAAAAGAAATGACATTTGAAATACAGACAAATGGTAGTCTGACGTGCATTGTTTTTTATTTGGTTTTTTTAACTTCATTATTATTTTCTTATCAAGTACATTTATGACTGGAAGACTGACGTGCATTGTTTTTTTAAACTTCATTATTATTCGTTTATCAAGTACATTTATCACTGGCAGTCTATTAAAGTCTTCTTCAAAGCCACAATACCTAAGGGTATGCAAAAAAGGCAACCACACAGCAAAATCAAGAACAAAAACTAAAACTAAAAAACAAAAACATATAAAAAAACAAACAGAAAAAAAAACAACCGCAGACTAAAAGTGCCCGTGCGTAAGGCTGACTCCTTCACACAAGGACAGGAAGCTTGGAGCTTGCTTTGTAAGTAGCGAGGATGAAACCTCTGTGTGCTCTGTGCTCCACCCTCCCTCCCTCTCCCCGCCCCCCTTGTTTCTCTACTCTTTTACCCCTCCCCACGCCGCCCCATCTCCGAGACACGCGCACATGAGCATGGAGGCTCTCACGCGCCCAAGCTGAAATGTTGACAATTTTCAAAAGCAACTTCAAACACAGACGTCCGCCCGAGATAAGAAGATAAAAGACCGGCGATAACACACAGGCACGCGCGTGCGCACGCACAAACACACATGCACGCACGCACGGCTTCCAGTATTGACCGCAAATGACTCAAGTAGTTGAATAGTCATGTTTTTAATTAATTCCTTCATAAAGAGGGAGGCAGATGGTTTATTACGCGAACAGCCAAAGATTTAAAGACGCGAACGGCACACTCTGTCATGGGCTTTTATCCCTGCCTGACGTTTCAAATGGTCTGAACCAGGCCAGCGATAAAGTCCGATAAAGTTCCTGTCAATCGTTCCTGAACGTGACCTTGAAATTTCAATCTTGGTTTGGCTTCCGCGAAGATCTTTCGAACAAGGGAAGAAAAGAGAAGAGAACTTGTTCAAGATATTTAAAGAGAAATGTTTTTTTCCCCGAAAGCTAGTGGAAAATATGGGTTTAGTCGAACGTGTTTGTTCTTTTTTAGTGCTAAAGACCCTTTAGTCTACACGCGCATACAGTATTGGTGACAAAGTCCAACAGACAAATTCTTTTTCCTAAGATCCTGTCAATATTGTACCTTTTATTTTTCCTATCCATCCCTCATTCCCACATCTCTACTTTCTCCCTGTCTTGATCCATCTCTCCCACCTCTTCTACTTTCCTGTCGCCCTCTTGTCTTCTCTTGTCTGTCCCTCCCATCTCCCCTCCCTCACCAGATTTGAGCCTATTTCCAATCTTTTCCCCACCAACGCTTTCATAAGTTAAGCTGTCCAGAACTATTTACATTGTAGGATCACTATCATATAGAAGCTGACATTGTGTGCGATCGTGCGTGCGTGCGTGCGTGCGTGCATACGTGGGTGCTTACGTGCTTGTCTGTGTTCGTGCAAGTGTTTGATAATCGGCGGGCCCCGGAATAATTAACAGAGAAATAGCCACAGTCCACACACCCAACCGAGTGACATTTTGGTCTCTTCTCGTCATTTCACTGATGGCTCTAGATTGATGTCGTTATAATCGCGGTTTGGGACAGCCAGCCTGATCCCTACTTAAAACATCAATGGCAAGCCATTTTTTTCCAAAGCACTACATCCCCTCCTTTCGCGTCCTCGCGGCATCTCTGTCCACCTCAACCAGCAGCCCTACTAAAGTTTCATCAGGACCACAGACAATTGCATATAGCCATCACTGTCATCAACTTCTTTAGGTCAAATTTACTCTCTCCCTGGACCAACCCCGCCGTTCAGCTCATGTCTGGTTTTGAACCGTGCCGTCTATGGCCAGACAGCGCCATCAGGCGGCCAGATAGAGGGAAGGTAATCATGACGGACGCGCGTGGCAGGGGAAACTGACCGTCGATCGATCTCCTATCAAAATAAATCTCTGCCCTGCACCCCTCTCCGCTGACCGATAGTGAGCGGTGAGACCTAGCACTTCTGACCCCCTGTTAGTTCAGGAACCCCGGATAAGTTGTTTCATATCCATGCACCCACTCATACAGACACACAAGAAAGTAACGAAAACTCAAACAATGGCGGATTTATCCTTGTGTCCAAAAGTCTAAAAAATACACAGGCGAAAACATCGCTGTAACTAATCTTTCAGTATGTGTGCGTGCTGATGTGCGCGATGGGGGTGGAGGAAGGAGGATTCACGAAATACGGATAGCATGGTCATCCATTTACGAACGTAGTCTTCGAGCCTGCTTTAGAATTTGTACGCCTCCTTATAAACAGAAGATGTGTTGTTGCAGCGTCACAGCAGGTGATTACGATTCTTTAGAAGTGTTGTAAACAAAAATGTGATGTCTTAATAACAGTTCTTAGAAAGCTGCTTTTACACGGATAATTATTGTTTACATTATAGCTCTTGGGGAAATGTCTTTGTAGTGGAAGATTTTAAAAAAATATTTCTTTGTTCTTTCTCCTTCTTTCCTTCCTTCCTGCCTTCAATCCTTTCTGTATTTCTTTCTGTCTGTCCTTTACTTCATCTGTTGGCCATGAATGTGTCAAGAGAAGCGACACTGGCCAGGTTTTGTTCAAACCTCGTTGCTTAAAGCAATACCGTAAGGTGCATCTTTCAAGAAAACTTTCAGGTGCCTAACTTGTTTTCCTTTCCCTTTCATTCATCCACCCCATCCTTGTCGATATCCTTCAGCCAGAGAGGTTGTTTTCTTCTGACATCGACGTGCACTCCATCGTCATTACTACCTTCATTTCGCCCATCGCTACCTCTCATCCACTGCAGTAATTATTATGATCAGGCTTAGTTTCCAGTCAGACTTCGTACAACGAAAACACACATCTATCAGGAACACAGGAAACATGTCCCAAGCGTCGCTAGTTTCCAGGGATCAGTCTTCACAGGCACCGGTGAGGCTCTGTCCAAGGTGGCAGCACCATGAAGGGTTTGGCAAAGCTTTATGGTTTGTCCAGGCAATGGCTTCTAATATTCTTCCCGTGGACGACGCCAGGCTTAGCAGTTTGAAAATCGATCGCCTTAAAATAGAGCCTTGCGGTCAGAGAATGCTGTCTGTCGCACTGTCCGGCAATGGACGGTAGTCTAGCATAGAACGAGAGACTTGCAAACAGGGCGAGGGAAAGCACGCACTACACTGCCTGCTTGCCTGCCTGGCTGCATGTATGCATGTCTGTCTGCTCGTCTGCCCACCTGACACATATACGTTCGTCATATATCTCCGTCCATCCACCCAGCCAGCCAGATAGACTGGCAGACGGACAGCGTTATGTGACCAGAAATGACTGTAACATACCCGATGCAATCACGATTTCACTGTTCGATCATTAATTTTCTTTTATTAATAACTGTTAAATACATTTATCGCGATGGTGCAGCCATAGTTTTGACGTCAGTCCTTTGTCGGGTTATGTCAATTTTAGAGCTTCCTCCCGCTAGTGAAAAATCGAAGAAAAGCTCTACCTTGAACTCTAATATGCAGAACTTCTTGGCCTGCACGCAGACTTTGCCAGACTGCGCACTGGCAACAAGACGCTGAAAAAAAAATCACGCACAGTAACCGGGTACACAGGATTTCGTGTTCCGGTTGTTTAAGGCTGTTATGACTGATGGAGGTAGAAGGGGAGTGGGTGACGAAGGGTGCTGCGGTAAGAGGAAGCAAACTGGACTACCCGGTGGGAACCTCCGACATCCACCCCTATAAAAGGTGCCACATGCAAATTACGCGCGCTGGACACGCGACCCGATCTACAAACCACAAAATATGTATAGGGAGTAAGCAAGAGACTCGCACGAGAACTGGAAAACAAGGGCGCGTTCTGTGCTTCCAGACCGCAGGTTTGACAAGTCACGTGATGTATCCGTTGCTGTTGTTGTGGCGGTTAGTGTGTCTACAAAAGACCCGATCAAGGCTCGAAGGAAAACGTATAATGCCCTGGCTGAATAAACACTTCCGAAGGGCGAACAAAGTGATGAAAGTAAAAATAGTATGTTTTGTGTGACGTGCGTCTACCGGAGTAGATCGGTGGTATGTATCGTTGACAACATGTGCTCTACACGTGCTCTACGCGTGCGCAGGCTCACAGGCGCTTGCACACTCACCTCAAGAGATATACCTACACATGCACGCGCGCAAACATGTAAACACACACACACACCAGGCACGTATACACGAACAAACACACCGAACACGAACACAAGCAGATAGGTGGAAAAGCGCTCTACATACTTGCACGTGTTCAGATGCGGTGCAGCGTGACTTCTGAAAGCGTGTTTTCGCGTGAAACTCTTGCCGATGCATCACACTTCGTGCATTTTGTCCCGCAGACATCTGCCTGGAAAACTTCAACATATGCTGTTAAATTAAAATATCATTAATTTAGATAGAAGCTATTTCTCAAATTAATACCGAGAAAGTCTGAAATCCAAGGCCCCACATGAACCTGGGGAGAGGAGACTTTATCTGTGGCAGGTGTACACGTTTCAGAGTTAGGCCCTTGCACCTTTATGTTTGACTATTTCATTACGCTTATCTGATTGTTCTTTTGCTTGCCTGTCTGCCAGCCCATTCTTCATTTTTGAGACGAGACCTATGGTGCTGAAGATAAGAACGCCAGACCGTCAGCTAAAGGTTTTAATAACATTGGCGAGATCGGACGAGGGGGCTGGAGGGAGGGAAAGAAAGGGATGCTGAAATGAACTCAGCGCCGAGCTCTGGAACGTCTCTGCCGAGTGCGCTGTTTAGTTTTGGAATGTGAAATTGTCATGTCTTGAAGCTTTGCTGATAGTGCGGTGCTGCGGCAGGAGGAACTGTTTTTGTCAAGCTGGCTTAAAGAAAAAGAGTTGCCCTTCAACACAAAAAGACGAGTTTCCTTATGGCAGTTTGATACCTAGGGCCCTGTTTTTTTGTTTGAACGAGAAATTTGAGCACGTCTCAGGAACAAATGGTATGAAAAGTTCTAAAACAGCCGCGCCAGAGGTGCACATACATGAAATGATAGCGACGGTTCTAACAAACATCAGAGAAGCAGGTGAGAAGGTGCTCTGACAATAGCATAAATAAGGTCGTTTTTCCCCAATGACTTCTTTCTTTCTGCATAATTTTTTCGTTACCTTTCTTTGTCATTGTATCTTTCTTCTTTCTTCTTTCCTTCTTTCTTTCCTCCTCACTTCCCTTCCTTCTTGTCATTTTTTCTTTCTTTCTTTTGGTTCATTATGTTTCTGTGTCCAGACCGTCTCTGTGGTCTGGTGGTTAAGTCGTCCGCTTCAGAGGTGAGAGGTCGGTAGTTCGTATCCGGCTGTCATTACAGAGACTTAAAAACTAGCAATCTAGTAGCTGCCTTGCCAGACCCTGGCACTACAGGGAACAGTACTAGGACTGGTTGGCCCGGTGTCAGTATAATGTGACTGGGTGGGACTGAAGCCCGTGTAGTGACAGCAGTCCCATGTGTGGCAGTACGTAAACTTGTCTAAACAACACCGTCCCGATATGCACCTAGTTAATGACGGGACGTTAAACAATAAACAACCAACCTTTTCCCTCCTTTCTGTCCCTTTTTTCCTTTCTGTCCCTTTTTTCCTTTCCTTTTTCTTCCTTCGTTCTGTCGTTCAATGCATTCTCTTTTGATCTTCTCTTTTCATTTTATTTTCTAAAATAACCCTTGTTTAATTACTGGATGGAAGTTTATCTTCCGACTGCTGCCAAGGTGATCGTTGAAACAACATAAAAGCAGCTGCGGTGTTCAAGCATCAGCAGATGAGGAGGGATGCCAAACGACGACCCAGCGCCGACGAACACGGGGGGTGGCTGATCGCCAGGACGACGTGCTGGTGGCAAGACGGAAACAAGATGTCAGCCCCGAGAGCAAAAAGTGGAAAGAAAAGCACAAGGACTCGCCGACGAATCAACGGACAGCAACTAGATGAAAGATCACGTGTACACAAGGTGCGGTCTCTCTATCAGGCGGTGCAACTTTTAAACAAGCGAACAAATACAAACTCAAAATAAGAAGAAACATGGCTAAACTTTTGTGTATATATATATATATGTGTGTGTGTGTGTGCATCTCTGTATGTGCCAGTTATGTATGCATGGAAGCATGCATGCATGTTTGTGTGTGTATGTGTGTGTGAGAGAGAGAGCACAAGAAAAAGCCGATATAGAAAGACTTGCATGCATGTATGTTTGTGTGTGTGTATGTGTGTGTGTGTGTGAGAGAGAGAGCACAAGAAAAAGCCGATATAGAAAGACTTGCATGCATGTATGTTTGTGTGTGTATGTGTGTGTGTGTGAGAGAGAGAGAGAGCACAAGAAAAAAACCGATATAGAAAGAGTTGCATGCATGTA
>SMGT01009377.1:5055-43672 GCA_004794575.1 Lanistes nyassanus
AGGCTGCAAGGCAGGAGAATGACCAGGGGACAGTGAGTAAGAAGGGTTAAAAAGAGGGGCAGCCAATCGCAAGGTGGGTAGGAAAGGGTAGAGAAGGGTGGGGGTGGTGAGTGGGCGGTGGAGAGAAAAAGAGAGAGAAAAAGCAGCGCGGGTAAGGGGAGAGAGAGAGAGAGTGGGAAGGAGGTGAGAGAAAAAGTTGGAGAGAGACGAAGGGGTGAGGGGGTTAAGGGAAAGGAGGGGGAGGGTCAGTGTTTTAGGTTGAGTCCAGTAGGTGCCATGGTACCGAAATGGGTAATGAAGTAGGACTCCATATTCTTACGGTCACACATTGCTCATTAGGAAAACACATGCATCAACACAATCAATAGAGCTAAGCATGAATTATAATTCTACTTCTTGGAGTTGCACTAATTTCTCCATATTTATTTCTCGGAGAACACGAAAAGCAAACAGGAAATCTGTGATTATTATCAATATTCTTTCTATTGCAACTGGATTTTTATTGAACAAATGTTTGGAACATGTTCTGTGTGTATACAATAAATGACTTTTGAAAAAAATATGTCCATTGATCTTAAGTGTAACCATATAAAATGATCTCTATCTTTGTAGATACTGCACTGTAATACATGTAAGTAAAAAAAGCTAGCTTATTGAAAATATAAATGTGTTTCGTGTTAGCAAGTAGTTACTTTTAATCGATTAGTTGCCCGTTAGGAAAAACAAGTGACTGTCCGCGCGACTCTAGGAGCCGTGCGCTAGTGGCGCTCGTTCTTTCATCTCCACTCGTTGCGCGCGAGTCGTGCGCTGGCGGTGTACAAAATTCTCTTATCCGCGCGACCAGCTGTTATGGTACAATAAGGAATCGATAATTTTATGATGCTAATATTACACGTCCCTGTTTGTCAAGTTTGTTTCAAATGTTGGCAGTGGCCTATAAAGCGACTCCACAAATTGGTTGTACGACAATTAGAAGCAGGTTCTTAGAAAACGTTCTTCGGGCGAGCCAGTCCGTAGCTGAGTGGCTGAGTGGTTGGAGACAGCTACATTTAGACCCTCGAGGAGCCCCGAAGTCGCATGGTGGTGAAAGCGCACGTTAGTCGTGCGGATAAAGTCGGCCTATAGGTTATTGTGCAACGTTGAAAGAAGGCCCCACGTGTTCCCATCCCCTAGCTGGGGAAAAACTACGCAAGTTGATGTAGCGACGTGTCCCGCCAAGCCCATGGACCCCGTGTCAAAGATCAACGCGGCTGTTCGGCGCACCGAGACTATGTTTACAGTCGTCGTGTTACAAACCATAACTAATATTCCGCGGGCTTAGCTAGCACAACGGTGCGTACACACGATAAATAAGCAAGCTTGACAGACTGTGGAGTAATTTTGCAGCGACGGTATAAACACCAAGTGTTGAACAGACGACGTTGGCACCGCCCTGGGAAAATTTCAGATATTTCCGTGACATGTAAGTGTAGTTTATTTAGTGTAGTCTTTTCAGTTTTGTGCGAGGGAGTGGCCCATTAGCTCGTCGAGTAGGTCAGGCAATATAGCTGAGGATCAAGCACAAGCCATGCGCTATGTACATCACTACATCTACATATGTACTGTGTACTGTGTCTTTACTCTTTAGGCTTTATAGTTTCATTCACAAAACTGTTTACTTATGTCCTTTGCGGAAATGGGGAAATCCGAAATTGGACTCAACCTATAGTTTGTTTTTAGGAGCCTATAGCTTCTTAAGTTTAGATATTATTAGAGAAAGGTTTGAAAAGTAGTCGTTAAAGGAAAAGACTGACAGCCGAAGCGGATACAGAGATCATTCTAGCCACAAATTGTACGGGAGTCTGTGTGTTAATATACTTGACTATTATTTTAACAGTGTGTTTATAGTTCAACGTTGAGTGTAAACCAGAGTCGGCTATCAGGGACAAATAAAAATTGCCGTAAAGGTGTGTTAGGTTAGACTTATAAGTTAATGTCATGATCGGTTGAAGATATTTGTCAGTTTTCCTTTTTTTTAAAAAAAATCGCAAATGTTGTGTCTCGGCGACAGCAAATGTACAGGCTGTTGTTTAACGTGGTTTTCTAAAGTTAAAACTACTTGATTTTGGGGAATTAAGTGATATAGTTTCTGAAAGCCCACAGGAGATGCTGTTCTCGAGCTGTAAGTTGTACAGAAGGTGTGAATTTCTAGCAGGAAGTAATTTGGCTTTTATCTGCAGCGCCCTTGATATGGGCAAGCTGAACATCTTTGAGATTTCATTCAGCAACCTCCAGGGTGTGTACTACGCTGGTCAGAATGTGGAGGGTGTCTGTACGGTGGAGCTCAGTGAGGAAATGGCGATGAGAGGTGATTCCCATGATGGTTTGGACAGCTAGATGATAGCAGATGAATGCCTTTGTTATCTTGATGTTTGATGTGTTTTTGTCTGCCTATATCATGTTACGTTTACTCATAGATATATTGTGAAGTTTACTGTATATCTCTGATTCCATTTGAAAATTTATGTAAGATTCTTCTCTCTCTTTCAGTTTTTCTTCCACTCTGTAAACATTACAGGGTAATCAGTGTGCTTCTTGACAAATTTGTATTTCAGGGTATAAATTAACAATTTGTGCAAGTGCTTTATATGTGTGAGATCACCTTTGTTGCTGACCTGACATTAACAATAGACTTGATGACCGCGGTGGAGTTACCAAGTATTTCCTTTCTTCCACAAAGTAGAATTGAACATCAGTATGCAGTTAACATTTACTGAAATGTAACAGATGTATCTACTTGAGTTGTCCACATGATGAGTGGTGATCGATTGCCTTGGAAACTCTGTGCATAGGAATCAGGCTGAAATTTCAGGGCCAGGCAAATGTTTACTGGACTGAAACAGAGACTAGAGGCACTGGTGATGACCAGCAGACTGTCAGCGAGTCATACTCAGCCAAGGAGGATTATTTTAATCAAGAGGTTCTGCTGTTCGGAATATGTAAGAGACCTTGAAGAATCAGTGTTTATAGCTGTGTGTGTATGTTGGGAGATAGTTGGCTGCTTGGTTGGCTGGTTGCTTAACATCCCGCCACAAACTAGGAGCATATCAGGATGGTGGAGTATGGGGAGGGGGCAGGGATGGGTTCCTGTTACTAAAGATGTATTGAAAGAACCACCAGACTAATAGCTGTGGTAAGATGGCCAGTGGAGACATGCATTTTAATGTGTGAGGAGATGGCTGAATTGAGTTTGCACAATGTATAATGCCAAGAAATATTTCTTGGCTTCAAACCAGAGTTTTTTCGCCCTTTGCTCTGTATGCTTATACAGTATACTGCATGGTCACACAGAAACTATTTTAAGTAAAATCCAGATTGTACAGTAGAGTCCAGCTAAGAAATCAGTCAACACTCTATTCCCAATTCCCAACTGCCCTGTTCCTATTTTGGTCCCATTTGGTTGAGACAAGAATCGACTAACACTAGCTGGGGTTTCTAGTCCTTGTAAGCTCCTGTTAAGTGGATTGCACCGTATTGTATTTAAAATGACCTGATGACTAACAATACATTTTGGTGGCGTGAGGTGGTGTGAAGTCAGGAAGACAGGAAAGCTATATGGAGTGCAAGCTTAACGATGAAGGGCAAGGCAATCCTAGATATTCTTCCTCTGTGTGTGTGTGTGTGTTGGCGGGTGGGGTTGTTTGTGCATTCGTGTATATGCATGTCATGTGTGCACAGAACATTTTTTGATGATGCAGGGCCAGGACAAGGAAGGGAGACATGTAAACTTCCAGCAGGTCGGACTGTTTTCCCATTTTGTTTTGTTCTGCCTCCAAACCTCCCTTCGTCTTTTGAAGGGGGTGATGGTCATGTTCGTTACAGCGTCAAAGGTATCATCGATAAGCCCTGGAAATTTGATCACACAACCAAGCGGCCTTTTACCGTCATCGGAATCCTGGACCTGAATGCAGACCCCAGTGCTGCAGTATGACATTTTAAAAAAAATATGTTTTGATGCCACACACCTTTAGCTTCAGAAAAAAAACCCAAAAGATGAACACAACATGCAGTCCTATATACACTATACAGGTGTTACATTCTTGCCGGTTTCTTTGTTCATTTTTTTATTCTTGTGGAGGGAAAGTGCTGATTAAGTGTGGGAGCTGTTAGCGGAGCTTGGAGAAGTCCAGACTGGTAGCACTGACGTCTGTAATGATAGTAATGAAGTCCAGACTTGTAGCACTGAAGTCTGTAATGATGGTAATGAAGTCCAGACTGGTAGCACTGAAAGTCTGTAATGATGGTAATGAAGTCTAGACTGGTAGCACTGAAAGTCTGTAATGATGGTAATGAGTCTAGACTGGTAGCACTGAAAGTCTGTAATGATGGTAATGAAGTCCAGACTGGTAGCACTGAAAGTCTCTAATGATGGTAATGAAGTCTAGACTGGTAGCACTGACGTCTGTAATGATGGTAATGAAGTCTAGACTGGTAGCACTGAAAGTCTGTAATGATGGTAATGAGTCTAGACTGGTAGCACTGAAAGTCTGTAATGATGGTAATAAAGTCCAGACTTGTAGCACTGAAGTCTGTAATGATTTAATGAAGTCTAGACTTGTGGTGCTGGTAGCAAAGTCTGTAATGATAGTAATGAAATGTAGGCTGCTGATTGTGAAGCTTGTAATGGTGGGACCAGATGCTTGATGACTTATTCACGTGGTGCTGGTTGTGGTTGTTCTAGTTTGCTGTTGGTGACTCGTGGTGTCGATGGTGGGGCATTGTTCTTGCTGGTTGATTCTATTGCTACCTTCATAGGCTGTTGTTAACTGCTAACAAATACACTGATGTTTGATCCTTTGTTAGATGCCAGTGGAGGGCTACAATGAAAAGACAATATGCTGCTGGTGTTGTGCCAGTGGCCCCATTACCGCCTCATTTCACCTCGAACGCCGTGGATATGTCTCTGGGGAGGCAATAAGATTATTTGCAGACATCAGGAACAAAAGTAGACGAAAAATAGACAAGTCTTACATTGACCTGAGAATGGTAAGCCACCTTTCAAACAGCAAACTAACTCAAATTTGTGTAGCACTCATCGTGTCAAGTCTTTGTAAAGATAATGTACGCTTATGCATGTAAAAAAAAGATATGTCCATGCACATCTATATGAGCCTACTTATTGCCAGGTGGTTATTGTACCCAGCAGATTTATCACTCGTGTTTTGGATGCCACGTGAGAGGCCAATCAGGCTATATAAAATTAAGGTATATGGTGGGATCAGTGATAAGAGAAGAAACAGTGACTGTGAATATGTGTGTGCAGCATATCATGAGAACTGAACTTGATATTTTATGTTACTCAGAAGTGCATTTACTTGCGTCTTGTTTACAGCTGGTTTGACAGTTTATTGCATGTTCACCTGTTCAATGTTTCCTGATTAACTATATTTCTTGGTACTTATTTAGCTGGTTTGGCAGCCAGTTTGGCTAGTTTGGTACTATATTCCCCTTCTCCTTGCTTACTGATCAGGTATATTTTTTTAATTTTTGGCATATTTTATTCAGTGTTTTATTGTGTTGTGGGTTTGTCTGCTCCTTATTTACTGATCACCAGTATTTCTTGCTTTCTGCATATTTACTCAGTATTTTATTGTGCTGTACATTTGTATGTTTTTATTCCTTGTTTGCTGCTTCCTGCATAGTTGGATTGCCTCTGTTCCAGATAACAACATTTCATGCCACTACCAAGAGCCGCAATACTGTGAAGGAGGTTGGCAGAGTGGTGGAGGGCCCTATTTTAGAAGGGCGTTCATTCTCCTGGGAAGGTCAGGTCCTGGTCATCCCTCCCCTTCCTCCATCTTTTCTTACAGGATGTAAGATTATTGACCTCAAGTATTTTTTGCAGGTGATTTCAGTTTGTGACATGAGAGATTGTCAAAATGATTTGCATAAATGTGTAACTGTAATGAATCAGATACCATAATAAATTTAACCTGTATCAAGCCACACCGTATGAGCTGAACATGGGTTGCTTTTATCTGCAGATCCCATCTTTGTAGGGTCTCAGCTGAGAAAAAATTCTGTGTTTTATTTTAATGAACATATGACTGTCAGTTTTGAAAGAAAAACAAGTGACTGCCGCTTGGAGGATAAGCCCAAATTAAATGTAAAACAAGCGAACTGTACCAAGCTAGAAAAGGGACAAAGACAAAGACAATCTACATGTTTCGGGGCACTACTCCTTCATTAGGACGACACAAAAATGACGAAAACACGAAAAGAAAAAAGACTTAGCTGCAGTGGATGTGGCGCGTGGGCTGGATGGCAGGAGAATGACCAAGGGACAGTGAGTAAGAAGGGTTAAAAAGAGGGGCAACCAATCGCAAGGTGGGTAGGAAAGGGTAAAGAAGGGTGGGGGTGGAGAGTGGTCGGAGGTGAGAGAGAGAAAACAGCGTGGGTAAGGGGGCGTCGGTGTGCGCGAGAGAGAGAGAGAGAGAGTGGGAGGAAGGTGACGGAAGAAGTAAGAGAGAGACGGAGCGGTGAGGGGGTTAAGGGAAAGGAGGGCGAGGGTCAGTGTTTAAGGCTGAGACCTCTGGGTGCCATGGTGCCACAACACTCCACACACCCAATACCACATTTGTCATCAAACACAACTTCATCTGCACCAACAGCAACATCGTCTACGCCATCACATGCACCCTCTGTCCCACTTTATTCTACATCGGGGAGACAGAATACACTCTCAACACCCGCTTCACAGAACATCTAGCTGACACCAAACACCGCAGAAACACACCAGTTTCACGTCACTTCAGTACACCCACACACACAGCCGACAACATGAGGGTCTGTGGTATCTGGAAAATGAAGGTCGACTCCATTGACCGTAAGAATATGGAGGCCTACTTCATTACCCATTTTGGCACCATGGCACCAACAGGTCTCAACCTAAAACACTGACCCTCCCCCTCCTTTCCCTTAACCCCCTCACCCCTCCGTCTCTCTTACTTTTTCTGTCACCTCCCTCCCACTCTCTCTCTCTCTCGCACACCGACGCCCCCTTACCCAAACTGTTTCCCCCCCCCGCCCACTCTCCACCCCCACCCTTCTCTACCCTTTTCCTACCCACCTTGCGATTGGCTGCCCCTCTTTTTAACCCTTCTTACTCACTGTACCTTGGTCATTCTCCTGCCGTGTAGCCCACGCGCCACATCTACTTCAGCTAAGTCTTTAAGTCTTTTTCTTTTTCATTTTTTCGTCGTTTTTGTGTCGTCCTGATGAAGGGGTAGTGCCCCGAAACATGTAGATTGTCTTCGTCTTTGTCTTTTCTAGCTTGGTCCAGTTCCCTTGTTTTACATTTAATGTCAGTTTTGAATATAAACATGAATTACTCAAAGCTGCAGTCACTTGCTTTTATTACAGATTTTGATTAGCTGTGTAGGGAATTAAGTAGAACCTGTTTTAGTTGAGTAGGTTTTTTTCGATTAGAAAAATTCATTTAAAAAAGTTTTTGAGATTCAGTTGGATGGGTCTATGCAGAGTTGTGATAATCTCTTGTTATGCTATAAAATGTTAGAGCACAAAAAGTTTTCTTTGCTCTGTGTTGCTTTGGCTGAATTATGACAGACTGTTATTTTACTATAAAATGATAGCACACAATGAGTTTTCTTTTAACTGCATTGTTTTAGCTGAATGTTGACCCAGCTGGCCCTGCACTTGACCTGGAAGTTCCTGTTGAAATCATCATTGGCACCATCCCCCTTCGCCAGGTGGTTGAGCAGCATCCGCCACGCGTTTGGCAACCAGCCCAACAACCTGTGGGATTTCCTCATTCCACAGGTGCGGAAGGTGCTGAACCAAGTTACCAGTATGCAGTGCCCTCTGCACCACCACAGCCTGCAACGCCCAGCAGCATTCCCAACTTGCGTATGTGATTTTTGAGAACTTCACAGTCAGTGCTTCATAAGTGCAACTTGGATAAGAGTTTCAGTGAAGCATAACTTGTTTCCAGAGAATGGAATTTTAATTGTAGGATAAGTGCAACCTTGGTAGTCAAACATTGCTACCAAACACCTTGTCGTTGCAGCGGGAACTGTACTTTGGTTTCTCAGAGTGTTCACCCGGTTCTCACACAGCCGAGCTGTTCCCATTTCTATCCTTAGGGTCCCAGCACAGCAGTTGCCGCAGCGAGCTACGGCGCTCCGTGGCGAGCGCACAGTTGCAGCTGACCCGAGTGTAATCGGTACACACCAGCGGAGAGTTAACACCCTAATGTGTATGTCGTCTTACAAAAGATATTTGGTTCGGGCTAGAGGCTAACGCTTCACCACACGGATTCTCTTCTTGCTGACTAAAAGAGTAAGAAAACAAAAATAAATGGACCCCATCACTTTTAATCAACTATCGATCTAAAACCCAGAAACAGATGCAAACGAAGGAATAAGTGGTAACAGGGCTAAAGTAAGTAATAAATGGGCTGATGATTTTCTGGCAAATGAGATAAAGAGATAAGATAAAGGTGAAATAAACATAAGGAGATGAGGTAAAGAGGTGAGCGAAGATAAAGGATAAAGAGGTGGGCGAAGATAAAGAGGTGGCCTGAAACAAAGACCGACCTGAACAATGAATCTCGGTTCACAATCACAAGCAGTACATAATACACCTAATACCCCCGAAATTCATGAGACAATCACAATCCTACAGCTAAACACATTTCAAGGGGAACATTGTGGGGGGTGGTGGGGGCGCAGACCTCATACAGTGGTCACGTGGTGGCCAGGATGGCGCAGTCTAGTGCCTCAACACGTGCACAGGGTAAATACAAAATCCAAAATTAACGTCATCCCCCACCCATCCCTGCTTAAGTTCTGTCTCCCATAAAGATTAAACAACGAGATTTCTCGTGGTAACAATATTTTACACATACATCGCCCCACTGCATGCATTGCAGGGGAAAACATCATCTGACTCATTACCGCTTCTGCACAACTACGTCATCAATACATGTACGACAGTGCCGTACACAAAGCAATCGGTTTCTTCACACAATCACAAATACAACATCCAAAAATGCCAAATACCATCGTACCTCGTCCAACAAGACAGACCGAAGACTGAGGGACAGAGTTCCCGCGGGCACTGGCATTCCGAATCCTTGCGCGCTATAGCGCAATAGCGTAAATCGGCCGTGTGGGAAATCCCAGTGGGATTCTGCCTCTCACTCAGGCCATACAATAAGATGAACATTCACCCCTAGTACACTCTCAGGGGGGTTTTACTACATAAAAAACCTTGTCCCCAGACAGAGGGAGTTGGAAACTTTCAAATCTATGCAGAATGGTGCACAACCAGTACACAAGCCCATAGCGTGGTAATCGTGGTTCCTCCTCCCTCCCCTTTCTCTATCTTCTTTCTCTTTCCTCCTCTCCTTCAAAACTCTCCCCTAAACATCATATCACTACCCGTCATTTGTTTTGTTTGTTTTGTTTATTTTGATTGACATGGAGACCACTCATGAGCTTTCAGCTCCTTGTGTCGCCACTGATACAAAATATTTGATTTAATGGCACTTCTTCATAAAAAAAAAAAAAAAGAATGGTGAAGTGTTTTTACTTCCTTAGATAAATGCTTGATCATTCCTAAAAAGTACAGCACAACTGAATTTCTTCACTGGGTGTTTTTTAAAAAAATATTATTTCTGTGCATCAGTTTTATTGTCCAAATGTCTCACATGCCAGATGTGTGATCCTGCATACATTCTGGGTCAGCTGTGGCAATCTTTCGTTATTTAATGTTGCTCTCCTTTTGTCTTTTATTGTTCTGCAGCTCCACCCTCGTACAGTGAGTGTGTCTTTGGGAAGGTGAACGTGAAAGAAGCTGACGACAATCGGTACACACGTGGAGTTCTTGAGTTCGCTCCAATGTACACGTATTATGACTGGGGCCACCAGCCCACGGCTATGGGTGCAAAATAAATCAGCTTGTCTGATTGGTTGGACACTTACAGCGTAACCAAAGCCCTTGTGGACATGGCACAAGCCAAGAATTTGTTAATGCTGCATTTCAATTTGTTGCCTTAGTGTATGTTTTGTGTGTGTGTGTGTGTGTGGCGCACATGCTTGTGTGTGCGTCTGTGCGCACCCACATGTGTATGGATAGGGGTGTTTGTGTGGGTGCATGAGTCGGGAGGGAGAGTTATCTAACTTGTTCAACAAAGCATTTTAAGGACTGTTGGATGAACTGTGGACGGTGCTACAGTTACTGTCAATTACATGAATCTACAGTAAAGTCCATTAGCTTGTAAAGCCATAGTTAACATTTATCATCCTGTTTTGCTGTGACATATATATATATATACGTTAATAATTTAAAGTAAGCTATATTGCATTCTACTCGTGTATTTTGCTACTATGATAAATTTTATCTGTGCCATGTTCTTTGTGTGATTGGGAAACCCTAATTGTTAAAGGTTCCCTATTGAGGACTTTTTTCACTTGCACCGTTGGGCAAGTTAGCTTAAATGTTATGCGGCTGAAAGTGGCTTATTGTGTTTGCTTCACAGAGTTACATTCTTCGACACTATTAAAACCATTGCCAGACCCAAAGCAACGTGGCGTTTAGTTGGTGTTGTGAGTATACGAGATTGAGTGGGAGCATGAACGGCTGTACAGGTTGTTTTGCTTATGACCTGTCCAGAACCTGGGCATGCACATATGAAAGGGAGGTGGGGGTGGGGGGGGGGGAACCCGAATCATACTGGATGGCGAAACTTGTTCAAGGGACGCAACTGGTAAATTTTGACAGGTAAGGGTATGCCAGTCAGTTTATTCCCTTAAGACTTGAATCTTGGACTTCTTGGCCCCGTAACTACCCTCTAGATCTTCTGTCCTCTGCTAAACAAAAAGCCTCTTCCACACCACGTGCACTCGCACTCCAGCCCACCCTCAACACCAAACACGCAGAGCCTCACCCCATCGCTGTACCCACCCACCACCCCCACAACCTTCCTGTACGCAGTATCCTTTCCAACTGGCACCTGGTATCCAAATCTCAATCACATCTCTTCAGTCTATCCCCCCCCCCTCCTGGGATCGCTGCGGGACAAGAACCTACGTGACCTTGTTCATTCCAAACTCAATACATGCACCCCTCCTCTCTACCCCCTGGCACCACCCCTTGGAATGTCGCCCGCTGTCACACATGCCCATAACACCACCACACAGCTCTGCATGCCAAAAACCCACCTTCAACATCAAGCACCACTTCACCTGCACCAACAAAAACATCATCTACGCCATCTCACGCACCATCTGCCCCACTCTGCTCTACATCGGCGAGACTGAACGCACTCTCGATAACTGGTTCAAGAGAACACCTCGCTGACACAAGACAAACACCCCAGTTGCAAGACACTTCAACATCCCACCACACACTAGACAACTTGATAATGTGTGCGTTCTGGCAAAACTCTGGAGAGTACTATACATCGCAAGAACATGGGATCTCACTTAATCTCCCTCTTTGCCACACTGACCCCCACAACATTAACATCTCTTGCACCCATTTTTCCTCTCCCCTCCCTCTCTCCCTTCTCCTGTCTCCCTTTCCTACCAACCCCCACACCTCTTTTCCCTTCCCCTCTGCCCCCTCCCATTCACTTGTCCCGATAGCACACACCTTTCTATTGGCTGTAGATGTCCTCGCTACTGATTGGTAGTCAGCACTTCCCATTCTGTCTCCCTTTCCGACATTTGCTTCCTGTACGTCCCCCGCGCATGATCGGGTTGCTTGTCAGCTGCGTGATTTTTGTGATCTGTCTGTGCCGTCCTGAAGAAGGGGTTATGCCCCGAAACGTTGACTTGTTTTCCAACTCTCGCTAGGCTAAGCTCCTATTGTTGTACCTTTATTACCACAAGCCGCAGTCACCTGTTTCTTTTCCCTTAAGACTACTAATTAGATGGTCTGCGGAACATGGGGACACCCCTATCCCCCTTCCTCGCAAAGGTTGATGTAAACTGAATCTGCTGCAAATCTCACTGATGTCATATGAGCTGTGGACGATGCGACAGTTACTGTCAATTACAGGAATCTACATCAAAACACTGAATAGAGGCGATTACAGCTTAGAATTACTTGTGGTTGTGATGAATTTAGATAAACGATAAACAAGGGTACAATATCTGGTTGGACAATTGTCCAAGCATTTGGCGTAGCTCCGTGGCTATATATCTGAATGGTGAATGAAAGTCGGCAACTTACAAGCTCCGAATTGAAATCAGCTCAAATTGCTGGTGGGTTAATGACATAGGTTTGGAAGTGTATAAGACAGCAGCATGATATGAAAGCATAAATAAAAAATCATTTATGCAAAAAGCAAAAATCTTTTTGCCATAAATTCCAATAGTTTACAAAATATTTAATTTCTTTAAAACAAAATTTAAAAGTGCAATCTTTTTAAAGCTTCTTTCTGAAAGGTCAAAGATCACATAAAAGCTTTGCATTCTGAAAGAATTATTTAATTTGTCCGTCATTCTGTATTCTTAAAGGTTTCTTGTAAGCCATGACAAGATTGTATGGATTGATGTTTTGAGCAAACACAACAAAACCTTATGATATGAAGCATTACATAAAACTTTCCATCCGGCTCATTATCTTGGAGGCAGTCTTCCGCGATGTTTGTTGATTTTGATGTAACGGAAGATTTTGCTCAGTAGGAGTAGAGCAACGATAAGCCTGAACTAACAGCTTGGCTGCTAGAAGATGTTGTCTTGGCTTCCAACATTTTCCAAATATGGATGGCACATATTCAAAACGTCCTGTGCAAGTGACGTAGCAGCAGTCTGAAGCTAACATCGAACATATAAGGGAGAATGATATCAAATGATGGCATATGTATTGCAATGAAGAGTTTTCAAGATGACGTATGTATTTTAAATACTCACTTACAAAGGGGCCCAGCCAAGAAAGCCCCCCCCCCTTTGTTTTCGCTCATCCTTTATCAGACTTTGCATAGGTGTGCAAACGTGCACCGTGACGGGGTACACTGTTGGGAAAGTGAGAAATAAAAATGGCTCCCTCAGCAAAACTATGGAACGCGCACAAAATCTCTTGAGTCCTCAACGATGAAAGGAAAACTTAAAAAAACAAATAATGCTACAATAAGAATCATTGTTGGTTTGAATTGAAATAATAGTGGAGTCATCTCCGTGCTGTGGTCGCGTTGATTCCCTCATGGTCGAGTTGATTACCCCCCGTGGTCGAGGCAGACAACGGTCTAGTTGGTAAATGGTCGAGTTGACCGTAGACCGCACACAGCACCATGTAAAAGCGCAGAACTACTGGAGCCAATCAAATGACGAGCTCTAGTTAGGATGTGTAAAAAGCGGAGCCAATCAAATGGCGAGCTATATTTCGAAGCTCTTTCCAGGGGCTGGGGGAAGGAAGGGAGAGGGGGATGTTCCGGGAGGAGGGGGATTTAGGGGAAGGGGAAGGGCGAGGGCCCGGGGTGTGTCAGAGAGTCGATCGTGCTTGCTTCGCGGCAGGACGCACTCAGGCGCATAATGTCTGTGCGCTTCACAAAACATTTTATCGTTTGGGCTTGAATTGGTTCGATACGTCATCAAAATTTCAAGCAACGAAAAAGCTAAATACCGCGGGCGTTACCTGGCTGAATGCATGGGGGACTGACAAAGAGTTCCACAATAAGATTACTAGTTTAGAAGATGGGAAGGAGTTAGGTTATTTTTAAGCCTCTAGGAAGTCGGTGAGAGTATCTGCGTCAGGGAGGCACGACGTCGATAATTTTCAAACAAAACACCACAAGATGCAGCGCAAAAAAGCCAAGCAGCGTTGTAGCCATTAATCCTCGACAGCAAATCCAGAGAGTGGACGCAGAAAGGTGTTTTTCTTGAACCAAGTTTTAATTAAACAAATTAATAACAATAATAATGATAATAATAAAAATAATAATAATTGTTTTGGTTTTACGTGGCACAATGTGCGCATTCGACACATTTCTTGCGGTTTAATGTTCAAACTTATGGTATAAGATCGTGGAAAGATCAAGGCCTCAGTAGGTTGACAGGAAGGGAGAAATGTAATTATGATTTGACACGGCAAGTGAGGCTGAGGTCACCTGCATAATGGTAGGGTCATACAAGCGGATGCCATGAAGCACACCTGAATGTCCAAGATGTTTTCTTACCTAGGCGAAAAGACAAAGGTAAAGGATGTCCCGAGACCTTACTGGTAGTTCTGTGGCCCAGCATCATGAGGGCGGAGCCCATCTCCTCTTCCTCGCTCCTTTTCCAAACGACCCCCTCGGTGGTCTATGGTGGTTAGGCGTCCTGTTCCGAGGCGGAGGTCGGCGGTTAGTATCCCACATACGGCAGCGCGTTAACTTGTCTGCACCTAGTTTGTGGCGGGACCAACCAACCCCACCCATCCACCAACCTAACCAAGCAACCACCCACCCAACCCAGCAATCAACCCACCAACCCAACCTACCTATACCTACTTACCCACCCACCCACTCCAACGCATGGGGTCGGGAATACCAGTCTGCAACTGGATGGTGCGGTGCACGGCAAGCGAATTTCATTCCGTCCGCGGCCATGCCTTTTGGGTCAGACGGCCTGTGCTCTCTGTGCCGTCTGGTTTCCCACTGCGGGTAATACATTAGAAATCTTTTGACTGGCCACTATTGCCGAGTGGCTGATTGGCTCCTTCCTTTTCCTGACTAACGATTGGTGCCTTGTGTTGAGTGGCTTGTTGTTGCCTTCTGTTGTGTGGCTTGTTGCCTTCTGTTGTGTAGTTTGTTGCCTTCTGTTGTGTAGTTTGTTGCCCCCTGTTGTGTGGTTTGTTGTTGCCTTCTGTTGTGTGGCTTGTTGCCTTCTGTTGTGTAGTTTGTTGCCTTCTGCTGTGTGATTTGTTGTTGCCTTTTGTTGTGTGGTTTGTTGTTGCCTTTTGTTGTGTGGTTTGTTGTTGCCTTCTGTTGTGTGGCTTGTTGTTGCCTTCTGTTGTGTGGTTTGTTGTTGCCTTCTGTTGTGTGATTTGTTGTTGCCTTCTGTTTTTCTTGGTTTGTGAGTGCATCCTGTTTCGTGGCTCAAGACATGTCTTCGACTTTTTGGGGGTTTTGATTGTTGCCGTGTGTTTGATGGCTCGTGGTTTATACCTTGCTGTTTTTGTTTGTTTAATTGTTTGCTTGTGATAGTTAAGGTGCCTTCAGGTTTGTGGCTGCTTATGATGCCTCTTATTTTGTGCTTCGCAATAAATGCATTTTTTCTGGTTTGTGATCAAGTAATCAAAAGAACATACATTCTTGTAATCAAAAGAACATACATTCTTTTCTGGGCCACAGATAATAAAACAGAAATAAACTATTTTATGTTAGGCTAAAAGCAAATGTGACATTCTATACTATAAGCCCCGCGATGATCGCTAGGCCTATGTGCCCCATTTCCGTACTTGACAGTATCCCCTCGCAACAGGTTTCATTCCCGTGTGTCACATGCACCTGACCAGGACAGAAATGCGAGCTGTGTGAACCCATCCTATGCTGGTTACTCCACCCATTCAAACCCCCCACCCCCACACACACGGTGAAATACCGTCACGCTCACATTAACAACCCTAACGTACCCACCCGATATCCCGGTCTACGAAAGAGCTCGCGAACCTGTTTTTTGTTCTCAGCCCTCGACTGTCACTTGCGGCAAGCGGGTGGAAAATGACACAGGAACAAGGCCGGCGGGGTACGTCTAGGGGCGATCGCTATGGCGTTTAGGTGGAAACAGGACTGTGCTCTCGGCTTTTCGGTAACTTTTGGCCCCTGGAACAGCCGAGGGTACTTTCTGGGACTTGCTGTTGTTCCCTCACAGCTGGCGAGGACATCGGGTCCCTCCGATGTTCGTATCCACGTTCGCTAGATGAAGTCTGGAGTATCTTACACGGTCTTGGAGTATCTTACACGCATCTTCTGTTGACGCGAAGCTGCACCGATCGAGTGACGTCAGCATACAACTGAAGTAAGTATAGATATTTTATGTTCTTACGTCACGTGGTCTCAATTTACCTCATAATACAGTCACACTGCGCTAGAAAATGCACACGCACTCGGGAATAAAGCCTACGATAGCTAGACGAGAAAGCTATTCCGACCAGGTTCAATGGAGAAAGGGACTTAATTGGATATGGGGGCGCGTGGATCTGTTGACCAGACATACAGCCGTGTCGATCAGGGGCTTCTTTAGAATGGCTTAACTACACTTGCTGCCCGTTTTGACTGGGGCCAGAGACACGTGCACGATGACTGCACAGCAAACAGCAGCTCCGTCTATTGCGCGTTGCCCTAAAAAGATTTTTGACCTCACCACTTGAGCCTTCACCTTGCGACGCATCACCAGATGGCGTGAAGTCTGGAGAGCTGTCGACAAGCCATGCATGTCGTGCAACCCCCAAACCTGACACTGTGATGACGTTATCACCTGACAAGCAATGACCACATATCCACGTTTCGTTAGTAACCACAACACACGACAGTTGTGAATTCAGTTCGTCAGTGGCCAGAGCACGTAAAACTTCTTGGATGGGGCTAAATCGACAGTGGCGAATTCAATATCGTCGACCCAACAGTTTATACCAGACCCTAAATTATGCAAATTATTATGCTCATGTTTACATCTGGTCAAAATTTAATAGAATCGATAATGTCTCCAAACAAAACTAACAAGAAGAGCAATTGGAAGGCTGCCCTTGATCGATTCTGATAGATGTCAACATAAGCCTCCCCAGGAAAACAGATCATAAACTTCAAAAGGAATCACTGCTGTATCATGACCGTAGGCAAGGTGGGTACTTGTTGTGTTTTATGCCGAATGCACGCAGCTGGTCCTCTACACATATATGTGCCATATAAAATCCATATATCTATATCTATATCTATATCTATATCTATATCTATATCTATATCTATATCTATATGCTGATGGATCTTACATCGGAATCCAGGATTCCACTGTCTTGGTACAAGATTTAACAATTGCGGTACCTGACACCTAGAGGTGGCGGTGCGTACTGGAATACAGGTAAACTGTAGGGAACAGTACGGTTTACCGCTACATGTTTTCGCGCCAGTAGTTTATATCGCAAGGATGATAATTATAATATTAAAAACAGTGTTTCGAAACAGTAGTTACAACGAAACGAGATCCTGTTTCTCACAGCAAATACAGTTACGATGAATTTTGAATGTTAACACATTTGTGATCATATCACTAACGGGAAAGCCCCAGTCTGCCATGTAAAGACTAATGAGTTACGATCAAAACCTCGTCCGACCTAGCTAGAGACATCAAACTGTTCACTTAAAAGTAGTCGAAGTGATTTCAAGGAGTCCGAAAACTTTCTGACCACGTCATCGAGATTGATTGCAGGTGAAGCTGACCTTAAAATAGCCTTGTTATCAGGGTGAGCAGCTACAGTATGTTTTCTCCTTTAAGCAGCATAAATTGATCAACAAAGCAGATGAATTAGATTGAAGACTAATCTGAAACACTCATCTTTACGGCAAACGTTACTTGATAGATAATATTCAGCAATTTTGGAAAATAGAAACTCTAAATGAAATGACATTAAAACTCAAACACTTAAATATATGATTAATAGTTACAAAATAAATAATGTGATATTAAATGAGACTGTCTGGTGTAACAGTATTAGCAACAAAGAAATATCAAAGGATTCTGACCTTTTTTCTTTTTCTTTTTTTCTTTTGTTTCTTGTTCTTTTGCTTTTTTTTTGTTGAAAGCGCGCTATTGGCCTTACCCAAGTGACAAACTAAAAAACATGTCGGCTCTGGTCAAGGGTAGCCCATCCTTATTCCTTTCCGTAATTCTTACCAAGAAGAGTGAAATAATATCGGACGATCAAGATTAAGAAAAAGTGGGAAACGAGCTAGGAAAGTCTCGCATATGGAAATATTTTGGGTTAAAAAACGCAAGAGTGAATCGTAGATAGAAGAAAATGTTGGTGTTTGCAGTGTGTGCCGCACTGTCATAGAACTGGTAGGGGACGCAACCAGTGTGGCTGCGCACATCAAACACCATCCGATGCTTTTGGGTTCTACTTGTAAAGACTTGCTCAAAATATTCATTTGGTTTTTTTTTCGTGTCAGCATAAACGCACATACACATTATGCACAGTTGACAAATATTTTGCTAGCAAGAAACCCCGCCTGCCTGTGCGGCCAGCATACCGATATGAAATACCGATCTGCCTACTAATATGGGTTTTCGTACCGGTACCCTCCTCTAGTGACAGCCAGCAGGCCCTGGGTAGCTCGGTTGGTAGAGCTGCGGACTAGTGTGTAGAAGGTTGCTGTTTCGAATCCAGGTGTGTCCAAAGATTATTTCTTAGATTTATACATTGTGCAAACTCCATTACGCCATTCCCCGCACATTACTACCTGTTCGCACTGGCCATCTTACTGCAGCTATCAGTCTGGTGGCTTTTTTGGCGCGTAGCTTAGTAATAAGGTTTCATCTCCCCATAGTGCGAAACTACCGCGAGTTGGAAGCACTGTCGCTCTAAAATAACCAACAAACTTACTGACACCCTATCTTGGAAAGAGGTGACATAACGCAAAATCACAGTATATATGACTCAAATTGTGACATATTGTGGGAGCACCCCTTATATTCTTCCTAAGAAAACGTAGTGCGCTTTTGCGAGTTTGAAAAATATAAAAATGACCGAACCTATTTATCAACAGCATTATTACACTTTAGTGAGATCACATTAGTTCACAACACCAAAGAAAGAAGCACAAGCTTGCAGTATTTCTTAGGGGGAAATAGCGGGGTCATTGCATGATACGACATTAATATAGATCAAAGAGTGTATTAAAATGTGGCACATACGCTAATTTGGCAATCCTCATGTCCCTTGAAAGTCAACAGTCCGTCCGTCGTTTCTTCCCCACCTTGCTCGGGAACACAAACTCTCACACAGAAAATGCACGCCATGAATTAATCAGCACAGAGAACATGACAAACTACACTGATCAGTGACGATCCGTGACATCAGACTGCTTCTATTAGTGGATGGTAAACTTATAGTGTTATAGTGACCATGTGCTGCTAATTGTGTGTGTGTGTGTGTGGAGGGTACTCTGGTCATCATGCAGGTAGACCGGTATACTATGCGGTATACTATGCGGAAACGTGTGTAAAGGCGAAGAGGAGACGGGTATATCTCGCATAAATGCTCAGTTTCGAATAAATGTATATATGTGTAAAGTGTAAGGTTATATTTTAACAGTTGAGTGAGGTTTTAAGAAGGTGTAAGGTGGAATAAACTTTTCCATATCGTCTGAAAACTTACCAAGCCATATACATTTTGTTGAACGTGTACGTTTTCCATTATATCTTCTGTTGTTCATGTTTGCAGGATGGGGAAGCTAAACATCTTTGAGATTTCTCTGAATAATCCGCGTGGGGTGTTTTACGCCGGGCAAAGCCTGCTGGGGCACTGTACTCTGGAACTCAGCAGAGAGTTGACCCTGAGAGGCGGGTTCTCTTTCAGTTTATTTATGCTTAGCGAGTCAACCTTTTCCCGACCAGTGAATGAATGGCAGCTTCTGTGTGACTGAGCAGTCTACTACTAGTTTTAGTTTACCGATACTGTTCCCATGACTGAATGAGTGAGAATTGCGCCAGTTCTTTTACAGTTCCACCCATACACAACGAGTTAACTTGTCTCAGTAAGTGAAAGTGTGACAGCTTCTCAGTCAGTCAGTCAGTCAGTCAGTCAGTCAGTCAGTCAGTCAGTCAGTCAGTCAGTCAGTCAGTCAGTCAGTCAGTCAGTCAGTCACATTTTATTGACGTGCCAGTTTTCACATTAGTTTGGACAGTACACACATCGAAAGTGTGTGCTCTGGAATTACTGAATGCATGCATGCTTGCATCTGTCGGTTTGAACTAGGTAAAGGTCAGGCAGCGTTAAGCCTTTACCTGCCTGTCATCCTTGTATTGCATCACAAGACAGAGGGGATAGCTTTTGTTTTCTTTTAATCGCTGTTACACTTAGTCAAATGCCGATTGGTCCCACTGCTTGTGCTTGACTTGTAGGAATCCGACTGAAGTTCGAGGGCAAAGGTCATGTGCATTGGACAGAAACACATCAGAAGGTCACATGGAAATATTCCAGGTCTGAGACTATCACTTTCTCAGCCAGTGAACAGTATTTCAATCAAGAAGTTCTTCTCTTTGGAATTTGTAAGTGATATAATCTTATAATTATATTTATATTTATATTTATTCTCATTCGTTGAGGGCTACGTGCGCGTGTGTGCATTTATGACTGATAACACAACAGTGACAACACTCATGAATTAAAAATTAAATACAAACATGATCGTGCTTGTAGTTTAATGGTGTGGCATACTGGTGTACGTCACCCAATACAATACGTTGGACGAAAAAATCGTGGCCGTAATCGAAAAGTGACATGCCCGACTGCACTCACAAACCTAGCAAGAAACGTGACGGTAGCGAACGTGAACAGCGCTTACAAAATGGAGTGCAGAATAGCAACCTTCACCTTGGCTGTGTCAGTGCCCTCCGAAGGTCGCAGCACTAGCAGCCTGCCAGCAGGACGTCACTCCTTCCCGTTCTGCTTCCTCCTGCCCCACGACCTGCCCTCGTCCTTCGAGGGCACGCACGGCTACGTTCGTTACGTCGTGAAGGGCATCATCGACAGACCGTGGAAGTTCGATCACACCACCAAGTGCAGCTTCACCATCATCGGCATTTTGAACCTCAACTCGGAACCCAACGCCTCGGTACGTTCGACCCTGACCCCGTTACTAGCAACAGCAGCAAACCCGGTCATGCATAGAAACTGCCGGGGGAGGGGCGACCTTTTCGTTTGGGGTTTTTTGTTTGTTTGGGTTTTTTTGGGGGGGCGTTGTATATACGGGGAAGTAAAGCACTTCTTGCGTCTCGCAAATATCAAGAGTGGGAATTCATGCTGGAAGATGAAATTATACTCGGGATGAAAGCGTGATAATATGCTGCGCTAAATAACTTCTCATGCGTGATGCTGTAACAGCCAGAGGGCTTCAGGGCGAAGTAGCTGTGTAAAAGCCGTGTCATAGCTAGAGGTTGAGAAGCTCAGAAATGGAGTCGGGCCCAGCTTGCACATCATTTAGCTGGCGGGGGTTCGGAGGTGGGTTTGAGTGGAACTGCATAGTGCAGAAAGGGAAGACGATACGATTTTTATGTTCCGTATAATGTACATAAACTGTCTTTGTAGAATCTAAGGCACTGCCTAATATCTTGCCCTTAAAAGAATTCTCTTTCTCTCTTCGTGGATGTGTTTATATGCGTGTGTGCACGCGCTTATGCATGCATGTTTCGTTGTTTGCGTGGGTGCGTACAAGAGTGTGGTGAGCGAGAGAGGCTTAATTTGAGGTTGAGGGTGTAGGCTGTACGCATCGCATGCACCCACCAACCCAACGGGCTGTGAGGTCGCTTCCTATCATCACTGTCATTCCTCCCATCCTTAAAACTCGCCATTAATTAACTTTGCGGTGAGACGTTTGGTCTCGTATCCCCCTCTCGTCATGCGTTCATGTAGCCGAACGTTGCAAACGGACCGAACGTCTTGCGAGGTGAAACGTGATCGTTCAGCTGTGCGGCGGGTTCCGGTTGTCTGTCGCCAGGTGGGCGTGCAGGGCCAAAGCGAGAAGACGCTGTGCTGTTTGTGTTGCGCTAGCGGCCCAATCTCCGCGGAGTTCAGCTTGGCGCGCCGTGGGTACGTGCCTGGAGAAGCAGTGCCGCTGTCGGCTCACATCGACAACAACAGCAACCGCCACATCTCCAAATCCCACGTCGACCTGAAGATGGTGAGAAGGCAGTTAAGAAAGAAGTCTAAAACTCAGATATAAGTATCGCTTGCCTGACCGCAGTTTTGTCTCTTCCACAGTTCATGAAATCGATGACGCGGCGCGGGAAGGTGGGGGGAATTTCATTACCGATTGCCTGCCTGTCTGTCTACTTGCCTGTCTGCCTGCATGTCTGTCTGTCATCCGCCTTCCTGCCTGCCTGTCTACCTGCCTGTCACTCCTTCCGTCTTTCCTCCAGCTTTCACAAATTCGTAAATATGCAGTATTAGTTACTTTGAACTTTGCTGGAAGTGCCATCAAAATCTGAAAACAAGTGTAATCGTGGTAGTTAAAAAACGCCACAAAGTTAGCATGTTAGTGTCATACATTCGTGTTAAAGGACTATATTTTTTTACCCTCTATCTATATGCTCTTTCGTGTCCTCCTTAGAGGGCTGGCATTTCTTTCTGCTAGGACATCCCTTTTTATGCTTCCACAAGCTGCAAATCGCACGAGACATTGCAAGTTTTCTTTCAGTCCCAAAGTGAGTCAGCAGATTCAAGTGAGGGACAAATTCAGCGAGGGAAAGGGTCACCATCACCACTTTTTCTGGACAACCCACGATAGACAATATAGATGGGCGACAAAACAGGCTGTGTTCGGTCAGGCTGGTTAAAATCTCCTCTCCACTAAATACGTGCATGTTTCCTGACACGAGACGTCGTCACTAAGAAACACACGAGCACATGCCCCCTCAGACCCTACGCTGTAGTGTTGTGTCCGACTGGTAGTAAACACGGCGTGTTTCGTTCACCTTTTGCTTTGTCCTGAGCCCTTTTCTTGAACGAATCGCCGATAAAGACCTTGTCAGCTCTTAGATCTTTTAGATCAGTCTGTAGCAGTCACCATTATAGCTCTAGCTGACGTTGGCACCTCCCTGTTCTTTCAGATCACCACGTTCCACAGTACCTCGAAGAGCCGCTCTGTGTCTAAGGAGATTGGAAGATTAGTGGAGGGTGGCATCGGAAAGGGGCAAACGTTCACCTGGGACAGGCAGTTTGTCATCCCCCCGCTTCCTCCTTCCTATCTAAATGGATGCCGAATCATCGACATTCGTTACATTCTACAGGTTAGCATCGTCGGGCTAATTATTTCACTGTAGGGGGGGGGGGCAGAGGAGGGGAGGCGAGAAAAACCAAAGCAAAAGTAACGTCAGATATTTTCAACATCTATATTTACTATTTATGTGAGTTCATTACGGTTATCTCGTGGAGAAACAGCTATCTATGACAAATATTTCTTGCACCCCTTTATCGCTCTAACAGGTTACAAAACTAACCGGGTACAAGAAACCCACTGCAGATATTGTTAAACTATTTTAGACGTGTTTTGTGGAATCCTTTTCTGAAAGGGTTGAGACCTAAAAGCAAAATGGATTCAGTCACTTTCGGAATCTGCAGTACATTGTATTGCATTGCCACAAGCGAAAGAAAACTATGAATTCCACACCGTTACCCCTATACATAGCCATTCTTTTCGTTTCTCTTTAATTACGTATGGATTTAAGAAGAAAAGTCTTTTTAAAATGGTTGCATGTCAACTCCATTCGCTATTTTTTGTCTCCTGTCAGCTGAGTGTCGTGCCGTTTGGACCGTCCGTTAATCTTGAGATCCCGCTAGAGGTCATCATTGGCACCATCCCCCTTCTGGGGGTGGTGGAGCAAAACCCCCCTCGAGCCCCCCAGCGCATCCAAGCTCCAGACGCTTCCAGTCAGCCAGACAGCCAGCCGTCCAGCATCACGTACCCGATGGTGACGGGTGGGGCAGGCACTCTGTCCTCGCCCCCCAGCTATAGCCAGCTACCCGACATACCCGACTTCCCGTGCCCGCCACCCAGCTATTACTGCGACATGCGTAAGGCCCGACGTGCAGCAAGTGTTTGTGTGAACAGTTGCTAAAGCCTTGCAGTGGGGTATCACGTGATTAGCGTTTGATGGGGTAGATTATGTGTTCGTCCATCCACTGTCCTGTCTTCCTCATCCAACCCATTGCCATCGCACGACAACAGTATGTTTGCCTTGTTTATAAGATGGCAACAGTGTGTTTATCTTGTTTACAAAATGGCAAGAGCGTGTATATCTTATTTATAGCAAGGCAAGAGTGTGTTTCTCTTCTTTACAACATGGCAGGAGTGTGTTTCTCTTGTTTATATTTATTCTGTCCTTCATAATACTCCCCTTCTCCATTTACCGTCAGTGTTTCTCGTGTGTTTATTCTCTCTCTCTCTCTCTCTCTCAGTCCGCCATCACGCAAGAGATTAGATTGAGCCTGTCCATTATTATTCTTTTTTCCTCAGCCTGTCACGTGTTCACATTTTGTTTATTCGGTCCTGTCATGAAATCTATTGGACAGCAATAATTTATCTTGTTTATTTTCTGTTTATTGTGTTTATTTTCTGTCTAGTTCCACTTTGCCCCCATACCAATATGTTCATATTTTGTTTCCTAGCCCCTCCATCGTACAGCGAGTGCGTGTTTGGCACGTCTGGCGTTGAACATGACGACGACGGCAACGAGAATCCTGGGGGTCGCCCAGAACACCTGCCCATGTACCCATACTATGACTGGGGGTACGAACCCACCACCATGAGCAGACTGTGATGTGCTGTCCCCGTGTAGCTGTACGACGACTTGGAGATCTGACCAAGTACCATAAGAATCCTGTGAAGTTGTGTCGACGGAGGTACTTAAAGACTGCCATAAGCAGACTATGAAGTTTTGTTCCACTGTACCCTTGATATACCCCTGCTACAACTGAGTTCCAGATGTCTGCGATAGACAGTGTGAAGTTTTGCCCCAGCGTACCTTTGATTAATGAGGATACCAGGTTAATGCGTTTGCCAACAGGCAAATCTTGTTTTCGCTTACCCTTAATGCGAAAAGGGTCAAATGTGACAAACATGAGCAGACTGTCAAATCTTGTTTCTGAATACCCGTAATGCAACAGGGGGCTAGATATGACAAACATTCTTAATTTGGGGGGTGGTGGTTAGCTCAGTTGGTAGAGCTGCGGAATAGCAGACGGAAGGTTGCTAGATTATTTCCTGGAGTTGCACATTGTCCATAGTGTGAAATCACCGCCAGGTGGAAGCACTTTAAATAACCAACCCAACCCAACCCAACCCAACCCAACCCAACATCTTAACTGTTTCCGCGTACAAAAAAGGAGAGTAGGTTACCACCTCATTATCAAGAGCAGACTGCAAAATCTTTTTCCTCTGGAGTATCAGCACAGAGGGTTTCAGCAGACTGTGAAACGAAGTATTGATCCTGGGTATCCACACAGCGACTCGGGGTACAAGCTACTCGACCTGTGTACCCATAACACGACTGTATGGGTACTGATCATGATTAGACACGAAGACGAAGCTGTCAACAAACGGCTTTAGAGGAAGCATCAGAGAAAAAGTGCGATTGTTGTTCACTCAGAAATGTGAACCAAAAGACAGCGTGTGAATCACATTACTTGCGGGCTCAGAGCAAACAGGTTATATGATCTTTTATAGCTATCTCGCCACGGATTAATATTTTTTTTCCAGATATTCGATCACAGAAGTTTGGTGTTTCAGCCAGCTGGCGTGGTCGGTAAGGGAGCAAGTAAGCGCGATAAGGTGTGTGAACGAGCCGTATGTGTGCCTGAATGTGCCTGTGTGTTTATGAGTTAATTCTTGTATGTGTGTGAGTGAATGTAACTTTGTGTATATAAAAATAGAGAGCGAGATGCTTAAATTGCATATTTGTTTGTTTTAAGCTCCGGTGAAACTCACATATTTATGCAGATTTCTTTCCTGAAATAATTGTTGTCGTTAGAATCCTGTGGATGATTTTCCCGTCTAACGTGCACTGTGCATTCCTGGGGACAACTCGAAGCTCGGCTCAGTTCGAGCAAGGAAACCGTGGTAGCAGTGTGGAAAAACGAGGCTGTGCATGACGTCTGTTCTCACAAAACGTGACATTTGACACTCACACGACCACACCATGTCTGAGGACTTGCTCAGCTTAGAATTGTTGCTTGCACTGCGACCACAAATTAATAATAAAAAGTGGTCAGTATCTTTGTAGTTCTAGTTTAAGCTGCAATAAAATGATAGGTAGATGACTTTGCTCAAATTCTATTTTTGGCGATGATCTTAGTTTGCGATATTAATGTGTTTGCATGTGCCTACCTAGAAGTGCGTTAATTTGCCTCAAATAACCGGTATTAAAAATAATTTATTTTTAAGTTTTCATTTGAAATAATATTTCTATTTTTGTTTTAATGTTATTCAAATAAAAAAAACTATACAGCTACACAATGAGACGCATTTACATTACACATACAGAAAGGAACACTCTTGGATTCATTTAGTTGGGCTGAAGCTTCGTTACTACGATATGCAAACGTTCTTAATTAATAGCTCTCGCACATGAATGCACCATCCCACACAGACTCCCACTCATATTTCTACAGTTTCCGAGTCGTAGACAAGACGCTCGCAATGGTGTATTTGCATAAAAACTGCATGGAGGTTTATTTCTTTAGCCCCGAATGTCTTATATATTTGCATTTTAAGTCTTTACCATGTCCAGTTAATTTAATTTTTTCTTTAAAATTTACTCCACGTTATTGACACATAACAGAATGTGGTATCTTTTTCCGATTAGTAGAGATAAATAACGTTGTATTATATCTGTACATATTTTTGTATGACTTTGCTGCCGTGTGGATCGACTGCGCTTTGTACAGTAATTCAAACGATAGAAGAAAGAGTAAAACGCCGATCAGGTCTACTGATAGGTGGTGGTGGTGGGTGGTGGTGGTGGTGGGTGGTGGTGGAATTTAATTAACGTTCAGTCGTTTTACTTGTTGCAACGTTTACCTTTCAAAGTTTTGATTGGTGACGATATTCGTACAAAGATTTGGAAACACACAAATAAAGCAATACAAAAATTTAGAAAACCTTATCTACTCTTTTTTTAAAACAGAATTATCTACTCTTTTTTTAAAACATAGTCATTAAAGCGCAATATGTTTAAAATGGCATATGAAGCTTAAACAATATTCACGGCAAACTCCTCAAATCTGGCTTCACTCCACAAAGGGCTCAGTAAACGATGGTTCTATGCAGAAGAAAATACTACGACAAGATCTACTGCAATCAAGTATTGTTCACATACTGTGGTCGATGATGCACCGAGAAGAGCTTTCATTGGGTGATGCAGGTGGCCGTGCGTGTGCCTGGTGGCGCGTGGACCACATGGTCCATCCCCTGCTCATAGTATTACTTTAGTGAGGTCTGCATAGTGTGGACCACATAGTCGACGTCCTGCACATAGTATCACTTTAGTGAGGTCTGTATAGTGTGGACCACTTAGTCCATCCCCTGCTCATAGTATCACTTTAGTGAGGTCTGTATAGTGTGGACCACGTAGTCCATCCCCTGCTCATAGTATCACTTTAGTGAGGTCTGTATAGTGTGGACCACGTAGTCCATCCCCTGCTCATAGTATCATTTTAGTGAGGTCTGTATAGTGTGGACTATACATAGTCGACGCCCTGCTCATAGTATCACTTTAGTGAGTTCTGTATAGTGTGGACCACGTAGTCCATCCCCTGCTCATAGTATCACTTTAGTGAGGTCTGTATAATCCCACACGTTACACGCCCTCGATGTCGGTTGTCACTCACACAGTTACATACCGTATAACCCTAGACAAAATTTTTCCTGGGACTATAAAAACGGGCTCTACTGGGTATGATCGGACTTATGGCGAAAACAGAAAAGAGATCGGACACTGTAACACTAAACTAATATATATATATAAATACTACAGTGCAGGGACCTGCACAGATGGCAATTAGGTATAGTAACTTGTCGCATGTTGCGTTCACACTGAGCAAAGTTTAGACGAAGATGGGCGATCGCTCGCCCGAAGATATGCCCGTCCGTGACACGTAAGATCAAGAAAAGTATCCATTCTATCGCTCGGTCATGCGACAAAATGCAGTATTAACGCGCGTGCCAGCTGCAGATCTCTCTCCTCCTTCGCCACTACTACAGATCAAAGTCTATATCCCGTTAACCTAGCATCAGAAGACGACTTGAAACAAAGAGAAGAAAACAGGTCAGTCAAGGAAAAAAAACCCAAACAAGAAAGGAACGCCAAAGGAACTCCAACTATATATGATATTGCACCAATTAAGTCGCACTTCCAACTCACGGTCACACACCCCTGTCATACCTATGCTGCAGCCTCTTCTAGTTCATCGCTTAAGCAAAATGTATTCATCGCCACAAACAAGGTTAAAGAAAAAAGGAGGAAGGAACAGAGGCACTCATTTTGAACCCCTTGGGCAAGCTTGCATGAGCGTTCGTATCTTCATTTCCAGTCACAAGATACTTAGATAGGTCGTATGGCTCGTTTGCCCTGTGTATTTTACTTGGATCTTTAAGTGTGAACAGGAAATCCAACGCTCGTGCAAACCATGCCCAAATGTGTGCGTTCGTATCTCCTGTTCACACGTAAAATGCACAGAGTGAATGGGTCTTACGACCGCTCTTATGACCGGAAGATACAAACGCTCATGCAAGCCTCCCCTCGAACCACAAAAGTGTACGTTTATCTTTCATGCACAGACAGGGGAAACCACTCTGAAACCTGTATATTTCCTGAATGACATCCGCTTCCTTGTGGCCGAAGCAACGTACATGCTGGGTTTGTTCTGTTAGAAACCTTTGGACTTGCAATATCGAAGTGCAGCAAAAGCATGTCCAGTGCCCCAAGACCGTCAAGACCACCCCCACCGGTTCCGAAGCCTGGTAAGCTCCGATAAGTAACCATTGTTTCCTGCTGCATTGTCGGATATAGCAGACGACATGAAAGAGGAAGGAGAGATTGACACAGTCACAGACACTATTACTCCACAAACACCGACAAACTCGACATTTCTGATGTTATTCCAACACTTCTTTTAGAGATAATTAATAAATAATTATCTTGGGCAAAGCCGATTATGCTTGTTCTAAACATATAATTTTTTTTAATGTGTGCGCAAGTACCGTCAAATCTTAATTTGTTACAATACTCAATAGTTAAAAAAAATAATACAACCACTAATTTAAAAAAAGAGAAAGGTAGTATTGGGATCTGGGCCAGGACCACAGTTTTCCATATTCTGATGAGAATGGGGTTGGTATGAGTAAGATGGTTAGTTTGCATGACTTAACTATTGATGGTAAACGTAAAATGGGCGTGGTGTTGATCTACATTGATTGCAGCCAAACATGGCGCAGGAAACATCAAAATCGCACAAGAATCATAAAATCATATTTACAAAGCAGACAAACAAACCTGATACAAGACTAACAGATATTTTATAATTTTATAATCATATTTACAAAACAAACAAACAAACCTAATAAAAGACTAACAGATATTTATAATTTTATTTCTTTTGGTTATTTCAGTCCTGAAAACAATACAAAAATGTAAAACTTTAGAGAATTTCTGTGTGAAAGGATTGGAGATCATTGTGTTTCAGGGAATGTGAAAGTGGTTAGGGCGCTGTACCACTATGATGCACAACAGGTGAATATTCATACCACATTTTTACTTACTGATCAGATCTCACACATGTTATATGTCAGCAGAAAGTGTCATGATGTACACATGAAATATAATTATGCATGTACTTCCTCATTTAAATAATTTTTAAAATGAAAACCTTGATGATTTAAAACTTTGTTCTTCAAGGATTTTTTTTAAAAACATGTGTGCATGATGCTAATGCACAATGACATATGCAAATATACATGCACATGTATATGTCCAGCTTTTTGTGCTCTTCCACCCTCCTTTTCTCTCTCCCGTGTGTGTGTGTGTGTGCAGGCATGAGCATGTGTCTTTACAAGCTTTAACATGCTTACCTTTGCTTATAAATAGTTATTAGTATAATTACATGTAAATACTTTGCATGTACATGTAGGTTTTACAGTTCTCGAGTAAGTACTTAAATGAGAAGATCTACCTTTGTGTGTATGTACATCTTTCTTTCCCTTTTGGTTGCTCTGCCAGCTTTAGTAACAACTAACGTTGCATCTCTCACAGGCCCAGAGTTTTTGCTATTATCAGTGTCCTCTTTTCTTGACACTCTCACAGCCAGATGAGCTGTCATTCGAGGAAGGTGACATGCTGTACATCCTGGATATGGCAGACAAAGACTGGTGGAAGGCTAAGTGTGGACCCAAAATTGGGCTGATCCCCAGCAACTATGGTACTTCATGCTTATGTTTTTCTTTGCTTATCATGTGCATTTGTTTGTCATATTGATAACTGAGGCTCAGGCTGTTATGGCTATGAACCCATTGAGCAGTCACATTTTTGAGGTCTTCATTTTATGAGCGGCAGACTTTTACGTAGAGTAGATTTTCAAGATCTTTCTTTCTAAAGTTGTTTGGTGGCATGTGTCCTTTCTACCTTGATGTGATACCTGTTTACAGGGCTGTCTGTCTGGGATGTGACAGTTACGTCTAGGGAGTTATCTTTTGGTGTTTTAAGAATGTTAATTTTTTTTGCACCTATAAAGCAGTTAACAGCTGTTGCTTTGAGTCATATTGATCAGTCCAGTTATGTTTATTGCCATTTGTGTGATAACACTGGTTGTTCTAGTTTATTCATCTACATTGTGTTACAGGGCATTCAGGTTCTGATTCGCTTTATTTTGAATTTTGACTCCTGTAGCATTTTTTTTTCAGTGATTGTGTCTTCCATTTTGTGTGGTCTGCATGTGTTTGTTCTGTTTCAGTGGAGGGGAACACCGAATCAGTTGACAATCCACTGCATGATGCTGCCAAGCGAGGAAACATGGAGTTTATGAGGGAATGCATTAAGAACAGAGTAAGGGAGTTAAGGAGATTCGTTGTACCTAAGTGCTGATACCTTGTAATAACTATGACACACGTCTCTTGCCTGAGGGCAAGCATGATGTGGCCAAGGCATCTTCTTCCTCATTTGAGATAAATCTGGATGTCATGCAGAAATAAAATCAATCATCGTGTAAGAGCCTGCATGTAGATGTCAACATTTGATGGCATACATACTGACAGTTAATTTCCTGAAGGGGACAAACAGGTAGAGGATGACACATTTAGCTAGAAAATCACTTTTTTGTTACATAGTCTTTGTACATTGATGGCTTGATTTATCTGGCATGATTTAGAGGGCTTAGATCACTTCAGGTGAAGCTGCATCCACATGGTTTGGGGATGGTGTGACGGGGATACTATATGCCTGTTTGAGAAACTGGGTTCTGTATATGAAAATGTGCTATTTCATAAGCTTACCAGTGATAGCGACTAAAACTTCAAACAGGCTGTACAAAATCATGTTTGTCTCAGGAGTTACATAATTTTAGATGAGAAGTTATGGTTCTCAATCTGTTGGTGGTATTTGAAACTTGCCCTATATGAAAAACAGATATTAGACAGATATTGGCAAAACATGTTGACTGCTTGTATCGAGAAGACAATGACAATCTGCCAATAATCGAATTTACAAGCCTGAAATAAAATCAGTATTATTTTCTTATTAGAGTAGAATAGTCATCAACAGTTGTAGAACTGTAACTGTGCAGTTCACGAGGTGGAATATTTTATGATTGTAGCACCTTAGTTATATACCTTCATCATTACAGTGGTGCAATCATGTGGAGTTACAGTAGTGTGAAAATTACATGTGAAATTACATTGGTGGGATCAAATGTGCTTATATTAGCTAATTCATCTAAAGTCATATCAGTGACTTAAATCACTGTAACAATACACACAGCAGCCTAACTTGTCATCACTTGGAGTTTAAGCTGTCAGTTAGTTACAACAGTTAATCATGACATTATATCGGTGCAGCTTGCAATTTGAGCAATGTAATTCTATGTATCAAAGTAGTGTAATGACAAAATATATTGCAGTGATGGTACATGTAATATTATGTTCAGGTTTCAGTGAATGGCCTGGACAAAGCTGGCTCAACCCCTCTGCACTGGGCAGCCCATGGCGGCCACATTGTTTGCCTTCAGACATTGCTGGATGAACCCAAGTGTGAGATCAATGTGCAGGTGTGTTGTGCATGCTTGTCCATGTGGATGTTTGAGAGAGAGAGAGAGGAAAAATGCAATGGCTAGGAATGTACAAGGTGATGAAGTAAGACCAGAAGACTGGTGATCTTGATGTGTTGCTCCTTTCCAGAACAAGCTTGGGGACACACCACTGCATTCAGCTGCCTGGAGGAACCATGCAGCTGCTGTTAAACTGTTGTTAGAGAAAGGTACTGCTACTGTTGTCTGAACTGCATCTATAACGTAGAAGAGCATATCTGGAACTATGTAAAATGTATTTATAATAAGGAAGTCTTTTTATGGCTGGATCAAATTTCTTTATAGGGTAAAAGAGCACTTTTGCAGCTTTGTCAGATTTTCAGGTGTATCAAATGCTTTTATAATGTATAAAGGCACATCCCAGCAGTTTGTTGAATTTATTTGTAATGTGAAGATGGGTGTGTAGTTGTGCTAAATTTGTTAATAAAATCAAAAGGTATGTTTCTACAGCTTTCTCACATGCATTAATAACATTGGATTTGTGCAGCTGCATCAGGTGCATTTATATTGTATTTCTCCCATTCTGTCACCTTGGTTTAAAATGTGAGGGATATCAGTCCTTCTTTAGCCATGTAAAGAATAACTTTTAGATGCGGAAGGAGTTCAGGCTTGTAAAGGGTCATGCTTTAAAAACCCTGTACAACACCACTGTTACAGGTGCACATGTAGACATACGAAATAACGAGAACAAACTGCCAGTGGATCTCACAAAAGATCCAGAAATTGCTGCCATGCTGCGTGAAGCTGGTAAGTCTTAACGTAGAACTTTCACTTTATTTGTATTTTAGGGGTAAAACTTGGGATCTTGGAGTATTCAGGATCTTGAAGCATCATTGCTGGGCAGAGATGTTACTGGTGTTTGTTCCAGCACCTATATCAGAATGCTGAGTTCAGTGACATTACTGGCCAGAGCAGAGTGGTTTAATGCTGAATGCTCACGTTATATTTTGATGATACAAGTGTTGGCTGCACTCAGATAATCAGCACAGGTCTGTGGGCACATGCAAGAAGTTCAGTAGGTCTGTGATAAGACTGGCAGTCATTATAGTGTAAGAATCATTCCAAAGTCTGTGGACCCACTCAAACTCACTACCCCTGTTTCACAAGTTTCACGCATTGGACAGGATGCTGTACATTCCTGCTGTGGAGTTATTTCATGCTGATGGCTACATTTGGATAGGCCGAGGATGTTCCTCTCTTTTGGAAACGTTCTCAGTATGACCAGTTCAAAGTTCGATACTTAGTAATTGCAGAGGTCAGAAATACTGCATTCATGCAAGTGTCAGTTCCCAACAGTGTTGAATATAGTGAACATTAAGACAATACCGATGCTGTTTGACTGGTCTGTGGTTTGGTTGTTATTAATGTTTCAAACTCACAATCATACGACCTTGAGTAAAGACTGGTAGCCATTTCGTGAGATGTGAATGACTTCAGTTATTTAGTCTCTACTTTTCCTCAATCTGCGTCTTTAAGCGCACGGTCCTCATTTGTTCTTTATTAATTATAATTTGCACCTTGAGGATTTCATGTATTTGTCCTATGTTGTGTTCGTCTTTGAATCCTAGTTGTCAACACACGCTTAGTGAGCGGGGTGACTTCATTAACATGGATTCTCTGTATGCACACGTTGTGCACCGAGGGTTAGCTGTGTGAAGAATAGCGCCGTTAGAGGATCTGCCAAGTTCCTTTCTTTCGGCCCTCTTTGCTACGTGTCTGGGTATGGTAAGCTCCCTTGGGGACAGGCATCTGCATACGGCTGTTTGAGCGCTGCCAGTACCTTTGTTGGAGTTATCTGCATCTTTCGTCGAGGTAGAACTTAGGTTAAAGAAGACAGACAAATAGCAGAAAGAAAGGCCGTCACGGGGTGGAAACTTCATTATTTCAGTGCGACTTCGTCACCCCTGACACTGATAAATTATAAACAGTTTTGTTTGGCAGTTTGCAAAAATCAAAATTGGAATTATGATGATGATGAGGAGGAGGATGGTGAGGGTTATGACTGCTGGTGGTTGTGGTGGTGAGGAATAAGAAGATTGATTATAGCTCTCAGGCATGGGAATTGGAGCACCTAAAAAACAAAATCTTAAATTTGGCAGAAATGATGGGAAAAGTTTGAGTTAGTCTGAGTCTATACAGTGACAAGTGCACATGGAAAAGTTTCAACAGGCGGTAACAGAACTGCACGCGGCAAGCAAAACAGGAAGTGAAAATGCAAAGCTCATCATACAAACTTTAGTTGATGGCGGAAGAAAACAAAGCATTTTCTTTACGCATATATAAAATTGCTTACAAAAGAAAAGTGGCACCTGACTTTTGTTTAGGTGGAAACCAACCCCCACAGAAAAATCCGAATTCCACCAAACAGCGGCCAATTCCCATGCCTGAGCTAAAATATACACTGATGTTCATGATGCCTAGGATGATGATTTTTTTCTGCCCCCATTTCTTAGCTGGTGTACGAGCATCACGCTACTCCAATGACTATGGCGAGGATGATGAAGAAGGATCTGACTGAACAGCTGCTTTTTCCAGCTACGTCTCACCCAAAGTCCAGTCCTGTTTCACCAAATGTTTCCTTTCTCTTCTTACTTTCTGTCCACTATGACATTTCATCAAGACAGTATTTTGGAAGTGACATGCCTGTGCCTTAGAGAAGTGAGCAATCTAAGAAAACTTTGAGACACTTTGTGGCGGAAAATTTGTATGTTGTCTGTAGGGATTTCTCACTGTCAGACAGGCCACGTTTTACATTTTTGTTTTTAAATTGAGAAGTTCTATTCTAATATTTTGTTTGGACATGTTTATTGTTTCCTGTAGTACTGAGAGAAAACTGCATCTGCCATATTTGTTTTAGACCATAAATTCAGTCCAACTGGCTGTCAGATTACGACATCAGAGCATAACAGTGTACATCAAATCCAAATAAGGGAACTGGACCAAGCTGTAAAAGGACAAAGATGAAGACAATCTACACGTTTCGGGGCACTACCCCTTCATCAGGGGGGCACTACCCCTTCATCAGGACGACACAAAAACGGTGAAAAAACGAAAAAGAAAAAGACTTAGCTGCAGTAGATGTGGCGCGTGTGCTGCGTGATTCTCCTGCTATGCAGCCCACATTTTCGTTTTTTCGTCGTCCTGATGAAGGGGTAGTGCCCCGAAACGTGGATTGTCTTCATCTTTGTCCTTTTCTAGCTTGGTCCAGTTCCCTGGTTTTAAATTTAATTCGGACTTTCCTCCAAGTGGCAGTCACTTGTTTTTCTTTCAAATCCAAATGACGAGCCTTGTAACCATAGTTTTTGCTGTATAGCCAAAGACACGTTTTTTTCACATTCCAGATGGCATCTACCCATGATGTAAATGTCATGTTGATACCCATGCAGTACTACACCTCAAAGCATTTCTTTCTCACGTCTGTAAATTTTTGTGAATGAGAGTGTGATATATGGTGGATGTTTAAAATATGTTATGCTGTTCTTTCTTTCATTCTTTCTGTCATGCTCTTTCAATCCCTTTTCACCCCTCTGATCTCCATTCTACAGAACAAGTTCTACCCAGAATAGTGTGACCAAAGCATAAGCTGAATCGTCAGACTTTAAAACCATTTTACTTCTGTTCATGCGAACAATTTGATTTAGCGTGACTCCTGCTATCATTAGTAAATTCTTTATCCCACAGTTACAATTTTTAAATGCAGACCTCAGCCTTGTATTATCTGTACCCAAGACAACTGTGATGAAAGAAAGGAAAAAAAAAGTGCCTATGAGGCGGGGAGCTTTCAGCAATGTGAGAACAGTCTGTTGCCATGATGCCTTGTTAATAAGAAATTTTTTTTTTTTGGGGGGGGGGGAAGTTGCTGTAAATACATTATGATTATCCCAATGTTTCAGTTTGTTTGCCATTTTGGATATGAAATGGGATGGTGAATGCCAGTGTACCAATGGAACAGAATAAAGTGCTCATCTTTTTCAGTGAGGATAAAAGTTATATACTTTTAGTTTTTTGGGCTCAGAAGTTTAGGTGTCACTACATGTACATGTAGTACAAATGGAGGCAGATCTGTTGAACTCCGGGACCATTTGTCATGAAGTGCATTGCAACATCTGTCAAGTCCCCCTTAGTGAAATCACAGAAAACAAGTGTATTTTGACCCCCCCCCCCCAACAATCTTCTGAATGGGGTCGTTTAAAGTAATAATTTGTTAAAAGTCTATCTGCATTTTAATTTTTCAAAGCTAGAATAGTTCCTGAAGCGTTTGAGGCGAATGGGATTTGTAGGGAAATGGTTTGCGTTCAGACAGAATGGAACTTCAAAGAAGGCAGCCTTCACTGACCTTTTTTTTTCCTTTCAGTTTTATTTTGTACATGTAGTAGTTAGTAACCTGTATCCAAAGAAAAATGAGTGGAAGTTCTTAGTTTCTTGCACATTTGTGGCACCTGTTCATTTATCACCACATGATGCTTTCCCAAGTCTTTGCATATGTTGCTGCAAGGTCTTTTGATTTGAATGTGATGCTTTGGTTTGCTGATCTGGAACATTTCTCTTTGGTTGCAATTATGCAAACCCTGTAAATATTTTATATAGTGACTCCCCTGCCCTCATTTCCTTTAATATATTTGAGGAATTATGATTGCTTCAAATAATAGTGATTTATTTTAGAGATTATTAACATTAGAAACATTATTTAAGGTAATATGCATATGTTGCTACTGATTTTATGTAGAGCCAGAAGTCTCATGCCAGCAGACTTCTGTCCCTTAACAGGCTGAGCAGGTGGCAGAATCTGTTAGTCTTAAACTTATTTCCTTTGCTGTGATAGGGATTGTGTCAAGTACTTTGCTGGCTGCTGGACTGACCTTAGTCTGTCTGCTAAAGTACTTTGTAGCTGTCAGTCTTTCTGTGTCAGTCTGTTATCTGTACTGCTGTACCCTAAAGATTTCAAATGTGTTGACTATGTGAACTTGCCGAATAACATGGCTTGAGATGTAGTCTTTCCCACATTATTTAAACTTTATTATTTGGATAATCCTTGTGCTTTTTTTAAGAATAACAGACGTTTACCTATATATTTGGCAATATATTATGCAGGTTTTAAAATGTATTTGTAAAAATGACTACCACCTCCCCCCATTTTTTTGGAAGCATAGGAGAAGACGAATCATGAATCATGTATGATCTGTAACCACCTTGGCGGTATAACAGTTAAGGTGTCCAGTTTCTAGGCAGGAGGTCGGTGGTTCATGCCCAGTTGAGTCAAACCTGGCTTAAAACTTGGCAAGATGCCTGGCACTATAGAGAACAGTACTAGAACTAGGATGTATCCTTTGTACTATACTCACTATTTACTCAACAGCTGCTGCGAGTCTTACAGCTTGCAATAGAGTGCAGGCATGTATAGTGGCCCCTTCACATCTACCCTCCCCCTATCACAATATCGACCTAACACCTTTTGCTGCATCAGGTACCTTTGAAATGTGCAGCAAAAATCTGTCAAAGCAACACAAAATGAGCTATAATGCTAGCATTTTGTTATGGCTTTATTGGTACTGGACTTGTGGACATGCAAGTGAACTATTTATTGCATGTAAATCATGAGCTCTGTCACAGCCATTGACGTATTTAGTCTACAGTGTATTTCCGTTTCAATCACTTATTAACAATGTGCATGTATTACAAAGTTGAAAAAAAACCCGAAATTGTCTTCTGCCACACCACTTGCTTTCATTTTTAATTAATTTGAGCAGAGAGGCCACATCATAAGATACTTTAGACCACCAAGTGTAGGAGCAAGTTGCAGAGTTGTTAATGGAACGAAGGGGGTGCATACATCTGGAGATGTGTGCAGATGTGCATCTGCTAGCATGTACACAAGCAAACACATTGTTCATGTGCTTCTGTGACTTCTGTGGATTTTGGATTCTAAGTTTCCTGCTGAAAACAAGAGGATTAAATACAAGCTGGAAACATTCCCATCCCTCAAGCTGACTGCCAAAAGTTCCTTCTAAACTTCTTCTGTTCTTCATTTTCACATATTAATAATGATAACATGACAAAGTATATACACTCACAATGGTACCACTACCTGGAAAATGACAGTGCACACAGAATAAGACAACATGCCTCATCAAAATAATAGTTGGAAAAAAGCATGCACTGTATATCATATATATTCTAGGATATATTTTCTGTTACATTTGTTCTTTACATCAGTATCAGGAAGCAATCATTTCACACATTCTCCCTAGGTTTAGGCTGCACATTCCATAGTTTGGACTGCACATTCCATAGTTTAGACTGCACATTCCATAGTTTAGACTGCTAATTCAAGCATTGCAACAAGAATTCTTGTCCAAAATAAGCCATGACAGTGGACAGACATAGCATGTTGATTTATAACAATGTTTTCTATAACACACTGCCATATTCATGTGCATGGAATTCATGTTTCTGGATTTGATGAATGAAGTATGAAGCCACCACTTTCACCTGCTTTCAAGCTGAAAGGCAAGCTATAAGAAGCCCATCCCAGCTTACCAAATTTATCCTACCCCCCCCCCCCCCC
>SMGT01009377.1:55016-92139 GCA_004794575.1 Lanistes nyassanus
AAAAAAAAAAAAAAAAATCAAGGGTGACCATCACCTACAAATTTCAAATTTTGGAGCAATTTCCTATTTTTTCAGGGTGATGGTCACTGCCATTTTTTACATAAGAAAAAGACAAAAATATGGAACTCTACCCCAACAATCTTCCATATAATTAATGGATAAATGAGCTGAGAAAGCTCTTGAGTCATGATCCCTCCCTACCCATTATCTCTCTGCAGCACAGAAACCAAGAAAATGCTAGAAAGCAAGAAAGAAGAACTGGATACAAATCATGCCATCACTATATAACTGTTCAAACCTCACCCCTCCCCCATAATTAAGGCTAGGCATACTAAACACATGTCGCTGCTGAGTTTTTTATTCCTTACAGCTTTTGCTACATTGGAACGGCTATATTTTAACTGCAGATTACTTTGTGACACACCCGAGTATAACTGTACTTGTTAGGTGTACTCTGGTCTTGAGTACTGACTCTCTCGGTAGGTACTCTTATCGTCCCTAAGCAAGGCAATTTTGATCACTAATTTATGTCTGAATATGATCGATGGTGTCCTGTTACCCCTTTCTCTGTGTTCTAAATTATCATTTCTCTAGGCTTGGTGGAATAACACCTGTATCTAGAGGCAATTTTCACAACATGCTCAAAATGTAAGAATTTATTTAACATTGTTCTTGACACAACTTTTGTTTTTGATCTTTTAGCATCACTTTCAGTTCTGACATTTGCTAAAGACTTCTTACAATACTGCTAGTTTATAGGTCTTGCAACTGAAGCTGGACTTACAATAATGTTTCTTGCACAGTAAATATTCTGCAATAACCTTACTAACCACAGCTAGCAGATCTTTTAATAATTCAAAATGACAGTTATGCAATTACCTGAAAAAGTGACATGAACCTGCGGTACCAAACTTGGAGAAAAGCATGACAATGTGCATACATTTAAGGGAGGTAGCTAAGATGATGTTGTTAACTTGGATTATCACACGACTGGAGCCTGTCCAAAATTCATTCATGATCGACTTAGAAAATGTGCTTTCAAAATTTTGTTCTACCTGAAAATGTGCTGAAATCCAAAACGCTGTATAAGCAACTAGGATTTACCTAAGCATACCAATACACATCGAAACTGCAAATAGTAAAGCATCTTACCCTTTTCTAAATACTGCTCCAAGCCTCTTCGTCGTTGATCCAGCTGCTGATCAGACAGTTGAAAAAGTTTCTTGCCTGGCAGCTTTGGGAACGTGAAGTCTGGGAACTCCCGCTTCAAGCTCTGATGCAGGTTGTCAAACTCTCTGTAGCGCCTTGAGCACAGATGCCGACCAGCCATATAAATATTAAAGACCTGGAAACAGCCATTGTAAAATATGAAAGTCAACAATAAATAATGGTCATTGGCTATAATCCTAAATGGTCTACAGGTGAATAACAAACTCCCACAGGTATAAAGATCAGAAAAAAAACATGTTGAAAACAAGCAATGCTCCTTTTCCGATACTTGTCATCATCATCAGGCATCCGTCAGTCCCAAGGGACCATGGAAAATATCCCGCCAGGTTGCAAAGTCCAATGTGGGAGTAGCACTCTCTGGCACATTGCGTGCAGCAAAAGGCTGAAGGTAGTCTAACAGGTTGAACCTAAACTTACCTGGGGAGTCTCCTTATTTTTTTTTTTTGACAAACCCCATCTGGGTTTCCTCGTATTGAGATAGTCCCAACTGCACTTTGTGTTTTCAGGTTGCGTTTACTAACATCCCTGAAGTGAATCTAGGGGAACTGAATGGGCCACATCAGGACATAAGCCCTTCTTGAACTTTTACATTCATCTATGTATGTGTGGGTGGGTGTGTTTGCTATACAAATCCGTATTCCTGAACCGATCCACACCAAATTTAGCAAGTCGGTTCCTTTTCACCTGTAGATGGCCATAGGCCAGATGTTGACCCTGTACCTAGGCTAAAGAAAAAGGAAATAATATGATGACACCCTTAACAAGTCATGTACACAGCGATCAGCTCTTTTCTCTTTTGTTCAAGAGTACTTTCTCTTGCCTCATTTGACAACAGGGAGATGGAAGGCAAGTGCAGGGGTTAGAGATGGGGGAAGGGGGGTTAGTAAAGTGGTAGGGGTGGGTGCTACAGAACGGGTGGGAGCAGGGTAAGAAAAACCTGGGCAGTGCCGGGTCCCATGGCTAGTACGAAATAAAAGAGGGAACATAACCTCAAATATGCAAAAATTTGTAAGTTTCTTACCACATATTTTTCATTATTACTTTCCAAATAATGGTAATCTGGAATTGAAATTGGCAAAGAGCGCCGTTCAGAGTAGTCAATGTATGAAGGACCTGATGAGTCATCACTGGGCTCCAATTTCTCTGCCACCTGCTCTGGTACTGATATTACTGCGAGTAAGAAAGGAAAAAAGACACTTGGATTCAAGTTGCTTCACAGCCAATGATGTGTGTTAACTAAGATCTTGCAATTATTAATTTATCTATCCACTTTAATAACATTAACAGTACCTAACTCTACACTTGTTTGTAAAATCAGACAAAAATGGAAGTACCTCCTATTTCTTTCTTTGTGTGTGTGTGTGTGGGGGGGGGGGGAGAGTGGGGATACTTGCTTTGCACTTGGATACATTTAAATGCTATTAAAACATTAAGCCACCTGACTAATGGTTTTACTTCGTTAACAATTAGCAAAATTCTCCCTCCCCCAAACTTAAAAAATCAGTCTTATATAAGATGACAGAACTTATGATCTAACAAGTATTTCTCATATTTCAGAAGTTCATAATTTATCATGTTTGCTGAATACACATTACATGAATTCATGCTGATGGCATGAAATTAGGTAACTAGGAGCCAGTGATTCTGGAACTTGTGGAAACCTCACCTGTCAAAGTCAGGGTATCTCCCCCAGAACGGATAAAATCTACAACCTGCTTATGTGTTGCTCCTTCCACATTTATACCATTCCTGAAAAATATATTTTCTTTTATATAAAAAAATTACATATGTATGAATTTCCAAATATAATACCATCACAATAACTTTTTGTTAGTAAAATGTTGTTAAAATGTCAGTAACATTTGATAAACGCATTAATGCAAGCCCATTCTTCCCTAAATTAAAATATACAATAACTTTTTAGTACACAACAGCTGAGAGTGAGAATGAAAGCAAGTTCAGTGCATCAAAACTTTCTAAACACTTTTTTTGTAGGAGGAGGAGGTCTACATTTTGATTTAAACATTTTTTTTAGATCATAAAAATGTAATAAGGTAAATGTTTATAAAAGTAAAAACTAACGGCTATATTATATACGTGTATTACATATTACTTATAACAAGTTTTCTGTGCCAAACATAGATCTATCTGAAGCATTTTCTGCATTTAAAACACCCGGGGTAGCTTGCGTAAGCGTTTGCATATCTTGTTCATATATAAAGGTGGATGTAAAATACACAGGGTGAATGGGCCTTATGACCACTCTTTGACTGAAGTGTAAATAGGAACACTCCTCCAAACCACCCCTGGATCATGGTAAATTACATATACTACAACAAAGTATATACTATAACTTGAATACAGACTAGTTTTCTATGTTATAATTAAATAGTAATTAATATATTACTTTAAAATACCCTGTAACACTGAAGTCATACAGTTACTATAACCATGCTTATGATATACTATATGCTGCATTTTAATAAAGTATAATCAATAACTTATTAAAAAATTTGCTATGAAGGTTACAGTATGAGCATTCACATGTGCACGTTGGTACACAACTGATTTTGACACATTTAATTTAAATGTGTGACTGTTTTTCTTTTTTTAAAAAAACCTGTCTAAATATTCTGAAGTACACAGTGGGTTCAAGGTCTTGCATTTCTGTTAATGCTTAGAAAGACATATCATACATTTTGATAAAGGCTTATGCCACTATCATGCCTTAAGATTTGGTGTTATCACATGAACACTATACACAGATGCACATATGATTATGAATGATGAAGCACGAGTAAGTGACAAAGTATACACTTTATGTATCTCGTGTACACATTTTGAGAATTAATCTGCAGCTCACCCTTAAGAATTTGTCAAATCTGGTAAATATAGTAAATAACTAAATAACTGAGAAACATTTATGAAATTGCATTATAATTAATGTGTCCATGATTACACATGTCTGCAACAAAAAAATGGCCAGAGCCCACCACAGTTTTGTCTTTGATCATTATTAATTTACTAAAGGTATATACACTAAAATCTAATAAATTTACAAACAGCAGTAGAGGACCAAAACAACTCCCAAAAGACTGTATGTTTCACACTGATTCTTGGATGAGCACCGGACCAGAGAATGATTATTTCACTCAGTCACATTATGATTTATTTAAATAGTATTAGTAAACAAATCAAATCTATAAATGACAATAAATCCCCATATATCGAAAAAACTTATGGTCAACGACTCAACGTCTCAAGACCACAAACTCTGCCTCATGTAACCAAACTCGCATATTTTTCCTTTAAAAGAGGAAAGTGAATGGGGTGGTTAAATGTCTTCTTCAGACCAATATTTAATTTCACATTTTATATAATTCTAGCAAGGCCACCCCGAAACTCACTTGTAGTTGTAACACTAACAGATAATAACAGATACAACGCCCATGCATTAAATACACTGTCTGACTGAGATAACTTTGAGTCTGAGAGATATGTATCATTCAAATACACTCAGATAAATGTGAGATATATGTATCTAATAAACTCAGATAACTTTGCGAGATGTGTAAACAGCGGGTACTTACACTTCCAAAATACGATCTCCTTTCCGAATGCCTGCCTTCTGCGCTGCTCCGCCCTCTAGCACAGCACTAACATGTTGGAGCGGTGCATACAAAACACCGTTAATGGATTTTAACACACCTCCTTCGCTGATCTGTCCTCTAACATTAAAGCCGAATCCTGTAGAAGTCTTTGTGATTGTAACAATTCTTGGTCCAAGGTCCGGCTGCTTCCCTTCTGAAGGGGAAGGGGTACTGTCCTCATCACTGTCCGCCATAGTCGTCACGTGACTTAACTTGCCGTCTGTTATTATGTACACTCAAACAACAAATCTAACCATACATTTCGCAACAGTTGTTCTGAACTACTTATAAACCACTTTTTGCAGTTTGGTGGTCCAAAATAACGCGATCTGTGACCTTCCTGGAAATGTGTACTACGGTAACTGCACTCGAACCGCAGTGTTTCTGGCGACATAGGAACCTGAATTTCTAACACCGAAGAGCGCTGCGATCATTGAATTGATGTCCGTGCAAAAATGGTCCCCTTGTGCTTGAAAGAAATCTATAATTTATACAGAAATAATACTACGTACAAATTCAAGTCACAGATACATATTTATTCAATTCAACAATGCTGTCGTCATGAAAACTAAATCCACACCTACTGTGACCCACAATGTAGCAGTGATTCAAGCAGACGCCTGCAACGCTACCGGCTACTTACCTCCCTTAGTGTCTTCATAACCCTTAACTTCCCACCGCGGTTTGTCTTGTTTTAAATCATTCATCACTTTTCTATGGCACTGAAATAAACTCTGCAAATGCTTTGTTTTTTTTAGAAAATTGCACTTTCGGGGGGTCCAGGGGATAAATTTACTTATGACTGGTCGCTGCAAGGTACCATCACGTACCTACCAATCTGCACTACCATACAGATACAAGAAAGTGTAGTGGGAAGGTGAAAGTGTTACCATTATAAAAAAAAGTAAACGCCCCTGACCTTCACTCTCCCACACCCTAAATAAACTAAGAACATACGCGTACAGGATAATCAGACAAGGCTGCTATTTTGAGAGTACGAAAGGCTATACACAGTCGTACGTGCTTGGTTTCAATAAAGGCTATGTTCAGAATGTTTAAATAAAAATTCTACCAGCACATGCAATATATGGTGGACTGTGTATACGACTTATATACGCATTAGGTTTTACACGAACTTTCCGATAGGTGATCAAGAAAGTTTTAGACTATTCACTGCATGGTATATATATATAAGTTCTTACTGTTTTATTATCCCTTCTCTTTCTTCAAACTCAAAGGCTAAGGCAAGTCTTTCGGATTCTGATTTAAAAAAAGCATAGGTCGTGGGTTTTTTCCACCTACCGAAAATATTGTATTTTAATTTTATCTTTTTTTCTGAACTGGCCAAAAATGTTTGGTGCATGGGTCGAGTGGTATAAACTATACTCATTCGATCTTTATAAGGAATTAAGTTTTGGAAAGAACTGTTGAAAATGCATTTCTTCGAGCTGAAGGTCTCATATTATGTATACAAAGTTAAATGTCTACACGACAATACTTAAGTGTCATGTAGAAAGATGTGGTATAAATGAAGTTTTATAATTACTTAAGCAGGATGGAAGCACGCGGAAGATCGATCTCTTGACTAATGACTTCAATATTGAAATGATAGACCTGAATACATTATAGTAATAAACAGATTGGGACATTTTAGTGACAGATCTGTATGTTATATAGATCTAAATATTACAGTGATAGATCCGAAATAATCATGTTATGACAGAGACGAAAAGTTATTAGGACCTAAATATACCAGAGATAGATCCGAATGTTACAATGATACGAAAGTTATTCTGACAGATCATATCGTGATATAGTGATCGAAGTCTATGTGAAGAGTTGGTAGACTTCGCTAGGATTGGACCATCAAACGGGAGTACGCACACGGGCTAAGCAGCCTAGACAAGTTGATTCCTGTACTGCCAGGTAAGATTTAACACTCTGTTCCAGGTCAATCAGACTCAATTAATGTACACAAACGACAAAGGAACTTCAGTCAAAAGGCACCTTGAAGGGCGAAATGCAGTTCGTCTGTCTGTATGTATGCTAACCTGCCTGTCAGTCTACCTTTACCTTCGAATTCGATTCCCACTTTCTTTCTTTCGTTGGTAGTGGCTTTCTTCTGTGTACGTGTGTTGCACGATCTGCGCTCTTTGCGATAGAGAGAATGGGAAAATAATTTTGTATGCGATCGATCAAGACAAGGACATAAATGTTTATACTTAAATCAAAATTGTTCAGTGCGCATAGTTGAGTGTTTGCGAACGTCTGTGCGAAGGAGAAGGAGGGGAAAGAATATCTGGTCTGGAACGGGCAAAAATTTCGATCAGCTAAATCAGAACAGCTGGTGTGTGACTGTGAGCCATGATTTGAACACGTTTCAACAAAACGTGAGAATTCTTCTCCTGGACGAATCTGCAGCAGCCTCTAGCTCTCCCAAATGCTTACATAATTTATGCAAAAGGAAGTAATGAGGGTTATGAGGTGCAGCTTTTATTAGAAAGAAAAGTACGTACATTTTTGGAACATTAAATAATGTATACAGAAACATATGCAAGCTGGCGAAACAAACCAAACAGAAAATCATATCAACAAAGACACGATTAAAGACTCATCAGTCCTTCGATTCATTAATCCATCCACCCACCCACCGTACATAGAGATTGCCATGGCAACCTCGTTGCAGCTACTTGGGTGTCCTATCGATTGCTTTGAGTGTGGAAGTCCAGTCGTGCGCACAGCAGGGTCCTATATAGACAGTAATTAGGAGCAAGGCATGCACTTTGGGGGCGTTCTTGCAAGGGGAGCTCACGATCTGTATCCCAAACTGTGTTTCGTTCATCTCTCCCTCTGTGTGTGTGTTGCGTTCATCTCTCCCTGTGTGTGTGTGTGTTTCGTTGTTTTCACTATGTGCCTCGTCCGCGCGAAGTGTGCATGAAATGTGTTCTCGCGCGTTACAAATCCACATTTATTTATTTATTATTTGACTGGGAAAACCAGGGTCGTGTCCACACCAGTGTGCCAAAGGGTCAAGAGAAAGGGAAGTAACGCAAATAAGAAAGTATAAAAACAAAATTTGATGGGGGCAGCCATCACGGAGACGGTTTTGGCCACCACGCTCACAGCCACAGCGTGCGCCGAGGGCGGTATGGGTCGAGTACTGCCAGCGACACGTGGCTGTGACGCACTGTGTCATCTTACAGCGTGCTGTGCTAGGCTCACTCTCTTTAAACGTTTCTATATCCTTCTATAGGATGTTGCAGATACTAACAACTAACATGTTCGGATTCTACTCGATATATTCTTTCAGTAGATAGTAAACTCATCAAACATCTTAATAGATTAGGTTAGTTTGTAGGCATATTTCTTATCTTTATCTATTCACATTAGCTAGTTTAACTGCCTTTTAACGTAATTATCTTTATTTCCTTCTCACTCTACTTAACTTTCCTTAACACTAACAGGAAGAGCAAAGCGCACTCTAGTCACTGTAGGTATATTCTTTCACTTTTTATTCTAAATTTTGTATGTTTATGAAACACAAAATGAGGTATCCACCTCACTTCCACCCGCCAGCTTCTGCCGTAGCTGGCAATGGCTCCGTTGTGGCTCGCTCCTACCCGTTAAAAGTGGGGTGAATGCCGGACAAAGGAGAGGTGGGGGCCTGGATAGCTCAGTTGGGAGAGCTGCGGACTAGCAAATGGAGGTTGCTGGTTCGAACCCTGGTGTGGCCAAGCATTATTTCCTGGAGTTAAACATTGTACAAACTCCATTCGGACATTCCACGCACATTAAATTGCCTGTCCGCACCGGCCATCTTACTGCAGCCATCAGTCTGGTGGTTCTTTCAGTGCATAGTTTAGTAATAGGACCCCATCCCCCATAGTGCGAAATCACCGCGAGGTGGAAGCACTGTCCCTCTAAATCACTGTAATGTCCAGGGAGGAATTTGTGGACCTGTGCCTGGGTATGACCCTTCTATGTTAATGTCTGCCCCTGGTATATGTTCTATTTCCTGCGCGTTTTTTTTGTTTGTTTGTTTTTTTGCATGCTTGGTTGTGGGGTGGGTTGTCCTGTGCGATGTTTATGAGCTGTTGTGTGGATCTGTCTGACTGGGTTATCTGCAGGTAGACACTGTATCTTGTAGTAGTAATTGGCTGCCCTTTCCTTAATAAGTAATTCTATAGGTTTTTGTCCTGTCTCTGCCAGCACTGCTAGATTTGGGGTGTTCATCGGGACTCCTAGTACTACTTTTAGTGCTCTAGCCTGTACCGATTGAAGTTTCGCTATATGACTGGTCCTAAGGTGGATTAAGAGAGGTGCTGCATACAGTAGTTTGGAGATTACATGAGCTTGGTAAAGGTTTAGTAGGGATTTTGGATCTGTACCCCAGCTGTTGCCTGTGACAGCTCTCATGAGATTTACTGCCTTTTTGGCGGAGTTTATTATTTTATTTATATATGGGGACCAGTTAGAGGTTTCTGTAAAAATAACCACCAGGAATTTTATTTGAGGGCTATACGTAATGGCTGTTTGGTTGACTTTAAGTTGGGGATAGTCTACTTTCTGATTTGGTCGTTTAAAGATTATCGCTTGGGTTTTAGTGGCCGATAATTTGAAGCCATTGTATTTTAGCCAGTTTGCTACTTGGTTGAGGTCTTTCTGCATCTTTTCTAATCCTAGATATCTTGGTTTATGTGGGTACCTGGTTTTGCGTATCTCTACTTTTCCTAACAGGGAGGTATCATCAGCAAATTGTTTTATTTTAACATATTTAGCACATTTTGGTAGTTCTGCAATCATAATGTTGAACTGATTTTCCGGTTTGACATAAAGGATTTTATGAGTTGGACTACTTTAGTAGGAGTGCCTATTTGGTATAGATTTTGGATCAGCCCCTCGTGCCAGAGCATGTCATGCCTTTTCTAAATCCAAAAACACCCCACATAAGTTTACTCTTTCTCTGTCTTAGCGTTTATTATCTCTTGTTGTAAGGCTTTAAGGTGGTCCATTGTGCTGTGTTTTTTCCTAAACCCACTTTGCTGTGGTGGGAGGATATTTTGAGTCTCGCAAAAGAAGTTGAGTCTATTTTTAATTATTGTTTCTAGCACTTTTCCAAGCTGTGATGTGAGTGCTATGGGTCTGTAACTAGATGGAGCTGATTTAGGTTTTCCAGATTTAGGGATGGAGACCACTGTAGCTACTTTCCACAGATTTGGAAAGGTTCCCTTATCAAGTATTTCATTGAATAGTTGTAGCATTAACTGTTTGGTACACCAATTATAAAAAAGAAACTCAGCTCATCAATATAGTCAAAGAATTCAGACAGAAACTCAACACTACCTATAAAGACCACTCCCCTTTATAGCCAGACGGCAGTGTTGCAGCAGAGTTCCCTAGCCACACATCCATATTCACTGCAGAGCTCGTAGCAATACGCACTGCCCTAAGGTTGATAGCACTACAAAACAGAAACGCTGCAGCAGAAAAAACCTTTCTAGTTATTTCTGATTCACTTTCGGCACTCCAGGCACTCCAAAACCAGTCCTCACAAAGAACGGACATAATATACAAAGTTCTAAACCTCCTTAATAACTTTCATAAGATGGGAATCCAAATAAACTTTCTCTGGGTACCATCGCATGTAGGAATCCACGGAAACGAGGAAGCAGATAGATTGGCTAAACTAGTAATAAAAGACAATCCGACCACAAACGTTATCCAGATAAATGTACCCATTTCAGCGGAAGAGAGAAAAATAGCGATTAAACCAGCTATAAAAATACAGTGGGACGAAAAGTATAAAAAGGAAGCCAAAGGCACCAGGAGAGAGATAGAAGAACTTCCGAGTAACGAGCTCACACTGTTTCACTCCAACAGAACCAACCAAAGTAGAATAGCCAGAATGAGACTAAATGGAGAATACCATCTTGTTCGTAAGGACCCGGTGACCTGCAGCTGTGGGGACACTCAACACTCCCCATGTCCTGCTAGAGTGCAGCATAAATAGCCAGGAAAGGGATACACTTAAAAATGCTCTACACAATCTAAACCTTGACTTCAATCTAAAATCGTCTCTAAATCCTCCCAAAAAAATTAAGACGATATATAATGGATCTGACAGCGCAGGTAGTAAATGCCCATCCAGACGTTAGATATATTTAATAATATAAATAAATAAAAAGGGGGTAATAACCATTAAAATACACCAAGTAAACTATAGGACAAGCGTAATCTGTACAGCACTAAAAAGTAAAAGGCGAACACCAAGGTAAAGATAAACAAAATACAGGAATAGGGCGACAGTAGGGTCGACCAGCAAGCGCTCCACCACTCAAGCCACAGGCAGCCACCTTCCTCCAGCCGCGCCAGGAAAGCGACCACATAGTCACCACCAGTCCAGAGCACCAAGCAACGCCCTCTTCCCTCCCCCTTCCTTCCCCAAGCCCACTACCCCCCCCCCAGTGCGAAATCACCGCGAGGTTGAAGCACTTTCCCTCCCAAATCAACAACAACAACAACGACAAAGGAGAGTCCCGAGGGAAAAGATGTAGCAAAACAGTCAAGTGCAGTAAACCGTGGGGTGGCGTAGCATGTAGGGCGGCAGCAGCAGTGGCGGCCCCAAAATAAAGTACGCAGAGGGCGTGGAAGGAACAAAACCTGCCTTTGTTTGAAGGAGAGAGAGAGAGAGGAAAGTTGCGAAGCGAACCCGCTTCATCACAAAAAAGAAAGAATAGAAAACAAAAGAAGAAAAGAAAAATGAAGAACGGACGAAATAAGGTAAGACTGGAAAAAATACAAGACAGAGAAGACCGAAAGACAGACAAACCGACACTGAAAGCCCACGCACTAAAGCAAGCCTGATCCTAATTTTTGGAAAAGCTCTAATTATACAGACAATATCCGAAAACTTCCCTTACAAACTGACGAAGGCCAACACAATATTTTGGCAGCGTAAGCCGCGAATCGACATATAACCGCGTAAACATTTGTCGAAGAAATCTTGACTTCAGACTGAAGCAAACATGTGCAGTCGGATTGCAGCTTCTACAACATCGACAAACATTTGATAACTATACTTTGAAAGATTCAGCATCGACAACAACAGCAACACCAAAAGCAATAAGAACATCATCAAAAGAAGAAAAAGAGACAAATTGGACTAAATTGCTAAGACAAAGTAAAATTTTCGGGGCACTACCACATCTTCAGGACAAAATACCTACAATAACATGGAATTTCTAAAAGTAATGTGACGTAATCTTGGTAATTATGAAGACAGCAGAATAGAGGAAGCGTTATGATGACACGGATTTGGGATTAATGGGTGCGTCTTTAATGACGCGGACCTCAAATTAGTGGAGGAGTATTTGATGGCATGGACTTCGGATTAATGGAAAAATGAGTAAGGACAAAAACCTGGAATTATTCGACCCATATTTAACGAAAATGAAATTAAATTGATTACTGGGAATGAAAGGTCGTGCACTTTGTCAACAGATTTTCACATTGTAGTGTTCCTCGCAAGAAATCTTAACCTCTAATTCACATTCTAATGATGCTATAAACGATGGCTTTTTGTATGTATGGATCAGTGCGATTTCGCAGTACTTTAAGTAGGCCCTACTTGAAACTGTCTTTATCCGCGCGTGTGATGTGCATACATGCATTTTGCGTGTGTGTTTGAGAGAGAGAGACTAAAATGTGCGCTTACCCGAAAAGGAAACTTGGCTATATCAAAGACCTTTTTTTTCTTACCAAGACATGACAGCTAAGAGTTATCGTTCTTTAACAAGTGATAGTCAGAACGTAGGTCACCTCCCTTTGTTTCGTTCTACTCACCTAGCACGGCACAGAGAGAAGACTGGCTTACACGTAGGTTTGCTTGTTATCATACGGAATGAAGTTCTTTTGAATCTAGTAGTGCATTTCCCAGATATGAGTACTGTATTAGACTGTATTTTCAGTGTGCGTGCACCGTGCATTTCCCAGGTATGAGTACCGTATTAGACTGTATTTTCAGTGTGTATGAACTGTGCAATTTTGTTTTTTGGAGAAGCCTATCAAATGTTTTGGAAATCACATGCTAGTATACGACGATCTAACTGTAATATAAAATTATTTTAATATTTTTAGGATCTATGCAATGTTTTCAAAATCTGTGGAAAAGTTTTGCAAGTACTTTTTACATCTTATAAGATATACTCTTAAGTGTAAATTTCCGTGTATTCATCCATATAAATATACAATATGCGCACATAAACGCACACTCTGTACACTTACCATGAAAGGACACAATATTTTCTGAATAAAAACGATAACGATTAAATTAACAGTTTAATTACTCAAACAATGCAGCATTACGAAATGCTTTCAGCAATTGTATAGTGACCAAAAAAATTTCTATACATTATTCTTACACTTCCCACAAAAGATATGTGCAAACACGTGTGCGCACGCGCGCAGAGAGAGAGAGACCGAATATTTACAAGTGAGAAATTCCAATTCATTCAAAACACCTGGCGTCAAGATCTTGTGAACAAAAATACGCAATCCGTTTTGTAACAGACATTTGAGCAGCCGACTGCGCTGCAAAATGCCTCGGTCTCTGCATTTTCAGAACATGTTAATTTTTTGGAGCAGAACAATTCTAAGGGAAATCACTCTTCCAGCGACTTCACCGTAAAGCGCTGTCTGTCATGTCTTGGTATAAAGGGTCTTTGGCTATATACCTCGCGTAAATACGCAATAGTTATTTGCATTATACTTGCACTTTAGAAAGATGCAGCATAGCACGAGTAGTGTGGAACTAGCTATCGCATGTCAAGGACGATAATTTGCAGCAATACTGCTTTGAGCCAGTCAGCCGTCATTCTGATATCTGCGCCAAAAAACCTGTACATAAATATATTGCAAGAAAATCAATATGCGCTTCCACTGTGTGTGTTCCAGTCTGTGTAGCTGGCAGGGCGGGATAGGCTGACTCGGTTTCAGATGTCATGCAAATGGACACTTAATTGGTTCTCATCATCAGGGAAATGGTTCGAATGAGTAAAAACATGTAGATAATTACATCTCTCTCTCTCTCACACTCACACACACACGCACGCACGCGCACGCGCACACACATTTTCCGTATGTCTCTTCTCACACTCACCACCCCCTCACACCATTCACGCTCATAAAACCAAAAAGGATTTTATGACAGAGAAAGAAAAGAAGAGAGACCGAAAAAAACGTATAAAAGAGAAGTGGGGAGCAGGGGAGAGGGCGGTTAGAACTTAGCTCTGCTAGCGCCTCACAAACATAAGTGAGTATCGTGTCCTCTTACACAGTTCAAGATCTGAAATTCATTGACGACTCTAAGGACGACCTTATAAAAATCAAATAAACTAAGCCTCGAGCCTCCCATGTCAAACGGGAATGGCAAAATTCCATCCCCCCGACCCCACTCTCACCCAATCCTTCAACCTTATTAGGAGCAAGAGGAGTGGCTTTGGTCGGAGGGCTGAGATGACCGAGTGCGAATCGCTGTGCTGAGACGGGCGTTAAGAAATGGTACAATGAACACAGTACAGACGAACACTGGACTGTCTGCGCTTGCAATGGTGTGAGGCGGATTATGCAGTGGAGCGAGGGGGGCGGGTCTTGATGGTAGAGATAGATGGAAAATGGAAGCGTTCTGAAGCTCCGAATTGGCAACAAATTTCTGCTGCTTTCCTCGAGTGCCAGTCACCTCAGCTGCGTCATTCCCCCCTCTCACTCTCTCGATGTCGTTTCATTTTTTTATCATTTTTTTTGGTCAGCCTTTGCTAACGGGAGGAAGAGTGTACTTCCTTTATGAAAGTGTTGTATACATCTTCGTAAGATTTTATCGATCGGGCATTCGGTTATGCCCATCGGACCTTGCGCTGTCCAGTGAGTCCACATTTGATGCACAGCTTTTGTGGCGTCGCCTATCCCAGTAGTTTGAACATGGGAAAAGACTTGCGGTACGGATAGTTCTATGCTATTGGAACCCACAAGAACCCAAAGACGGGGGCTGCCCAAAGCAGACCCGAAGACGGAGTCTAAAGGAAGAACCTCCATCCCCCCATCAACCTCTCTAGGGAAGAAGCAAAAAGGATCACAGGAAGCTACAAGAAGAGGAGGACCACCGTCAAGGCCCTATGGTCTACAGGGAGAAAAGAGGATTAAACTTTGAAAAATAGGCTACCTAATATAGGTAAATTCTAGGCATGGAAATTGTAGATAGAACTGTTTGTTAAGGAGAAGCTTAGCTGTGGTCTAGTTCGATATTCCAGCAATGGGAATGATGGCAAATAGAAATGGCGATGAATAGAGTTTTTTCTATCACATAATAATCTAGCTCTCACGCTGACTTAAGTACAGGAATATCCAGGGAGCAGAGAAACAATAACAGACAGGCACGGACGCACATACACCCCTCTGTCTGTCTGTCCGTCCGTCCGTCCGTCCGTCCGTCCGTCCACAGTCTGTTTCTGACGCATACACTCAAACAGACACGTGCACACTCTCTCTCTCTCTCTCTCACACACACACACACACACCAACACATGGAAGACGGTAAACAGGGAGTGAAGTGGGGGAGTAAATCAGTGTGGGAGTTAAAGTACAGTGGAGAGGGGAACTCACCCACTCATCCTCTCACTCACTCACTCACTCACTCACTCACTCACTCACTCACTCACTCACTCACTCACTCACTCACTCACTCACTCACTCACTCACTCACTCACTCACTCACTCACTCACTCAGACAGACCCTACGCACCCACGAATGCACTGCGCTCAATATCTTTGATGCGTGTACATATGTGGATAAATATTTCACAACATGCAAACATCGTTACTCGATCTCTCCAAGTCCTTGACCCCTTTGAGTTCTGTGTCGTATGTGAAAGCAAAAACTTCACTTGAGCATTAGCCCTGGAATATGTGCACAAAGGCTGATAGCGTTAGTCCTTGCAGCAACAAATTAGCCCAAACCATAACAACATTCGTTCGTTCGTTCGTTCGTTCGTTCGTTCGTTCGTTCGTTCGTTCGTTCGTTCGTTCGTTCGTTCGTTCGTTCGTTCGTTCGTTCGTTCCATTCCTTCATATTTTCTTTACTGGCTGTAATAATATATTTTGATAGCCTCAACATATGATCCGGTATAAAAAAGATAATGTATGAAAAAAGTTGTGCTCTGCAAATACTTGTGTGCAGTTCACAGTACGACAGGAAAAAATGTGTGCCAGATAAGTTATTTTCAGAAGAAACAAGACATGGCAGATTAGAGAGCAAAGTTTAGTTAGAGTTGGCTCATGAAATTCATTATGATCAACCAGTCGCCGAGCGCTGGTAGAGGGTGGATGGTGGAACCTTAAACAAAGGGGCTCTACTGGTGCAGCAGGATCCTTATGTGGTACTCGGAGGAAAGAGGAACGATGCTACATGAACAAGGGGAAGCAATCTCCATCAACGGGAATTCAAATCTACTAAACATTCCAGACAAAATAACTTAAATGGGGTGAGAGGCGCCTGTAAGGGTTATATTTCTGACATTTTGTCTTACAGTGTGTAAAACAAATTCTGTGGCGGCATGGGTGATCGGATAGAAAAACAACTATTTGATATGGCGCTCCTTCAACACAATGTTAAATACTCTGATCTATCACGGTAGTCTGCATCCGGTAATATGCCTAGAGTGGGGAGCCATTACCACTATAATTCAGACACTGCACAAAAAATCTTCATAAACGACGCTCGAAATACGCAGAACTGATAAACTATAGCTAAAATAGTCTTGTAAATTGCTCTCATACATTGATGATGTTTTGATAATCAGATCCTCAATGTTTTAACTGATGTAGACGAGAACACAGACTTCTGGGTCTGTTTCGTCTTCGTAATATTTCTTTAATACATGTGCACTTACGTAAGCACAGACAAAAGTACATTGCGCAGGTGCAGAGGTGACTCTCTGGCTTATCTGTCTATGGAAAATAGCTAACACCAGAGTAGATGACAACAACAAAATAATCCAATAACAAAAACAAAACAGCCAAAAAGCCAACAGATGATCTCGTGTAACCTCAGAAAGAGTGTTCGCATTTTAAAAATCTGATTGGGCTAGTCATGGACTGGTCAAGTAAACAGCTGTGTGAAGTCACTGCACACGGCCCACGAGATATATTGTTACTGCTATGTACTCCGCCACACGTTTAACCACTCCATGTAACTGATGTGTTGATCACTGACCTTTGAACCTAGAAACCAGGGCTGACTTGCGTGAGGGTTCTTAGTATCTGCTCATACGTAAAGGTGCACGTAAAATACACAGGGTGAATGGGGCTTAATAGTCTTAAGACCCGAAGAGCAGCTACAAACGCTCATGCAAGCCAGCCCAGAAGAAGAAGGGAAAGGGATTGTCCTTTTAGCTAAAGAAGCACTGGGCTATTCTCTTGTGAGTATTCTGTTATGTATTCTCGCATTCCAGCCTGTGCGAATATCTGTTGGGACCTAGACTGAAACAAAGGGGCGCATAACCACACTTGCCACCATTATCCACCTATCCCTCCTTCCCTCCCTCCCCTGCCTGCCACCCGTATAGTCAAAGGATAACCAAACATTAAACATGCCTATATGCGTTATCAGGACTGGTATACAGGCATGTGCCACATTCCCCAGTTAGCAGCATTTCTTGATAGTAATCAATAGTAATGATACGGGCCTAGCTGGCGCTCCCAGAGGTAAAGCAGAGTTAAAATATATTAAGGTGAAATGTTATTTAAACAATTATCACATATTTTTTTAAAAGAACTGTTATCACACATATTAAGGATGAAATATTAGTTAAAAAATTGTTATGATAAATAAATTGTTCATGAATAGCCAAATCTTAACACAAGCACATAAATTATTAAGCATGGTAAATTGGTGGCTGTTCTACAAAAACAAAGTGACCATTATAATTTTCCAGCGCTTGTCTGCGCCGCATTGCTTGAATACATCAATAAACACGAGCAACTAATTCTAATCGCGTCTGACATTCAGATGTTACCAAACCAAGAAGGACATACTAGCACAAAGTTCACTAGGGCAGGACAAAATGACCCAATTGGTCAACTGCTGATCACAGCACGGGGCCGCGCAGGTGCTGTCTACATAGACGAGGACGCTGGTTCTAAGGCACATCGCGATGGGATAAAGGAGTTTCAATGTGGACGTGGCAGACTACGCTAAACTTACAGGGGAGGTAACAAAGAATGGTAAGCAGGCGAAGCTAGCTCACGTTTCTCTCTCACGGTGCAACTTATATGGTGTTCTATCACGTTTACATGCGACTAATTCGACTAATTCGACTAATTCGAGTTTGAATCAATGACATAATCTCATTTTGACCGAAAGATATTTTCCAAGGCTTTACTTTTAGTAGAAGTTCTAATTAAAATAAATCAGATTTTTATTCTTGCAGACAGTAGTAATTCTTCATTTGTCTATGTTCGGCTTTACAACACAATGCTGTAGATTCTACCTACTGTCCATTGCTCACAGATGGAGTGCTTGTCAGAATTTTTGGTTCTTTCAGAAGGAGGCTGCAATGTGGTCGATCTTTCGGGTTTCGGTTCTATGTATTCTTTGGTTATAAGTGCTTACAGGGCCAAGGTTGAGGAAATAATCTTTCGTATGTAGACAATTCATTTTTTTCTTGAACACGCTTTCCATTCGACTCATTCGCACAGTGGGAAACAGACATTCAAGAAAGGTTCAAAGGTAGTCTCCGACAAACTATTTGACTGGACTAATAAAGCTATGTGCAATTGTGCATTTAAGATAAAAATAGCTATTTCGCAGAGGTTGGGGGTGTAAGCTACTGGGACGGGGAAGGTTAAGGCTGCACGCGGTGACAGGCTGATGTTATTACCCGCTACTGACGTTCTCATATCTGGTTACAAGTTTTCGTGCTGTGGAAGAAATTCGTACAGCAAATACGATTTGCTTTGCGGGGTGTGGGCGGTGAGTGAACGAACTATAAACCAGAAAGAAAGACGCAAATGACGACTGACGTAAGGGTCACAGAAATAGACAGCATAATCACGTTCTCCTGTGAGACACAAACATCATTTGAGGTGGGGGTGGGCCGAAGAGGTAGGTGCGCCTCTGACAAAGCAGCTTAAATGCAAAGTATTTGGCTTTGGAAGAACAGTTTTGAATAATGACTCATTTCAGTGTTTCGTTTGCGGTCCCTTCATAGGCACATACGATCAATTGAATCATTTCTATCCAGAAAAACGTCTGTATGTCTGTTTGTCCCTCCGTCCGTCCGTCTCTGTCTGTTCATCCATCCATCAATCCATCCACTTTCCCACCAATCCAGTCAGCCAGCCAGCTTCCCATCCACCCATGTGTCCAACAAGGCAGCCATGTACTTGTTCATTTGTTCATCTGTCAGTCCTTTCACCTGTCTGTCTAATTTGTTCTACCCGTCTTCTTCATTGTTGTTCTAATATATATATATACTTTTATCAAATATCCCCTTTACATGCCATCAAAAAAATCTTTTTGCTAGGTATATTTATCTACCAAGACCCCTTAAAAACAGAAAACATAATTTTTGTGAATTTGTGAATTTTTTTAAAGTTCTATTAGATAACGAATGCTACCGTTTATTTTTGCACGCAGCACATGAACATATCCTTAACTTAAAGAACCGAGTTTCTATCACCATGAAACAGTCAAGTGTATCAGATTTTCAAAGTTATTGTCTCTCGTCGGCTGTCAGTATGTTCTTGACTGGATGATGTAAGCCAGATCTCCCCTCGCCTTATCGCCCTTGCCTGCCTGATATGCAGTTATCAGAGGTTGCTCTCTTGAAGGATAAAAGATGATTGGTGTTCCTGAGCGTTTATTGCCGCACACGATCGATTTCGTGGGTCCGTCTATTTTTCTTACTCCCCGCCTCTTCGCTTGGTCAGTGGCCTAATGCCGAGTTCTAATATGCCAGCACTTTCTGCGGTCAGGAGTCAGTCTGGCTGTGGCCACTTGTATCTGGGCGGAATGTGAAGGCAGTAATGTGAGTGGCATCGCCTTTGAAGGATCAATATTCTTGCCCTTCTCTTCTCGTCCGTTTAGAATTAATTAATGTGACGTCATCTGTGAACAATGCTGGTGAGTGCGACTGCTTTTATTTTCCTCGTTTAAGCGCTAGCACTTCATACTTTTGTGCAGTTTTCAAACTCCGGTCTTATCAGTTTACATCTTGAATCTTCGGACAATTAGGAGGCCTTACAATCTTCGTTGCATTTTCCTCTCAGCACCCCATATATTTAGTCCTCTGCAATCTCTGCAACGCCAGACAGTGGGAGCTCAAACTTAGCAGAGTTCTTTCGATAAACAATTTTTCTTTGATCTACGCTGAGACTGGGGGCTGACATGTTTATTTTCAGGCCGAGACTGTGCAGAGCGGAAGTGGCGCTGAGATCGACCCAGTGCTGAACGCTCTCGGGCCCCTTGGCTTGTTTTCCATCGTCCAGTGCTGCCTCTTCTACAGTGTTTACCTGACGGATGCATACCAGGCTCTCAACATCGTGTTCATCGGTAACTTTGTTTCACCAAGGAAGGGCAGTGAGTGGGGAAAGGTGCTCAGAACTGAGTAAGACTGAGTGGGAAAATATTTAGCGAAGTCCTGCTTCTTTAAGGGCAAGGAAATCGTGGGGATTTTTTTGAATGCTTGTTGTTTCTGTGAAGAAAATTGTTCGATACGGTCTTTCATTGTTTGCCGAATGCGAACAGTAGAGCAGACAACTTGGTTGCGGGGTGGAGGAAGGAAATTATTTAGGGACGAGGAACAGATAAACACAAATTAGCACGACTGCAGGAAGGCACGTAGACACTTTTATAGGCATACGCTGATACGAAAAGCTTCAATAGATTAAGAAAAATCTTCCTTAACCAGGTAGTCAGCCAGGCATACAAAAAGACGGACAGGGAAAACAAAAGAAAATAGTGAAAAAATAATTACGAAAAAAAATCCAAAGAAAAAAACCATAGTGCAAGACAGCCATCCAGTCTTCCAGACAGATGGACAGATACATTGCAAGAGAATGAATGAAAGATAAAAAAGAAAGAAACAAAAGAAAAATAAAGAAAGAAAACATTTAAAATCCTTTTTTTTTTAAAAAAAGAAAAGCCCATACAAATTTACGCATTATTTAAGATTTTATTGGCCAAAGCTGGTTCGCGAAAAGGGAACAGATGTAAAGACTAGCACTGGTCGATATTATATAGATAGCTAGAAATGCAGTTGGGAATGGTGGTTTGACTTTATTTATCGGTTATCAGACAAATTCCTTAAATCTGGTCGCTCTGTTGCCCATCAGGGATTCCCGTTTCTCACCGCTGCGCGGAGCCAGAAAATGGCAGCGACGTCATATTTGCCCATCTTCAAGACCTCAGCGAGAACTCTTCTTTTGTGGTGTATGAAGAGTGCAGCATTAGGGTCCTTACCAACAACAGCGATGAGATCACAATAAGCAAGCATCCATGTGTGTACGGAATCCACTACGAGTCTTCTAAAGACGCTTCCGTGATCTCAGAAGTGCGTGAAAAAGATCAGCGCTTTGTGCAAAATCATTCAAATCTACTTTTTCTTCTCTTCTTTCTTTCTTGAGAATGCCGCTATTCTTGGAGATCTTAAAACTCTGAGTTTTGTCCGCAGAGAATTTAATGGTCCACTTACTTATTTTTTCCCTAAAATCCGACCCACATTCTTTCTGTTACCCTCACACCCTCAACTTAATTCCTTGCCAAGAACGAACGAACGAACGAACGAACGAACGAACGAACGAACGAACGAACGAACGAACGAACGAACGAACGAACGAACGAACGAACGAACGAACGAACGAACGAACGAACGAACGGCAAACCATTCTTCTAAGATTAGATAGTAACATATTGTTACTTCCTTGAATTTAGTTCGTCGAAAAGCCGTAGCCTAATTACGCCAGATAATGATGTAAAGAAAGTCAGCATGATGCCAAAGGCCGATCACTCCATTGCCATCAAAGGGGGAATAATGCTAAGATCGTAATAGACGAGAAAATCTGGATGAGATTATAGTGCTGGTTTGGATCTATGACTTCGATTTTTCGTCGAAAAAAATCATTTAATTAAAAACGAAAAAGAAACCCCAAACTTAAAAACTCTGTTATATAAGATCGGACCCCTCCAGAACTTTTGATCCGCGTGCTCTTTGCAGATTCTATCAACTAGACACTTGTTCCCGTCTCACAAGACGCATACCATTTACCACTTTTGACACGTCTGGTATTGTGTTGCAGTTCGACCTGGTCTGCGATCACGCCCCCCTGTTCAGCCTACTTCCTACAGCCTTTTCTCTAGGGACTGGCCTCGGCTCGTTCCTCTTCCCGGCGCTATCTGATCGCTACGGCCGCAAGAGAGTTATGGTCTTTTGTCAGTTTCTGGCATTAGTCTGGTTTATCACGGCAGCCTTAACCCCATCCTACATCCTGCTGCTCATCTCCAAATTCGGGGCAGGCCTGTGCGCGCCAGTGAGTCGCTTGGAATCTTTTGTTATTAAAGGATTGGTTACCTCCATCCCCCCAAACAATAGTTCAATCAAACTCTAGGCGCATATTTCGTTCTTGCATCCATCTATGCGTGCATAGTGGGATATCTCACTGGGAACTACACTGTGAGTGGGGGGAAAACAAGAAAAAAGAAAGAAAGAAAAACAAATTCATCTAGTATAAGCGAATGAATAAAAGGTTCAGTCAGAATTTGTAGCTCATTGAAATTTCTCACAGCCGACGCCAGTTGCAAAGCAGAAAGTGAAAGGAATTTAGAGGCAAGCTGTGGGAGAAACAGACTCTTGCGTGAACAGGGTCTTAGACTGAACCCAGCGACATCTAGTGAGGAGATATTGGTGTGAACTGGATCTGTGGCTGATTCAAGAGAGGAGTATGAACATGGGTAGCCGTGTGAGAGGGATGACAGCAGTGACCGCTATTGGCATTGACACCTGGGTGACAGGGCCTGCAGCTGACATCATTGACAGTATCGACATTGACACATATATGACAAAGCCTGCAGCTGTCAACAGTGACAGGTAGTGACGCTGACACCTGTATGGCAGGGCCTGCAGCTGTCATCATTGACAGTACTGACATTGACACATATATGACAAAGCCTGCAGCTGTCAACAGTGACAGGTAATGATGCTGACACCTGTGTGGCAGGGCCTGGGTCTGATCGCCGTGACAGCCGGGGTGGAGCTGTTTCCAGCCAGGTATCGCGGCTATGTCGGCGGCTTCGGCAGCACGTTGCTGTGGTCTTGCAGCATGATGACAGTGGCGCCACTGGCCTACGCGCTGCGTCACCAGTCGTGGCGGATGCTGCAGCTGGCCTTCGCCTGCGCCCCGCTGCTGGTCATCCCGCAGATTCTGTGAGTGACCCCCCCACCCCCAGAGCCTGAATTCCAAGCTGGCCATTCGCTCAGTTCCTTTTTTCTGCCTCTTCCTCGCACGACCAAGTGTCCGCGAATTTTAATTCGCCACAATTCCCTACACACGCACGCTCGGGACGATGAGGGTTTACATATATATCAGTTTATTGTTTCGGCTTTATCTGCAAGAAAAATCAAACTTTTTCAATAGTTTACAAAAATTTATTAGCTTTTATTACACAAAACATCACGTGGTGTCAAACAAACGATCTTGCTCTTGTAGGCAGTTGAGGCAATTTTCGTACTTAATATAACGCATTATCAATGTAAGCAAACGGAAAATAGGTTCCACTTATAAACTGTGATCTTTTCGACCAGTTTCTTGTCGGAACCGCTCAGATGGCTCATCGCGGCTGGCAAAGTCAAAGAATTCTTGAAGGTCATGGAGAAGGCAGCCAAGTGGAATCGCAAGCATCTGCCAGAAGTGTTGAGCGTGTTTCAAGAGCTGCAGCTGGAGCTGTCGGCCAGCCACAAGGAGGCTTTTCTCGGGGACACAGAAAAAGCCGCTCGGCGAGAAGACGCTGCAGAGAAACGGGGAAACATCAGTCCCAGAGACTCTTTGGTCAGAATCCCTCCTCCGGAGCACTCGGAACTACAGACGCCTATCAGACAAATCTTTAGTAATTGGCACCTGAGGAAGTTTATGTTTGTGCTCATCTTCGTATCCTTTGTCGACAGCTTGATCTACATGTCTCTGTATCTGAACATGGCGTCTCTGGCTGGAAACCTGTACGTCAACTTCTTCCTCAGCACCTTCATAGAGGGAACGTCCTGCGTGCTGATGTTCTTTTTCCTGGAGAGGTAAATATGGCCTGCATCTCGCGCTGTGTAAAATATTACTTCATGGTGTGCTATTTTTTTATCTGATCTCCACCAATATATTTTGCCAGGCTGGGCCGAAAGCTGACGACTTCCATTTTCTTGACAATTACTGGGACGAGTCTCATGGCCAGGAGTGTCTGCGTCAGTTTTACAGGTATACGTCATTTCCACCTGAAGTCAGTTAGAAATGTACATTTATAATATTAACAAAAATGGAGCATGCGAGTAAAGCACAATACATACCTTAAGCACAAATTACAAATCCTGGATACGTTCATATTTTATGAACGGTTGATTTCAGTGCAGTCTCCTTATGGAGTTCCTTTGATAATTTTATTTTGGTATTCAGCAGTTGATATGTCTTTTGTACAAAGTTAGTTAAGCAAGAAAAAATATGGAAGACAAGGAAAGGAGAAGAAAATCTCAAAAGTTTCATCGGTTGAAACTTTTCCAGGGAGCCAAGCTCTTCACATTTTGGGAACAGTGTTTTCTATGTTTGCACGCTTTGGCATAGGAGGGTCGACGAGTTGTGTGTTCTTGTACACACCTGAACTTTTCCCCACCAAAATAAGGCAAGTGACCCCTATGCACTTTTTCAAACACTGTTTTCGTCTGGCATGATTTAAGTATGATTAACCGTTTAGGCTGTAGTAATTAGACTAAATTGTTGCCGCGTTAGACAAGAGAACATCTAAATGGGACTGAAGATATACTTAAATTTCGGAGTCTAACCAGAAGGTAATGGGCTCTGACGTTTGTAGTAAAATAGACGTTGACGGGGCGTTTGAAGAACATTTTGAACAAAAGGGTATCTGACGCTCATTTGTGCAGAAGATATATCGGTCAGTGGGAACCATACAGTCTCTGGACTAAGCAGATCAGAACAAGAATTGTCAGAATGAAAATGCATGGGCACTCCCTAGCAAATTAACGCGTCTTTGTCGCCCAATACCGAAGGTCGTGAGCCTAGATCCCGCGTCCGGAACTTGTGGTTTCTGCAGTACTTATGTAGAGGGCTTGCTGCTGGGGTTTACTCTGATTTCCTCCCTTTTAATCTTCCCCACCTAATCCCCTTTCTCGTACCCCGGTCGGGATATAGCCTTGATTGTTGACTGAGATTATTAATTCAACAGTCAGACTTTTAACTGATCAAGCAGCGTTTACAATACACAATTATAGCATAGAAGTAGAATTGTGTAGAAATGGCGTTGTTAGGAGAATCGGACGAGAGAGAGATAATACGTAGTCGAATACACAATAGAGGATCGAATATTTTCATGTTTTGTGAGAAGAGAATGAACATAACACAGTCTTAGTAGACCCAATTCACAGACCAGACTTTTCATTTGCTTATATCGACAGGTTATCATACACTGAAAGATAACTGTACAGGCATTTGGCATTTGAAATGTCTATGAATAAATTTTAATAAAGGAACAACTTTTCAGAAACTTTGCTCTTGGACTTTCAACTGCTGGTTTGACATTTGGTGGAATGCTTGCTCCTTTTACAAGTTTCTTGGTAAGCTGAGGATATAATCTGGCTGTAACAGATGACACCAGACGTACACTCATGTTGTATATATTATCTTAAGATTTTCTTACCTTAGTCCATACATCTAGCATACCTCTTCTTTAGAAATAAACATATTGTATTTTTTTCTCACGAACAGTTAGTAAATATATATAGTGCATAAATAAGTATATCAATATATATATATAGTTAATATATCTGATGTTACAAATTATCTTCCATCTTAACAACCCACATCATCATCATCATCCTTCTCCTCCTCGTCATCATCATTTTAGACTTTTGTCTGACCCTGTTCTAGCCGTGGTAAAGAATGCAGCGAATAAATCAAATTTGTCGCAGGCTGAAGTGGGAGTGTGGGTGCCCTGCGCTCTGTTCGGCACGTGCTGCATCTTCGCAGTCCTCATGCTTCGCCTTCTGCCGGAAACCAAGGGCAGAGAACTCGCACAGACTGTTGCTGAAATTGAGTCGTGGTGTATAGTGACGTCATCTTCCGTTTCAAAGTGCCGGCCTGTTGGGACAGAACAGGAAATGACTTCAGTATAACTGGTTACTGTTTTCATCATGTTAGGAGATTTGTGCTCGCGTTTCATTATTTCTCCTCTTCCTTCTTGTAGTTCTGCATTTCTAATATCTGACTGGGTTTTCCACCTCACATAAAAGCAACAGTAGCCTTTATATACAGTGTTAGAATTGCAGACTTGTGCTAACGCAGTGTTGATTGTATAGCTGTATCAAAGTAGCTCTAGAAACGCCAGTAGCCGCAAGCTAATATTTTCTCCACAATAACAGCAAAAAAATGCAAACGTTTGGTGCTCTTTTGACATGCTTGCTGTTGCGGTAAAGTTTTGTGTTTATACAATTTAGTTCTTATACCATTTATATAAAAGTTACTATTATTATTATTTATTTATTTATTTTTATTTAACATACAACCTCAACAACAAAAGATTTGCTGTAGGGGAAGACACAAATACACTTTACATCGTTCTTGCCCCCACCTCACAGTTGAACGACTAGAAATACACAAACTAGGTGTGAACTATTCTAATGTAAATTTAATATGAGAAATTCATCTAATTCCTAAGAAGTCGTGAACGATGAAATTAACTCAATTCAAAGCCTTAGTTAAGTTATGAATCTACCGCCAGCCAATACCCCCTTTTTAGATACAGCAGATCACTCTCGCTCTCTCGCTCCAATCTGTCTACTCAAAACATCTTAACTGTCCATCATGAAAAATACTTTCAGCAATACAGATATTCCAAAGCAGCAACAGAATCTTCCACTGATGGGTTCACAGCTCAAAATCACTGGTCCCAGTCACTGTTCACCATGAAGAAAGAATGTCCATAGAAGATACAATCCTGACGTCGAACTTCAAAGTCTTATCTGGGTAGCGTAGCTCCAGAGAAAATGGACAAGTCCTGGATAGTTTCTAGATCCAGCGACGTCTTCAGCCTCTGGCTAGTAGAAGTTCCTGATGCCTGGTCACTCGTACAGACATCCTGGACGGATCGGCGAATGTAGAACAGAACTGGAACTGTCACCTTGCTACGACCTTGTAGCAAACTGACGACAAAACGGATTGCTCCCTTGTAGATCACTGTTCTGGAGAAAGTCCTTAAACACAGGCTACTCGGAATGTTCCTCTGGACTGCTCCTTCACAATTCACTAGAGGGTAACTCCCATACTCCCATCTGGAGTAAAGTCCTTGAAGGATTTCCAACTGCGCTCCAACAGCTGGGTCAACTTCACACTGATGGCCTAACATACAGTTCTGCATAACATTTCTGAACACTTTCACAGTTTCAGAAGAGAAAAATCAGACAAACTTGTCTTTGAAGATCACAATATCATGAATATCTTCACACGAGAGAGAGAGAGAGAATCCGGTGTACACTGACAACCATTTTCTAGGATGCTATATTGAGTCTAGCCCACAGCAAGGAGAAATATAGCAACTGACGACCGTTACAAAGCTTCCCTATGTACGTCTTGTCTCCTCGCTGCTTCCCTCTAGACTGAAGGTTAAACGTTAATTCCTCCCCCAAATCAGTTTACTTCCCACGTGACCTAAGCTTTCCCGTCTTCCCATTGGCTGAATAAATGTGGTTCCTACGTATTAAAGTTACGGTGACGTGTTTTCCCTTTCTATGTTTTACGTATTCTCCCTGCGTAAGTAAACACGTTCAACTTATGATGTCAACCTTCTTGCACGATAAAATCACAATACCGAGTGATCATACGAATGCTAATAGAATCCATTTTACAATGTATACATATATATGATAAAATTCATAGCACTTGCTAAAAAAAATGTGCTAACGACCACTGGCGTACTTTTGTGCGATCGCACACTGTGATTTCGAACCCTGCAGATTAGGCCAGAGAATGTCCGTGCAAAAAGAAGAAGAAAAAAAACTTTTTCGAATGTGTAAAATACTTAGACCATTTTAGGATTGCGACGATTCGACCTGCATCCTCTAAACAACTTTCCGAAGTATCGCAATAAAGGTAAGAAATTGGCCGAAAACTTAAAACCGTTCTTCAAATGTTTACTAACCAAGTAATTTACAGTTAAAACGTTAATCTTACAAAGAACTGATGAGCTCTTTGACGCGTACTCTAAACTGCCGTGTTCTTAGTGTTGTACTTTATAGGGAATGAAAAAACCTAAGTATTTCAATAGTTAAATTTATAATTCCATCCTGTATGTTTTAGAAGTTATTTTCTTTGTTATTCTTGGTCATTAGAGGCTCCCATTTCTATAATCCATATCATTTTAAGGAGGTACTTATTTCCTGATTTACCATTTTAAAGTAACCGAGGGACATCGTGTTGGGGGAATTGCCTTTATTTTGACATATCAGCAACAACGTATGTGTTTTTAACCAGCTACCTGGAACATGACTGATAACATAAACCGGTCCAGTTGCGAATGGGAATAAACACTGCCTGGTCTTAAAGAAATTCGTACACGTGTTTGTTATGGACTGCGTGGAGGATGTAGACTGTTGCCTCTAGAAGCAAAGTGTTTCCTATCGTGATCTGTGTGCTATGGGACGGTCATAATGCTACAGTATGAGCTGATTTTTAAAAAATAGCTTGGTGCTCTTCGCGTGTGCGCATTCTCAAGACTTAGGGACAGCTGCACGACAAGTCGCTAAACTTTAGGTCATTTGTCTGAAGAATGTTCAGTTGGCTGTTCCCACTAACGACCAGCTAAAGCCTTCGTGGCTTGTTATGCTCCCGGCCCAGTCTTCTACTTTGATCCCTTGTCTGCATGTATTCGCATAATCAGTCCCCTTTCTAGGGCCTCTCGACTCCCTGCCCCCGCTCTCATAATGCAGGTTCGCACGTACCCCATCGGTTCATTCACACTCAAAATACTTTCTAGAATGTCACATAGTATAACGTGAAGCCATTCCTTTGCAATAAATGTCTACAACAGCAACCAATGAGGGGTGGCTGCTGTATGATGCTGAAGCCGAAAAGGTGTGGAGAAGGATTACAACGCCTATGTATTCAGGGTGGCGATAGCATTATCACGACCAATTTGGTTTAACAAAAATAAGCGAGCCTGCGTCTGTGAATTCACCCTCAGCCTGGTTACGCATGCGCCTTGCAATGTGTAAAAAATAGGTCTAACCACCACAAGAAGGGGTTCATTTGTAGTGGATTGCGAAAGCTGGTGAAACTCGCGTATCTCAGTTAAGGCACAGATTCCTGTAACCATCCCGCACTATGATCTCAATTAAGTCATAGCTTTCTGTAACCATCACACACTATGATCTCAATTAAGTCATAGATTTCTGTAACCATCACACACTATGATCTCAATTAAGTCATAGATTTCTGTAACCATCACACACTATGATCTCAATTAAGTCATAGATTTCTGTAACCATCTCACACTATGAACTCATTGTAAACACTTTCTTTCACGTCAAAATAAAATATTTACTGTGACATTGTGTGTGCTTAAGATCAGCCTTCCTCAGAACTCCTGCCGGTAGAAGAAGATTGCTGGTTGCTATATATATATAGAGAGAGAGATTTAAAAAAAAACACAGACAGGCAGGTAAACAGACTGACAGGCATATGAAGAAGACAACACGCACTCTCACGATCGAAGAACCCTCTGTTTTCAAACTGTAACGCGAGTACATGTACGCTGCATGAAATATACAAGCTGATAATAACGTTCACAGTGTGTAACTACAGAACCGTGACAATTTCATTTGCAACGCTCATTTACATAATTTCCAATTGGTGAACTTTTCACCCATAGAAAGAGACAACTGTACTCTCGAACAACTTTCCTGCCCTTGTGCACGACATTCGTTTTGGAAATCTTTTCGGGACAGTTCGAGTTTAAACAAAACAAAACAAACACACACAAAAACCAAACAGTACCGCAGTTTGATATTTTTTGTATTATCCACAGTGCAGCTTTTCTTGAAATAAAACACGCACAGGTCGCTCGACAGCTCTGTAGAATATCATTATGGTTGGTGCAAGTCAGTGAGGAAACTGAGGGAAACTTCAAGACCTCAGCCATCCTTCCAGCCAGCTAGCCAGCCTGTTTGTAGGCCAGTCGTCCCTACAGTTGGAGGTTACCACAGGTACCAGGTAAGGAAACTGGTTTTGTCATTGATGGACATAATTAAGTGTCCATTAGATGAAAAGCCTTTATGCTAGTATACAGGGAGGATAAAATGATTTTTTCAATTAAAATAACACATACGTCGTAAAATTCTTGTGTAATACTCATGTGATAGGGACTGAGAGTGTGCATGCATGTAGTCTTGTTTCAGCAAGTTTCATCATGAAACAGTAGCAGCAGCATCTTAGTCTCGTGACCTAGGAGGCAGTCGGTTGGCGGTGGGTGGGGAGATGCGGGATGCAGCTTCCGACAATCCCTGCCATCCTGATCTGTATTCTGCTATCCGTAGCAGACCCATGTAAATGCCGGTTTCCACGCTTCCAAGTTTTCGTGGTTTGAAAGCGAAGAAAGCTTTGATTGAAACCGCCAGCTTTTACACGCGGCACGAAACAGTCGCCTTGACCCGATGGGTGAGATCATTTGACCTTTTGCCTTGATGTTTGATAGTGGCTGGGAGATTTTCAAGGTTTCGAAAAATAGAATGACATTCTATCCGGCCAAAAACCTACAGCAGGAACGGTTCCGAGATGGTTCAAGACTTGAAAAGCGTTCCAACGCGTTTCAAAGTACCAGCTTTGAAGCGTGTAAACCGGCCCTAAAGGAAATTGCTGGCAACCCACTATCAAGTCTGGGACAAATCAGTGTTTGCCAGGCAACCACCAGTTTCTAGTAGGGTCCCAAGCCTGACAACGTGGTGTCTATTTTATCAAAGGTATATCTGCCAGTTTAACCAAGCCTGGGATAAAAAGCTGTCTGCCAGGCATCTCCTTGTCTGCCCAGCTGCACCTTTTAATGCCAAATGTCCATTTCGTGTTCAGAGCTGGTATGGGACTTGCTTGGTGAATAACTTGGCCTCACTCTGGTGCCTTAGCTTTAAGCTGTGTTCTGATTTACCGAAGTAGCCAAAGACCACAAAGTTCGCAGCTCAGTTCGCAAAGCTGACTTGGGCATCTAATGCATTCGAATCTGTGTAGTTCCGCACTTCCGCACGAAAGAGCTACTCACCTCCATCCAATCAGGGCGCGCCGCAGACACATTGCGAAGTTAACTGCACACTTTACGCAGCACGACCAGAACCGCTGAACCCTGTTTGCGCACTTCGAGATTTCTTATTTTTCACCTCGCTATGCCAGCCTTTTGGCGAAGTTAACCGATGCTTGGATAGAATAAAACACAGCTGTGAGCTAGCCGGTGTATGGCTATGCAGATTAGTATGGAAATGTATGGAAATTGATTCATTTCGAAACTAAGTGAAGTCCACTTTGTACCCGTCATGTCATTTTCCAAGTCCGCTTGCAGAAGAAAGCATCCCCAGCAATGTCTGGACAACATCATGTGGAGATTGACCCGGTCCTTCAAGCTCTGGGGCCGATGGGATGGTTTCAGGTCACACAGTGCATCGTCTTCTTCTTGTCGTGCATGAACGACGCCTACCAGATGTTTTCTTACATCTTTACAGGTACTAAACATTATCGCAAGTGTAATCCTTTGTGTGTTCACTGGCGCATTTTACAATCTTGGGTGAAAACCTAACTAGAGGTCTAGTGTAAGGAAACACACAAACGCTCGCCCTCACACCTCCCCACGCTTCCACATACTGCAGCCCACTGTATCTCCTTAGTATTTCTTTGATCCACATCACCGTGTATCGGTAAGGTTGTCTTAGTACAGACCATAAAGGCATCAAGTACTGCTTTTGTTATGACTGACTGACTGACTGACTGACTGACTGACTGACTGACTGAATGAATGAATGAGTCAGTCAGTCAGTCAGTCAGTCAGTCAGTCAGTCAGTCAGTCAGTCAGTTAGTCAGTCAATGAACACAACAGCAAAGTTTTATGGATCAAAGATAAAAAACAACCACAAGATGAAAAGTCTGGATATTGCAGGCGTCTCTACACACAATTACGTGTCGGTGACTAAACTTTAACATGTATTCTGTTAAGTGTGGACATGCATGTATACATATGTATGTTTATATTAGCATAATGTTTGTGGTATATGTCTATTGTCGTGATGCCTGCTTTACGTATTATATGTTGTAAAGCACTGTGGCTAAATTTCTGTCAAGATAATAAAGTGTTTGAATGTTGTATCGTGTCTGACACAAGTGTTCTGTCTCTTTCTTTACTTTTTTCTTTTTATTGGAGGACGTATTTCGATTACCTGAAGTAAAGAAAAATCGAAACGAAAATAACAAGAGTCAAAAACATGTGCATTTATGGAAGCTGTGATCTTACAGGTCAAGATGTCGCGCACACCTGTGCGCCCCCTACCAACAACAGCGACATCGACATCCCCGAACTTTTCGGCGCCACCGACAACGTCACCACGGTGCGTTACGAAGCTTGCAACATCGTCGTCACCAGAAATGTCAGCAACGACGTGATTGTCAGCAAGTACCCTTGTGTGTACGGCTTTACATACGGCGGCGACAAATACAAGTCGATTGTTTCTGAGGTGAGCATGAGAGTTCGTGTTTGTTGTTTCGCTTAGTATACAGGCCGTTTTCTTTTAGGCATACGAACAGGTTTTACTCAACATACAGTGTGTCTTTATGGCATTAAATATGTTGCCGTGTCATACGTCCTTCTTCTCTCTATTATCAGGCGATGACAAGTTAAAGACGATTAAAACAACGACGACGATGATGATGATGACCACGACGACGACATTAAAGATGACAGTGATAATAACGATGAAAGTTAGGGAAGGTTAGTCGGTTCTTGATTGGCAAACTTTAGATCAAAAGCTCATGCAGATCTATAGAATCTCGTCAGCTGCTATTCCAAAGTTGTATTTGAACAAACTCTATGTAAATAATTATAATTATGTGCAGTTCAATCTTGTGTGCGACCACTCAGCTATGGGAGCGCTGAGTCAAACTCTGATGTCCCTTGGGGTCGGCCTGGGATGTGTGATAGTCCCGTCCATGTCTGACAGGTTCGGAAGGAAGCGAACTTTAATTATCTCCCAGATCTTCATGCTGAGCTGCTCTGTAATGGCCGGCCTAGCCCCGATTTACAGTGTGTTCCTTTTTGCCAAGTTTTGTACTGGGTTTGCGCAAGCAGTAAGTAAAAATCTGAGTATTTTTTTCAAACTAAAGTATTTTATTTGTTCTTCTTGTTGTTAACACTTGTTCTATGACCGATAGACATACACGTCAACACCGGGTCAAATGAAATGGAGAAGTTTTTACAAAAAATTACTAACGATATTTTTCTCAGAAGAGTGAGCCTCATTGATGTCTATCAAACCTACAAATGACTTCACAGATCAGAGGCTTTGTGGTTTAAAGGCTGAATCCCTGTTACAGATTTTGTAGAAAAATCTTTCGTCGAGTCTTATCGTTTAGACGACATTGTACAAAACCAATTTCTGCTCAGGGCGTGGGGCTGACTGCAGTAATAGCAGCCATCGAAGTGTTTCCTGCTTCCCACCGGAAGCTGGCCGTCGGTTTTGCGGGCACTCTATGGTGGTCCATCTGTATCATGACTCTGGCACCACTAGCGTACCTATTCAGAGAACACTCTTGGAGAACATTTCAGCTGGCGGTGTGTGTGTCCTTCGCTACAATGATCCTGCAGATACTGTAAGACCTCGTGACTCAGACACAAATGTGTGCATACGTTTTTAATATATATATATAGCTGTAATACTTCATCTCGTTGAGTATAAACTCGGTCAGACATGGTACATATTGCAGAAGGCGTCGATGCTGCAGAACACAGAACACACAGTTGACTACAAAAGTGGAATGTGCTGTAGTCAGCATTTCAAAAATAGTGTTACTTTTTCTTGAGTGCTACAGGCTCTTAAGATTTCGATCCAGTGCTTTATTGAAGCCACACAGCAGAATTACAAAGTGGTTTAGTGTTTAGCTCTGCATTAGAGTTAGCGTAAACTAAGGTAACGCATTTTAGCACGTTTATGTTGTAGGATACATTACAGTATACCCGACAGCCACGTGAAAAGACACGTATTAAGACATATTTTGTAACGGTTGGCCTCAGAGTACTTCACGAACCGTTAAGGTGGCTGGCGATCAATGGCAAGACGAAGGAGGTGCTGAAAGTCCTAGAGACTGCCTGCAGGTGGAACAAGAAGGACCTTCAGAAGATTCTCACAGTGTATCGCGAGCTGAGAGTAGAAGATAGTCTGGCAAGCGAGACCAAGGAATCGGCGAACGGGGCTCCGCTGACCATGACAGAAATGTTTGAGACTGAGGACAGCGACAAGAAGTGTTCGTCACCAGGTCTGGCCTCTTCTGTCGACTGTGTAACGACAGATCCTGAGCCAAGTGTTCAAAAGTTGTCATGGAAACACTTGCTCGGAGACAGGCGGCTGAGGATCAATGTCATGTGCAACTGGGCTATATGGTGAGTGAACTAGGTTGTGTGGTGAGTGAAATGGGTTATATGGTGAGTGAACTAGGTTGTGTGGTGAGTGAAATGGGTTATATTGTGAGTAAACTGGGCAGTGTGGTGAGTGAAATGGAGTGTATGGTGAGCAAATGGGGCGTGCTGTGGGTGAAATGGATTATATGGTGAGCGAACTGGGTTACATGTTGAGGAAATTAGGTTGTGTCTTAAGTAAATTGGGTTATATGGTGAGTGACCTGGATTGCATAGTGCTTACAAATAGGTGGTCTGGTAAGTGGAACTGGCTATGTAGTGAAGGCGTTCCACCAGAGTGCAAAGGTGATAAAAACATACAACTTGTTGTGTTCATAAAAGATACATGTGATACGAGTACAGTAGGTCCACTAACTACGAACTTTCATACGTACAAAATAGTGGTCTTCAAGTCCAAACTTAGCGTGTAACGTGGTGCTGACGAGCCATCCTGTCCTACTGTTGATGCACCATCGTAAGATTAATTACTTTTATTGTATAAAATTATTTATGTACAATACTTGAAGATTCTTCAAAACACATCACAACTTCCGTGCTCCCAGGGTTGTGAACAGCCTGACATACGCGGCGCTGTATCTCATGTCCGACACGCTGGCCACAAACCTATACACCGGCCTTTTCCTCAACGCGTTTGTGGAGGGAGCGTCCTGTATCCTTATCCTGTTAACTCTGGACAGGTGAGTATCATCTACAGGCAGACACATATCACCTATACACAGCCTAAAGACAGGCAGGTATCAGTTTGCTGTACAGATGGACAGGAGGTGCTGTTTTCTGCAAATGTTACCTGCATGAGGGGAAGCGGGTGGCCAAGTGCTTAGAGCACTGGTCCCTGAACCAGAAGGCGCTGGTTTAATAGACGTACACCACACAGCACTCCCCCCACTTCCCCTGCTGAAAAGAGATTGCTATCGCCCTCACGATGCTGTCCGACATAAAACTGGGGTCTCATACACCCCCACTCCCCTACGACCTAAAGAAAAAGTCACGGGACCTGTACTTTTACTATTACCTGCATAATATACAGGTTTACAAGGTATGCAGATTCCAGAATTGCTATTGGAAAATTAGGTAATGTTTAAATTATAAAAATTAAAATATGCATTTACAAGAATTGAAAGGATTGCTTTCCTTTGTTTCTTTTATGGCAAGTACATGGGAGTTTCAGAGATGAGATATTGCGGGCGGGAGGGGGGAAGGAGGAGGCAGACAGAGAGAATGTTGTGGGGGGTGGGAGGAGGCAGACAGAGAGGTCACTATATACCTGTGTGTTGTGTAGGTTTGGCAGGAAAAAGAATGTTGTTGGGGGGGGGAAGGGGGCAGACAGAGAGGTCACTATATACCTGTTTGTTGTGTAGGTTTGGCAGGAAAAAGAGTGTTGTTGGGGGAGGGAAGGGGGCAGACAGAGAGGTCACTATATACCTGTGTGTTGTGTAGGTTTGGCAGGAAAAAGAGTGTTGTGGCTTTCCACATTCTGACCGGCTTGTCGCTGATAGGCAGCAGCATCTGCTTTAGTTTCCGAGGTAAGTCGCCTGACTGCGCATGTCCACAGGCCTACAGTCTGTGGGTCGACAGAGTTGATCTTGTATTTCTTACGGTTCACGCCTGCATGTCTACAGGTCATGAGTCTATTGGTAGAACTGATTGTATTGTAGTTCTTCTGATCCACATGCCTACACGTATACAGGGCTACATTGTTACAAAGTGTAAAGTCTACCGTTTGACAGATTCAGTTTTTGCATCGAACCATGTGTCATCAAGCCTGTTATCGGTTTCGGACTGCTACAGATCTTTCAAGTATATCGGGGTACAGATCTCTCAAGTCTTTTAGTCACACCAGTAGTCCGGACAATTCGTGTAGTGGTGCATACACACACATAGAGCTACATATATGCACACACACACACACATACACCTACGGGTGGGAGCCAGCGAAGGGAAATACCGCTTCTCGTTTTATTGAGTCTTTTTATGTTGTAGAGGTGCCTGAGCTGCAAATTGCTGCAACAGTTTTTTCTCTTTTGGGAAAACTGGGGATTGGAGCGTCGTTCAACACACTATTTACCTACACACCTGAGATTTTCCCCACTAATTTGAGGTAAAGTACTTAGCTAACATGTTGTAATGTTGTACCGAATTCTCGATCAGTTTGCAACTTTAAAAACAGTTTTAGTCGTGAAGAGTATTAACTGCTTGGCCATGACCATTAGTCTGTATATGTATGCATATGTATATACACCTCTCTCTCTCTCTCTCTCTCTCTCTCTCT
>SMGT01009377.1:96459-124921 GCA_004794575.1 Lanistes nyassanus
TGACATGACATGACATGACATGACATGACATGACATGACATGACAACAGTGGCACACCTTTGACAGGTGTCCATTATAGAGAGACACTCTACAAATAAAGCTTGCCCACACAATAGAACCGCTCACACAGCTGGAAATCGAAATCGAAACAAGTCGGTTTCTCGTTTAACAGAATCTACACGTTCTTCCACATAGTGTAAACGCGCATTTTGCAAACTTCATCATAGACATCCGCAGCTGTATTGCAAACACCCGCTGCTGCATTTCAATAATCCATAACTGCATTCTTGATCACGTGCTGTTGTCAAGTCCTTACACGTTTCCATATGTCATCCACAGCTAAAGGTTTCTATTGCCTGCAGCCAAGGCGGAAAACCGAGCAGTCAGGTGCATAAATTCTCATTTGCTGACGGTTCGCCACAACTGTTTCTTTGAATAATTTTAAAATTTAAAAATATTTTTAAAATGTTCTATCGGCGTTTGGGATATATATATATATACTTTGTCTGACTGGGTTCAGTATAGGACTGTTTCGGGTTTTTTAGTTCTTGTAAGTCACAAAAGCGCACACCGTGGATAACTCTAGCCTGGCGACAAAACCGTCACACGAAAGGGGAGAAAAGCTGTCTGCGTGACTTTATTCCTAGTTCCTCTGTTTGTCTGCTCGTCCGATTCTCTGCCTCGGGTGTAAAGGCTTGTGATGCGAGGTGCGACACACACACACACGCGCAGTAAGTGATCAGTGGCAACCACACCCTGCCTATCGCCACCACCATCACCAATTGTCGTCGTTGTCTTGATGGTGGCTAAGCGGAAAAAAGCTGCGAAGATAATATTCGTTGTTGTCTCTGACAGTTTGACGATGTCTGTGCCCTAGTTTGCTTTTCGTTGTCCTAACAGACGACCTTGACTCAATTTTGCGGCTTCCTTGGTGCAGACTCTGGAAACGCTCTCTGATCGCTGTCGCCCCCTGAGCGTCAGACACCGAGAAATTCAGACTAATGTGCAAGGATGTATCTCTGACAACTGCAAGCGGAGGACGCTTTGGTCGCGTTGCCTCGCGATCTCGACTTTTGACGCGAGTGTACCATGGGGTGAACACTTGGTGTTGAGCTCGTTTTAGGGCAAGAGTCTAGCAAGTGCCATTAGTACAAAAGAAATAGTTATTTTTTTAAAGAAGACAAGAAAAAAAGCTCACTCACTCACTCACTCACTCACTCACTCACTCACTCACTCACTCACTCACTCACTCACTCACTCACTCACTCACTCACTCACTCACTCACTCACTCACTCACTCACTCGCACGCAAGCCCCCACACCAACCACACCCCGACACAATTACTGGCACTGGGAGTGTTCCCAGCATGTGCATACTTCAGTAACTTCAGACAGCAACACCATGAAAAAGAGACAACAGTTTACTCGTGAGAGAGAGAGAGGGTGGGGGAGGGCTAGACATGTGTACTCCACTACATGTTTCGCCAAAGTCGAGTTGGTATGCGAGCAAACAAGACAATACATATGATTTATGGCTTGCTACATCTGTGTGTTTGTCCTTACCTCACACATTTTGCTTTGTGTGCTGTACTTTCGGTCGGCAATGCAGTTTGTGGAGCAGTAACATGTTTGCCATCTTTAGCGTCTCTATCATCATATAATCTATGCTTTCATGTTGTGGAAGAATATATATTGCGGACACCTTAGGATCTTGCGGTAAGAAGATAAGATACAGAGTCGGGTTTACATCGTAGTACACAGATTTCGAAGCGTGTCGCGCTGTGTCACCAAGATAATAACATGGTTGTAGACGTAACTCCAGCCACGAGTAACTCTCTGACCACTGGTAGTCTGTGAAGAGTCACACAGTGTTCGCCGGTTTAGAGGACTTTGTTTTGTCGTTATCCTTAAATTTTTAACAGCAATGGGGCGTTTTGCTAAAAATTAGGCCAGTAAAGGATTATTATCCCATTTCGTTTTGCGTCTGTGTCGCAGACAAGCAGTGATGAACGCGAAACATCGACCTCTGCAACAGATCGTAGTGGAGCCATCAGTGTGCAGACAACTCGGGTCCCCTGGGCTGAAGGAAGACAGCTGCTGTGCTTGTGTGGTGGACGGTCGGCATGGCCAAAGATCATATCGAGATTGACCCAGTGCTGAACGCCCTCGGACCTCTCGGCTTCTATCCCTTGTGTCAGATCTGCGTCTACTTCTTTAGCTACTTTGTGGATGCCTACCAGATCTTCAGCTATGTCTTTACAGGTAACGAAGGCTCCACTTTGCACAGTCATTCACTGCTGGGCCAGGCATCACTTGTATGGAGCAGTACTTCGCCGAGATGCGTATCACAGCAGTCACATCTGTGCATCGCATGTTGGTGCCACATTGTACAACCTTTTTTTAAAGGGGTGAAAGGGGACGAGGCATTTCGCGTAAATAAGATTTCGTATTGGAATGTCGATGACAACCTATTCTCTGTCTCTGTCTTTCTCTCCCTGTCTCTCTCTCTCTCTCTCACTCACTTATGCGTACAAGCACGCACACACACAAAAACACAAACACACACAGAGGAAAGGATTACGTACTTATTATAATCGCTTCTGTATTCAATTAAATAGAACAAATCAAGCTTTTCCTGCATAAAACAAGTGGAGTGCCTTTAACTTTTACAGTGATAAAATTAATTCACAACTCTACGCAGGCACACACGCACGCACGCACGCGCGGGAGCACACAGACGAACACACACACACACACACAGCTTTCGTTGCCAAAGACAGATAAAATGTAAGAGAAAAAGACAGTAGGCATCTGCCTTACTATCGAATACTGCATGAATAACTGAAGTAAGAACACGTCTATGGCTTTGGTTTATGGCTGGGTTGCATGAGCATTTGTGTCTGCCTCTGTGGTCATAAAACTGGGCGTAAAGCCCGTTTACCATAGGTACTTTACGTGCATATTTGCTTATCGACAAGCGATAGAAATGCTTATGAAACCCAGGCTAGCACAGCTTTCAGATATTGGACCGAAGCCTGTTCTTAACAGGACGAACCTCTCTGCCAAGAGCTGTGCGTTCAGTTTAGAAATGAGTTTAGAAAATCGATGTGGATTTGTGGTCTCGTAAGTGGAAGTGAAGCTGGTAATAACTCATTCAGCCGTTTACAATGTTTACAATACAATATTGCTGGACATCTTCTAAGATGACAGAGGCTGGAGCCGGGGTAGGATGCCTTTACAGTCATTTTTCGAAGGAATTGTGTGGGTGAAGGAAGTGGGGAATGATCCCGATAAGCTGAAATCCCTGTGCTACAAACGGCTGGACTAGTTCGGACTTGTTCAACATTGCGCGACTGACGTAAATGATACTTTTCCATGTCGGATTGCGACACATGGCTGTCTGTATAACACTTGCCGTCTTTATGCCGACTGTTACTATCTTCGTGACACAGTTTGACAACGGTGGAAGCCTGAGGACACGAAGCTGTTGTCTTTGCTAGCTTATGGTAACTTTCCACGAAGGCAGTAAATACACAGTTAATACAATGTCCGTTGTATTGTAACATGTTTTCCCTCTGGATTCACTTCAGTCTCACCATTGTTACTCTTCAGAATAGTACGGCCCACATAAAGCGGACTTCGTTGCGCCATTGATAGTAGTTACAGCAGACCGATAGATTAAATATCCAAACTAACTTTTTGTTCGATGTTCATGCTCTAGGCACTACTAATGCGTGTATACGCACGAAAAAAAACCCCCCCATTTGTAAAGCATATGTCTGAATGCTAAACAGGATGTTAGTGTTGTCGATGCTAAGTCAAAACTTTAGGAGCTGTGGACAACTTTTATAGCCTTCAATAGCTTAATTATATAATGTACACACACACACATACCTGAAAAGAACGTTCAACGGATGTGGGACTTGAAGCTCTGTTTAATTCTAACAATGTACGTTAAAGTATCTACGTGTGTCCAGTCAGAAGCCAAGGTTGTAAAGCTCCCAGCCCTGTCCCACGCCCACTCAGACAAACACACATTGCCCATGTGGTGAGAGATGTTTCTGAGGTGTTTACGTTGTAGCTTGTCTGATCCAGCAAACGTGCACTGTGTACGACTGAAACCTTTCCCTAAGTCTACCAGGATACCTATGCGTAGATGAAATTATCAAACAAAATATGAACTCATGACTGTTCATGTAATGGGTCACGTGATCATGTATGCGGAGTGATAGCGCTAGTAGGCACAGATTTAACATTATGAGCAGTTTCCGTGTCTGCGTGCCTATGATTCGATGGAACGGTTACTATAGATACAAGATGGAACACTTGACGGATATGCATCAACGCACTGTTAATCTTACAAGGATCTTACACATCCAGAAAGTTAAGTCACGAAAGAAAGAAAGAAAGAAAGAAAGAAAGAAAGAAAGAAAGAAAGAAAGAAAGAAAGAAAGAAAGAAAGAAAGAAAGAAAGAAAGAATTGCAGTGGGGAAGTTTTAGAGTTTTGGGCGAATTATTTTTAAGCTATGAATATATCATTGAAAATAGCTCTCTGTGACAGTATGATTTTGTTTGGTTGGTTTTGTTGTTGTTTTAAAGAAATTGCTCTCTTTCTTGATCTGTTCTGTTTTTAAATGTTCTTTTAGAAGTAAACAAGCCATTTGCTTTGATCAGCTGCATAATGGGAACCGTATTACTATCTTCGATAGAAATAACTTGTTGAGACAGGTAAATTCGTTTCCTTGAAGAACAGCGGGTTACGGGTGTACGTGGTTGTACATAATGTTTCAGTGTTCACTCAATATTTTAGAAGAGTGCGCAATAAGAACAAATTTATTTCTGTCCAGGAGACAGTATTATGCATGGACTTGCTTAATTTCACATGAATACATGAATACTCTAGTACCACCCATTAGCTTATGTGGGATCACAGAAAATTCATTTTTTGTCCAAGTCACGACTTCACTGGCGGAATCGATGTGCTTGTAATTTCACTTGAGTAGTCTACCTCCACCATTTCGATTACATACGGTAAGAGAAAATTCTTTTCTGTCCAGGACAAGAAGTCACCCATAGGTGCTCTTTTCCAACTAACGACAGCATCCCCTTTGTCCCCGACTTGCTTCTGGATTCGGGACAGAACGTCAGCCTACATTACGGCACGTGCAGCATCGAAGTCACCACGAACGTTAGCGGTGATGTCAGTGTTCAACGGTACCCGTGTCTCTTCGGTTTTGATTACGACACCCCCAAAGACAGGTCTCTAGTCTCGGAGGTGAGTGTGTGTGTGTGTGTGTGTCTGGAGGGGGGTAGGAGTGGAAGGGCTTTGAGGTGTTGCTAACTCTGTCGACGCTGACCTGGGCTCTTGTATCTCATAAACTAAGCGTATATCTTTCGCACTACGACCTCTAGTCTCTCCCAGATCTAATTGCACCAATCAATTTCGTTCACTAGAGTTGTGGTTAAAAAAACTTTCAATGAACAAACATTTCAATTAATTTAGAACAAAATATTTCTGTAAACTAGAAGGGTAGGTGATACCCGATTAAGTGCATATTCTTATGGAATAGGATGATTACGACCTGGTGTGTGTTAGTTTGACCTGGTGTATGTTAGTTTGACCTGGTGTATGTTCGTTTAACCTGTTGTATTAAAGTCTGACCTGGTGTGTGTTAGTTTGAACTGGTGTGTCGAAGTCTGACCTCGTGTCTGTCAGTTTGATCTGGTGTGTCGACGTTTGACATGGTTTGTCGAAGTTTGTCCTGGTGTGTCTCAGTTTGACCTGGTGTGTGAGTACGAGTACCTGGCGGCTGTGACCCAAAGCTTGAACCTCTTCGGTTTGGGAGTTGGCTCCATCGTCCTGCCGGGGCTGTCCGACCGTTTTGGTCGCAAGCGGATGACGTTCATTAACAACATCCTGGTGGCCGTAGCAAGCACGGTGGCAGCTGTCGCTCCGGCCTACCTGGCCTTTGCTCTGGCTAGATTTTTCTCGGGCTTCTTCTGTGCGGTGAGAACACTGGCCGAAAATGTGCGTTTACATCCAAACACGAACCAAGTGCTTGGGTGCTTAAATCTGTAGCAATGCTTCAGGCTAAACACACTTTTTGGGGCACGGAACGATGGCAAGTGTAATACTTATTGTCTTTCAAAAGAGGGCAATCTGACAACTATATATATATATATGTATATATACCTCAACGAAGTGCGTGTGCGTGTGCGTGTGGATGTCCATACCCACCAATCAGCAAATTGTGTAGGTTATTACTTTACAAATGTGTATGTGGTGTGCTGAAGTTTTCTCTGAGATGTACTGAGTACGTACACTGCTGTATGTAAGTGCACACAAACACAGAAAGGACTGTGGGTCAGTCTCCATTGTCCTCATCACTTACTAACGGCCATGCTGGTGCACAGGGTGTCGGTATGACGGCAGTTACTGCAGGCGTGGAGCTTTTCCCCACCAAACACCGCGTGGTGACCAGTGGCTTTTGGAGCACGCTCTTCTGGGCCCTGTGCATCATGTCACTGTCCCCGATCGCGTACGGCCTGAGGTTCTTCAGCTGGCGAGCCACGCAGGTAGCGGCCACGTTGTCTGCAGCTGTAATGTTCTTACAATACGTGTAAGTCAGCGCAAATGTTCGGAAAGTGCTTGGAGGTCACCACCACTGTAATGTTCACATAACAAATATACGTCAACGGCGGGCCAGGTCACTTTGCATTAGATCACTAAATTCGTGTATGTCAGCGAAGAACAGTTTTAAATATAATATTATCTAAATCAGCGTTCAGTAAAGTCCCCTCAGTGGTTTAGTTCATTCTTACTTATGTCCTCAGAGCTCTGGTTCACTTGAGTCAAGATATATTGTACAGTTCGACAAATACTACGTCAGACATTAAACAATACAGCAGCCGCTGAAGCACGTGATCTGTTAAATGAAGTCTCACAACGACAGCAGACAAAACGACAACAAGAAAAGATAAATCCAGTCTAACACATTACTGCTAAAGCCAGCAGCAGGAAGATACAGTCAACATCAAAATGATGCATAATTCTCCTACATTTTCCCGTGTTCTAAGATACAAAGCGTTCTCAAAGTTGAAGTTAACTGATCTACATCAACGATGCTTACAGAGTGCTTGACGAGCCCTTGCGGTGGCTGTACGCGAAAGGCAAAACGAAAGAAATTTACCGAGTGTTGAAGAAAGCCGCCAGGTGGAACCGTAAGGACTTTGGACAGGTAGTCGACGTCCTTAACTCTCTGGACGACACGACTGAAAAGCGGGGGTTTATTCACGACAAAGAAAAGCCCAGCTGGGACACGAAAGAAGTAGAACTGCAAAAGGTGTTTGACCACGTGTCGTGGGAAGGTCGACTGCCAGATGGAAAAGATGGTCACGACCAGGAAACAGAGGAGGGACTGCAAGAGGTGAAGGCCGTGAAGAAATTGACTCTCAGGGACATGTTCACACATCGGCGCCTCGGAGTGAACTGCATATTGTCTTGCGTGTTATGGTGAGCGAACATTTGCCCTGTGTTCTTATACCTATTGCACTCTTATTCCGCAGGTTACTGTCAGTGAAAATTTGCCCTTTTGTTCTGGGTTTTATAATGAATGAACATTTGCCATCTTGTTCAGCACGTTATAATGAGCATTTGCCATCTTGTTCTGCACGTTGTGGTTAATGAACATTTGCCATCTTGTTCTGCACGTTATGGTTAATGAACATTTGCCATCTTGTTCTGCACGTCATGGTTAATGAACATTTTCCATCTTGTTCTGCACGTTGTGGTTAATGAACATTTTCCATCTTGTTCTGCACGTTATAATGAACATTTGCCATCTTGTTCTTCACGTTATGGTTAATGAACATTTGCCATCTTGCCCTGCACGTTGTGGTTAATTAACATTTGGCAGCTTGTTCTGCACGTTATGGTTCGTGAAACTTTGCCATCTTGCCCTGCATGTTATGGTTAATGAACATTTGGCATCTTTTCCTGAGGGTTATGATGAGTTAACATTTGCTATCTTTTCTTCCATGTTATGGTTAGTGAACATTTCCCCCGCTTTTCCTGCGTGTTATAATGAGTGAACATGTGAAAAATAAGACATAATACAGTGTATAATAAATTACCCACATCTGGTCACCATCGTTGACCAAAAGAGTTTGGCTTTTCACGGCAAAGTCCGGCCTCATTCGCCGTCCCTGGACTCGCTTGCATGAGTTCCTGTATCTGCTCTTCAGGTCACAAAAGCGGTCTTATGCTCTATTCCCCCCTGGTATTTTACTTGCACCTTTACGTATCAACAGGAGATTTGAAGGTTCATTCAACCCAACTCGTGTCTCCTCCTTATTCCTCACGTCCACAGAGACCAGGACTGTCGTCACTCAATTGCACATCCCTCCACAGAACTAGATTTACAGACACGAAGCTTCTCCCTTGACCTACTTGCTCTAACATGACCTACTTTGTGCAGGAGCTTTAACGCCATGACCTACTTTGCGTTGTACCTGATGTCGTCAACGTTAGCCGGGGGCCTTTATCTCAACATGTTTCTCAACGCCGCTGTTGAAGGTGGTTCGTGCATTCTCATTCTGGTTTTGATGGACAGGTATGCACAGCCGTTATTTACAAGACCCAATAGATTTTGAGCACCACCTGTGTTCTTGTCCTTCTCTGGTATTTATGGTTGTACAGTTTTATTACTGCTTTGATGGACAGGTATGCAAAGCCGTTATTACAGCAACTAAACAGATTTCGAGCACAATCTGTGTTCTTCCCCTTCTCTGGTATATTATCATCGTTACCATCAGCCTATTCCTTAACATCGTGATTCGTATATTGTGCTTGGCTGTAATTTTTCTAATTTTAATAGCGCCATGTGAAAATATTTCAGACGAGACTGCTATGTAGTACTGCATATAAACTATATGCCATATAAAGGGTGTGAATATATCTACTGAGCTGTTTAACATTTTATTTTTAAAAGTTGACATTTCACCTTAGTAATTAATGGCTAATTTATACGGTCTGTGAAAACCCACGTTTGATGTTGAAACAACTCGAGAGAATGAAAGCTTTAAAAAGTTTTGATTAAAGGAAAACTTAACCCTAGACGCAACTTGAGATGAATTCATAGATATTGATATTGTGAGTCTTGTCAGCCACAAATTTCAAGCTGTGTCGGTACTATTTCCATACAATCCACGTTTTAGTTTCGGTAAATAATGGCACACGGACGTCGCCATGTTGTGGTACTCTTTCGCGAATGAAAGCAAAATATCGCTGCTGTCGTCTGGTCCGGTGACGTCAGTTCCCCAGAAGCATTCAACATGCCACAGTGCAAAGAGTTCGGCTGTTTCAACGAACAGTGCAAATCGTTTAAATGTAGACGGAAGCCACAAAATCTTTTTTGGGATTACGAATCCAGCAAAATAAAAGATTTGTATGCACTATGTAAAAAGTTGCTTGAAAATTTAAAGAACGCCAAGTTGGCTCGTCGTGCGAAATGTATAAATGGCACAAATCGCACCTCGTGTGCCAGGACCATTTTACGAGGGAGTGCTTTGAAGGCACCTACGAAAATGATGTGGCTGCTTCGCTTGGCTTCAAGACTTTTAAGAAAAAGTTTAAGTTAAGAAAGGAGTCATTCCGACAATTATTAATACAAAGTGTGCCAATGAAAAAGGCATTGCAGTAAGGCAAGACCGGACGGGAGCTGAGCCTGAGAGTGAGAACAGATGATTACAACTGAGAGCGAAAATTAAGACAGCGCGGGTAAAATTATAAAAAAATCACATTTTTACTGCTAAACAACTAATGGTAATGTTATAAAATATTCCGTTTTTTTAAATCATGATATAATTTGTATGAAGTGTTATTTATTTTGTATAAGTAAATATAGAAAATACTTAAATAGGTATATACAAATAATGCATACAATATGGTTGATTTTTTAAAAATATGCCATATGTATGGCCTACAAGGCCTGTATAGCAATACAAAGTACTTGAAAACAAACGCATGTATATGCGTGCATGTGTGCATGGACACACCCGTACACACAACAAAGAACACCTATGTAAATATACTAGTCACAACAGCACTCGTCGTCTTACTCAGTACCGGTACTTTCCGTGTTTTGTAGTTCTTCCTCCGTGTGTTCTGGGTCAAAAGTGTAAGCTGCAACTCCCAGATCCATAACGAAAAAAATCTTGCTAATGTTCGCGATGTCACTAACAAAAGCGTCTGCCCGATATCTGTGACGCTGCTTTGAGCGCTGTCGGCTGTGGGCTGCAGTAGCTTACTCCCTGCCTGGGTAACTGACGTCACTCATCAAGGCAGCATTGCGGCTTCCATGTAAGGCCGAAGAGCGGCATTAAAAGCTGGGTTGTAAGTAAACAGTTCTTTTGTAGCTTGAAATTTAGGGTTAAAAAGACTCACAACATCAATATTCATAAATTCAAGACAGGTTACTTCTAAGGTTAAGTTTTCTTTAACGGTTCCACAATAAGTTGTCCGAAAATGTGCTTTTATGCCTAAATGTACGATTGGGAAAGACATATTTCAAGACTTCTACTGACTGTATAGATGACTTCAGTGATACAATGTCTAACAGACTAGGAAGAAGAAAAACAATGGCTTTGTTCGAGATATCGGCCGGAGTCACTCTAATCGCCAGTAGCGTTTGTTTCAGCTATAAAGGTAAGAACTCCGACTTTTATTTAACATATACATCTTTACCATAACTTATTTTCAATGCACAGACAAGTGATAACTACCTCCATTTATGTGTTCACATTAAATCAGTCTTTTACCGGCTTGAAGCGAAGGAGTCGCACATTGTATCTACACCTTTTATCCAGGTCTGGAGATATTAAACGCTAATTACCAGCTGTCATAGCTGCACATACGATCACACTAGCGTAATAAGTTAATTAGAGGCATGGGCGTTTTCACTTTAAAAAAGTAGACTTACAAGCTGAGTATAAAAATTCTTTGGAGACATGGATCGAGGCATTTCAATATGAAAGAAACCACACTATTTCGCGAATGAGTAAAGGACACCCGTTTTAACGTGAATAATATCTTTTGTGTTGTTTTTCAGATTCATATGCTCTGGAAATTGGTGGTACTGTTCTTTCTCTGATTGGCAAGCTGGCCGTTGGGGGATCATTCAACTCTCTTTATATGTACACGCCTGAATATTTCCCAACAACAATTCGGTAGGAGTCTAAGTAACATTAAGACGTCATGTCTATTAATGGCTCCTGTAATTCCATGATTTGAACTCAATCTTTCTCTGAGATATAAATTGATCTACCTCTGAGATACTGATGTTGGACGAGTTAGAAAATCTGTTAGCCGAGACAGCGAACACTTTGTTAAATACAATATATATGCAGTGCATGTGAACCCAAGTAGTGCCTCTTCCAAGCTCGGGTTACCGACAGCATGAAAAGTGTGCATGTGCCCTCGTCGTCTGAAATTTATGGGAATAATTTATGGACGGGAGAGAGGTTCAAAGTTTATGGGATCCAATTTTAGAGTCGAACCATTTGTTACAGCAGCAAGTGCCATAACACTTCATGTTTTTAAATCACAAAACTGTACACTCAAATAACATCGATCGCTACATTTACTACGAAGTGAATTTTAACTATTTTTACCTCCTGTTTGCTCAAACCATTCAAATGTACAGCGTTTTTTTCTCTCTTTCTCTGAATCCGAAAGGCTTACGGCATCCCTAATTGACGCAGCCATCGAAAGACCTCATAAGGTGAAACTTTCACATGTTCAGGACAATATGTAGCTGTCATTTTCTTTCCTTCTAGGAACATGGCGTTAGGGATCACTATGCTGGCAGCCACCATAGGAAGTATAATAGCCCCGTTCACCGGAGTTCTGGTAAGAAATTTCTGGATAAATTCACTGCACGATTAATTGCAATGCACATGCTATTCTAGTTAAAACTCAACACATGATAATACAGCACAGTCATTTAAATGCACATAATATACCGTGGTTTTCAATCTCTGTTTATATTTTTGATAGAAGATCTGCGATGATTCAGTGACTAGACAAGGGTAGAGAAGTGGTAAATGTGTCAGGGTTAGGGTTAGAAACTTGGTTTGATGTGGCCGTGCTGGTGTCGTGAGCACAGGTTTGCCGAGCTTTTTATGAAATGCACGAGTCTGCAAGTAAAAGGTCATAAGAAAAAGTCCAGCCCATTCCAAAAATACACAACTGACTGAGCAATTTCTACAAACGCGCATTTTTGCTACAATCTCGGGGGTGGGGGTGAGGTGGCCTTGGGAAAGAGCAAATGCAAGTTAGACATTGCTGCTGTCAAGCTGTGGGCATCCGGGGCCGAGTAAGCAGAGTTATTGCCGGGCCACGATCATAGCTGCGCTTGTCCCAGCGATCGACCTCGGCCTCGCCCAAAGCGAAGCCACGTTTTGCCCAAAGTTGCAGCCTTGATACCCAGGACTAGGACCGAGCACCTGTGGACACGTAATAGCGAGCACTACACAAGCAGACAAGCACAGGTGCCACTACATGTACAACGAAAATCTGCGTTTACCTTGTGAGGAAATACGTTTCTTGTGGAGAAAAGACGTTTTCTCCTTGCATAAATTCACTTTCACGCGCTTTGTGCAAAACTGTAAGCAAAGCTCACTGATTTTGTGTGTGTACCAGACAAAGTATGCTGTGTGGGGGCCCGGCACGTTGTTCGGTGGCTTGAACCTCCTGGCCGCTGTCTCACTATGTTTCTTGCCCGAGACGATGGGTCGGGAACTTCCACAAACCCTTGATGACCTAGAAGCAATGTATGACGCCCCCGTCAAAGAGCGAACAGCAGAGAAAAACAACGCATTGCTGCCGAAGTCTTGACGACTGGAAACTTTTAAAATCTATTTTGTAAACTATTTCACTGTTTGAAGTTACCATATCGAGTACAAGATTTTTTTATGACACTTTTACTACTTAATTGCTTGGGCTTTTTTTCAGTCACATAATCAGACAAGCTAGAGCCGAAAGAAAAGCCAAGTTCTCTACTTTTTTTTTTTTTTAAAAAGAAAACGGCTACTTAATTTTCATGAAAATTTTTATGTTCTTGTTCGTGCCATTGAAATAAAACCTAAGAAAATAATTGTTCTAGTTACTGCTTTGTTTCCACGATGAACATATTTCATTTGCTGTATCTGGGGAATTGGTTAACTTCAGGAGACATCATGAGCAATACATAGTTCAAAAAAGGTCTAGTCCTTTATCAACAAATGCCTCTGACAAATCCTTCACATCAAGTGGTTTGACGCAGAGCCAGACACTGACCTGTCGACAAGAGTAAACCAGGAGTAAACATCAATCCAGGTCAGGAGAAGATAATGGCGATGGGTCGGACACAAATTGTAGAAAGATACCTCAAAGGTCACTCCACAGTAGCTAGACTTGAACCACCAAGGCAAGCAAAGAGGGGGTTGCCGAAAGCAGACCTGGAGATGGAGCTTAATGGAAGAACTGAAAGCCATCAACCTGTCTTGGGAAGACAGACACAGATGATGACTAGCTACAGACTGCTGGAAGTGGAGGGCAGCTACTCTCCACAAGCAAGAAAGGGGACTAGACCAGAATGAAGAGACAGGAAGCACTATTGAAAAAAACTCATATTTTGGGGGGTAACTGACTCAAACTGTTAGGGGGTATTGGAATAAGATTGTTTAAAATGGTATTTTACAGATTTTCGATTTTATGGATGACAGATGGGATTTGACCGTTACCAGAGCTCTTCGACAATAAACAGCAATATTACGTCATTTCTGTGTCCTCGCCTCCTGAAGCACATTCTTGCTTTTAGTTTTATCTTGCCGTCATGTACAGCAATGAAGGTTCATGTGCACTGCATGAAGGGGACTTCAGAACGTTAAATGACACATGAAGAAATGGGGGTGGGGGGAGGGACAGGCAACCCCCCCCCCAAAAAAAAACCCCTGTGAAAGCTTTTTAACAGACCAGAACAATGCAACAGCTCAAATCACACAGCAGTCTTCCCACTTGCACGTCCCAATACACTTTCATTATTTTCAGACAAAAATTGTAGGCAAGAACCAGAAATCATGTATAGTATTACTAAAGAAATTTATCTTGAAATGAATAGATGGACAATGTTTCAGTTACACAAATATGAAGAAGAGCACAGCAATTCATGTGGTGGTGGTGCTGGGGAGGTAAGGAGGAGAAGAGACCACACACATCATTATGAGGAAAGCTGGAAAGAAAGTAACACATCCTTTGGTTTTCAAATTGTGTCACGATAAACAGTATGTGCTACGACATCAAAGCACATAATGGAACAGTTTAAAGTCTACGGACTTCAGTCAGCTTGAAAATATCATGGGCATGGTACAACAGCATCTTAGTATGATACACTACGTGTGTATGCGTGTGTGTGTGTGGGGGGGAAGGTGTGGGGGGAATGTGGTCGAGTTTGTGAAGAACACAGAGGCAAAATATTACCACAAAGCAGTAAGTCAAAAAAGCCAGAAATGACTGGATATCTTCAAATCTTTGTCCAGAAGAGTAAATTTATTCAGGTCCCCACTCGCCATCTACTCTGCATCAGGAAAAGCAAAAAGTGATCACAGCTTATTCCAAAACAAAAATCATCGATAACTTCTTACTTTCCGCATCAACAGGATTTTCTCAGATTGCATAAATCAAATGATAGCAGCAATTATTTTTCTGCAGTAAGCAACTCCCTGGAGCAAAACAGGGCTTGACTAGAATGCGTCAACTTTTGTTCCAAGCAGTTACAGTTTTAGAGTCAATTTTCTTGTCCCAAACTTTTAGGCTTCTGCACAAACCTAATACAAACAACAAATCCAGTTACTGCAGGAACGGAGACATGGCGCACCTAGTTATGCAAGTGTGACTTACAAATAAAATAATACTGCAGCTGTTTCCAAACATACGATTTCATTTCACACTGAAATACAGGAATAAGTCATTGGCAGTTTGTTCATCGAGCAAAAACTGAAAAGTTGCTGTGTTTTCCCAGTAAGCAGAATATGACCTGTTCATGTCTTTCCAGCTGAACTTGGTTCAAAACTCATTGCAGGAGTTTGAAATCTGCGATACAGACCTTCTCTTATTATAATTTAGTGTGAATTTTAAAATGGACCATATTTGTTTAGGATTCATGTTTGACTATTTTGTATGTTTAAGAACACAAGCTGTTCAGCAAACACAGAAACTGTTGTTTCATCTGTTTAGTATTGCATAGTGATCAAGCTTTCAAAATTTCTTTGTACCCAGAGAGGGTGCAAACTTACATTATTTTCTACATGTATTACGATAACTGATCACCTGCAAAACTCATGGCAACATCTTTGTAGCATCCGATCACTTGGAGAAGTCACGAGAATTTCTACGACATTAGTATGTCTTTGCATGTATGTGAACTTTTATAAAATGATTTATTATTTTTGTTACAGTTGCATGTGATATATGCAAGGATGTTTGTGTTTGTCTTTGTTTCTGCAAGTGATAAAGGTAATTTTATGTAAATGTCTTGATTGCTTCATTGCCATTTTACTGTGTTTATTAAGAAAATTTTTTAATAAACATGATGAATCCCGTGACTGATTGCTTTACCAACTCTACTGCTTACAGTAATCTGAAGGCTTGGTGATTGGGATGTTGGGCACGTATTATATTACTTTAGTATTAAGATCTTTTATTACAAACATTTCATCAGAAAGTTGTATAAAACAAATGGAGCATGAAGGGTGTGAAGAAAAAGCACTCAAAGAAACCAGAAAGGGAAGGAAAGGTGAAGGACAAAAAGCAAAAAGGAAATAAATATAAAAAATTAAACAAGGCAAGAAGAACCAGCGAAAATGTGACATTGACTTAGTGCCAAAAAATATAATTTTGAAGAATAACATGAGTTTCTCACTCGTAAAAAGCATTTAATTTTGGAAAGGGGCGTTGTATGGAACTACTGCAAAAATTCATATGAACACGATTATTATTCTAATATCAATTGAATGCCTAAACACTGTAAGAACTGGGAAAAAAGTCTCATATTATCTTGGGGACGCCAAACAATAAATTATTTAGGCTCTCCATGTGTTGAATATCCATGAATAATATGAATAGTTAAAACTCTTAGTCTTAAGTCTGTATTTAGTTTTGTATATATTTACGCAAAGGTGACTCCTGTTTTGCCGTTTGTCAAATTTGTCTTACACCGCGAGCCAACCAGAGGCAAGGGAAGTAACCTACTCAACGTCCTCGAGTTTTTTTTTTTTACATAGATCTAAGGAGTCCTCCATCTGGTTGTCTTATTAATATCTGGTTATCTATTAATATTATTCACTATTCAGTCATTATTTTGGAGTTTTGCTGGTTTGTGGTGTTATTGTTAAACTGTATTAAAGTTAATCCAGTTATAGATAGGCAATAATGGCCCAGACAATATCAAGAATACGACCGTTCTTCAGCTTACATTGCTGAAGTATTTGATACAGCACACTTTCGTCGTTCTCAGAGTTCATTCTTTAGGATGAGAAACATCGCTGCGGAGAGCCAGGGGCAACAAGAAGGCGGGCAGTAATTCCAAGATTGCGTCAGAGATAAGGAGTACTCCTTATCTCTGATTGCGTATTGCGCTTCCGGTTTAGTGGTCAAGACTTCAAAGCGCAGCTCAATGGCGCAGGTTCTTTCCGTTTATTTGTACAATTCAAAGGCTGACTCGGAGCTAATTTCCACCACATGTTTCTGGCTCGCCACAGTCTCAGGGAAAAGCGTGGTGACATCTTGCCCCCCCCCCCCACACCACCAACAGCAACAACCTTGAGCTTGTCACCACTTCCGCTAAAAGTCAACATGGCTGCCGATTTCGGTAGGTCGTCTGCTACTCGTTCTTATGGGTTTTTTTCTTTAAAGACCTTGAGATTTAAGAAATTCTTGATTTAAAAAAAAAATCGTTTGATTGCATCAAGTACAACCAACTCTGTTATCATATGGTCGATGAGCACAGCAGTAAAGGTATAGCTAGGTGTTGTGTTCGTGGTATGCAGTTTTTATTTCCCCACGTGCATCATCATGATGATATGATCAAAATGATAATGGAGTCGCTTTGCTACTTTCAATATTCTTTTTAAAAAAATTAAATACCGTTCTTCACACGCAGGAGCGCGCGAGTGTGTGTGTGTGTGAGAGAGAGAGGGGGGAATTTTTCCCTACATCATCGGCTGAACGGTGAAAGAGATACTTGAGTATAGCACATTTGTGCACTCAAATCTCTCCTTAACAAGTAAACAGCCCAAGGAAAGAAGCAAAGAACCCTTATTTTTAGCTTTTGATTTCAAAGACAACATATCTTTCTTTTCGGCAGACGTATTCTACCACGATTCTATTGTTTTTCAGTTCCTTGAAGAACAATAAGAAAGACATTAGATACAAAACATTTTTTTATCAACATCAAAAGGCCGGATATTTAGTAATTTACGCATGAAAACTGTGGAAAGTTGAACAAATTTTTCATGATTATAATGAATTATTTTATTGAAATTGGTTATATATCTACTTTTTACCTAGAACGTTGTTTCCTGACTGTGCGCCCGATTGGCTACATGCGAAGTGTATTTCTATACAAGAATGGCACACCTCGGCAGCCCTCTCTGTGCAGTTCTGCCCGTGGGTCACTGACTATTTTGAAAACCATATTTAATAATCCAGAACACTCTCTAGAAGGACTGGAAGAATTCTCTCATGCTTGGTAAGCTGTTGGAGCTTTATCACACTCTCTCCAATCTTCATAACTTCATTTTCATTGTTCCTCATAAGTGAATAATGTACTCATTTCGTTGTCTATTTTCACTCAATTTATGTGTGCATTTTATCTATTTTCAGTTCTGTACAGTATGCTTTTCTAAATTTTGTTCAGTTTTCTCATTCAATTATTGTCTAGTTTATTTTTTAATTTTAATTTTAATTTTTTTAAAGTTTGGCTAATTATTGGTTGCAAATGCAAGAACGGATACCTTTTTATTAACTTTATTATTAGAACAATAATCTATACCACCACTGTGTACCTGCATGAGTTGTTAGCTGTTCAGTTGTTGATTAACTCTGGATAAAACAGGAACCTTATGTTGGATGTCTTTTGCATTTGATTCATTGTTGGTGGGGGTGGGGGGAGTATAAGGATTTTTATTATAATAATTGATAGTAGCTTTAACCCGACTTTGACTTGTTTAAGCAGTTTTATTTACACATTTGCTTTACTTTTATGAGAAGCATAGGTTAATACATGTAAAAACTTCAGTTTTGGCTAAAGGCTTAAGAAGTTATTTGTTTCTTGAACAAATTACTGCTGCAAGGATCACAACCCCTGCCTTGTAGAAGTTGTTATATGCATTGCTGTTGTTTCCCTTGTTCTAATAGTTTCCCTTGTGAAGGCTCCATTTTGTGCTGACAGTACAGACTGCAAGACCACATGCCAAATTATTATAAATTAAAAATAAAAGTGAACCATGTACATTAGAGATCAGTTTACAAACCTTTCTGTCTTGGACTTGCATATGTCTGTGGATCTGAAGACTGCACTTATGTGTCCGAAGCATATATTTGATGTTAGAAATTTCTTGAAAATGTTTTCTGTTTGCCTTAGGATTATTTTCTTGTTCCATCAAAACAAGAATGCACACACCAAGGCGAAGGTCAGACCCCCAAGACTGAATGGGAAAAGAGTTGGTGTATTTTCTACTCGGTCTCCATACCGACCTAATGCCATTGGTCTGACCTTGGCAAAGATTGACAGGATTTCAGGTAGCAAGTTACAATTCTATTTTCAGTATTTTTTTTAAAACAAAAAGACTAGTCTAATTTACTCTTATATAGATTGAGATAATTTGTAGTCCTTTCCTAACTTACACAAAATTCAGAACAGAGGCAGATGTTTTGATTTAAATAAAGTGTTTGGTTAAAGCTAGCTTCTGTAACTGTCAGGTATGAGAACGATTCACAGTTCAAGTTTATACAAAATCAGACATTATTCCCTTGGTAGATTGATATGTACTTAATTCATTTAATAAAACTAATCGTGCGATCAAATGAGTTGTATAAATGTGAGGTGACCAACTTTAATATAAGCTACTAGCTGTTATGGCACCATGATGGTATTTCTAACTCAAAAATGCTGAGTAAAGTATTGATCCACTTTTAAAAAATGGGAGAGTTGTTTTACTTGGGATTTCCAGATAAACTGGCAGCACATTCTGTGGGGATTAGGGGGTTAAGAACTTAAAGAATAAATTGTTATAACTTGTTGCAAATTTTTGTCATCAGAATATTAGTGTGTTTTGTCAATGCATACATTGTTATTTTAACCTTCATGAAGTATTCAATGTCGATGTATTAACTGTGTGATAAAAAATTACAGTCAGACTCAAGTTGATCTAATCTTCTGTATCCATCTGTATGTGTTAGTTTCTCGTTCTCTCACTCTCCTTTTGTTGATGGTAAATCTAAATGTAACTGGTTTTCCAGCTTACTGAATGTATTATTTTGTCAGGTGTTTTAAGTGTTAGTGGATTGTCATGGTAGCATAGTTTGTGTGATGCCTTGTGAAATAATATTTTAGGTGATAAATATAAATATTGTGTGTTTATACTTGCACATATGCTCACATATGACATACATGCATCTGTGTGCCTGTGACTGCATGCATATGCCCAAGTTCACATTCATGCATCCATTTGCACATGCATGCATGTTCCTATACTCATTTTAAATTTCATGACAATTCATTCTTTTTGGTGAAAAATAATCAGCCAGCTTGAAATGCAAAATTGTACTTATCTTGTTTGTCTTGTCTGTCCTGTAGGATCATCTATTTATTTCACTGGCATTGACCTTATTGATGGCACGCCGGTGCTGGACATAAAGCCCTACATCCCACTGTATGATGTGCCATCCAATACGAGAGGGACTTATGCATCACAGTCTTCAGCCATGAATGATGGTGAATCTGATCAGTCAGTGGACATGCTTGTGCCCTCTATTCTCAATTTAAATACAGAAAGAAGTCAGGGGAAAGCTATTTCAGTCTGCTCCTGCAGTTCTTTCCCCTCGAATAGTACCACTGAAGTAGAGTGTGGTACTACATGTCTAGAACCAGATGCCTGCGACAAGTGCATTTGGAAAGAATCATGCTGCATTGATACCTGCACTCCTCACATGCTAGGCCCAGGGGAGATGACTGAATCCTTTCCTCTGACTGATACTGCTGTCAGTCAGCAAAACGACCCTCCAGCTTCTGGTGTTGAGGCCGTGAAAGAGAAATTGTGCTGTGAAACAAGAGTGGAGTCTCAGGTTTCAGAATTGACAAGGGAACAAGGTTTCTTTTCAGCCAACCACGAAAGTGACTCGTGTCAGAATTTGGATTCTGCTTTGTGTCTGAAACATGTGTCCTTCGTATCAGAAATTCCTCATACTTTTTCAGAGGAGTATACACCACCTCTGACAAATGATTGCATGCTGTCCTATGGAGAACCGAAAGTTGTCTTTTCCAATGTTAATTCCAGGACACTCAGCAGAGGAACAAAGGCGTGTGAACTAGTTCCTTATTCACCAGAAAACCAACAGCTGGGGTTAAGGGACACAACTCATGCCACCAGAACATCAGTAGCAAACTGGCTTGCTTCCCCTCCAGTATCCAAGCTTAGGGTGTCTTTTACCAACAGAGCTGTTGAGGATCTTGAAAAGTTCAACCACCAACGTTCACAAGGCAGCGACACAGATTACAAACTTGATTTTCTTTCCGAACAATCTGAAATAAAAAGTGCTATAGTTTCTGTTCTACTGGAAGACCCCAGATCTGTTTACAGGCGGCAGAAATGCCAAGATAAGTTGTATTTTTTCACGGTTGATCAAATTCATGTCACATGCTGGTTTGATGGTGACTGCGCTGAGGTTCTGAAACTGCAGCCTATTAGCCATGCTGAAAAACTGACAGAGAGGCAATTATAAGTTTAAATTTTTTAGTCGACAAGCATTTTACAATTTTTTTAAAGTAAAGTATTCTAGTTTCTGTGTATAAGTAAAGTTCTGAGTATCCAACATATTTTTACATTATACACCTTTGTTGGTGCATTGCAACCTCTTCAAACACACATATTAAAACTGCTATCTCTTAAATAGATCAGTTTATGTAGATTGTTTATTTCAATCCTAACACCCCACACTAATTTCCTTGGTCTCCTTTCTCCCCATTTCCATCTCTGCAAGTATAGAAAATCTGCAAAATAGGACCACAGAAGGTTGTGTGGAGTGCTGTCCTGGTCTGGTGTTACAGAACACTTTACAGCTTGAACTAATGGGAGTTTATGTAGATGGCACAAAGATAACATATTCTTTTTGTCTTTCAAAAGTAATCAAAAGAATACATATATTACTATAGCTTATGGATAAACATTCTATGATAGTAAGTGGTACATCCAAACAATCTGTTCACATTAATTTTATGTCTCTTCAATCATTTGCTCCCCACCCACCTTTTCACTTGGTGTTTGTGTATTTAATAGGCATCTGTGTGGGTGGAGGGGGGGGTCCTGGTTTTTCTTTAAAAAAAGCTTGCAAATTAACCAAAACTGCTTTGGGTATTATACCGTAATATCATTGTGTAGATCTATTTACAAGACTTTCTTAATTTCACTGCATGATATTGATAGGCACAGTAATCAGAATGTGCTTATTGTTTCCCATTACACTGTACTTTGTAAGGAATTTGTACTAAAGTACTCCCTCCCCCCCGCCTGTCCTTTCCATCCTATACTTCCACCCTCTGCTCTATCTTAATCTTTGCATGTACTCCATATTCTTCCCTGCCGTATGTCACATCAACAAGCCTTTGATGTGATGCTCATTTATCTGGCCTGACTGCCTGCCTCTTCCCTTCCTGCCACCCACTTCCTGTCATTCCTCCATCTCTTCCCCATTTCTCTTTCCTTACATCTTATACATTCCTTCATGCTTTCCTTTCCCATTCCCTTGATGAGCTCTCCATCCACTGGTGAGCTGCCTGTCACTCATTTCAGGTAGCATTTCTGTGATCCTTGTTTGCTGTTCCTGTTACCTGCGTGCAGGTAACTTTAGCAAGGAACTCTATGATCTGATTAGTATAGATGTATGTGAGAGGCTCGGTTAACTTATATGCACAATTCTTCAGCTAGTCTTCTGTAGATGTTTTGAAGAGGATGTATTTCAGGTAACAGTCTCCTGCTTGCTGTGATTTAAATCAGCATCATTTCAGGGAGCTGTCTAGCCTGTCCTTTTTCATGAAGAATTAAAAAAATGTAAAAACCAATTATTTCAAATAGATTGTTAGAAATCACAATGTGTGAGATATAATGACATAGAAACACAATGGCATGTGCATACATAAAGTGCATGGGTGCATGTGCCTTTCACGTGCCACAGTCATGCAGCATAAAAAATATTTTCTACTTACAACTTAGATGCAAATGGCCACATTGATACATGCATTACATTTTAATAAGGGGGAGAAAGTATTAGAATAAGAAAAGTTCTAAAACCTGATAACTGGTGAAATTCGCATGTCCTCTTGCCTTAACCATCGGGCAATGAATCAAGACACACAGGAAGTGCACCACTGATGTAGTGGACTAGAAATGACAGCAGTAGGAAGCACACGAACACGCTGAGCATGTGACAGCACCAGGCAGTAATGCATGTTGTCGGGAGGGCGAAGTAGATCATTAGTTGGCCTGTTCCAACATACCGACTGGGTCGCATGTGTGTCGGATCAAATCTGCCATCCTGGTCGTTCAAGCGGTCATAAGGCCTTTCATCTAGTATAGTTAGATGCACCTTCATTACACGTCAAAAGGAGACAGCTTGACAGAGATACAAAATAATTACATTTTATATGAACAGATTTAATTTTATAGGTTGTTAAAATTGGATATGTTGGTTACAGTTGGACGCCAAGGGGAGTATGCAGTGTGTCCAGGCTGTGGTTGGCATGCCATACTGTTTCTATTAAACTGATATGCTGATTGGTCTGTAATGTATCCACTCAACAGTATTTGAAAAATCGAATGCATACACATCTTAATACAGCGTGTATTCTAGACAGGAAAAGATGCCAGATTTTCAGAACACCCCCCTCACCACCACCACAAGTTACCAAAGGTGGGCGGGGCAACAAATTCGAAAATAAGGATTTATCTGAAGTCCCAGCGAGTATTGACAAAGATGTGATAGATGTTTTCAAAGTTTCTTGTGGAAAAAGTTCTGCATCACTGAATAATGTATTTTGTCACTTTTGAGTATAGTATAAAACCACGAAACTGAAAATGAAAAAAAAACCCCTCTAATCCAGTTTTTTTTCTTTCTTTCATCTTATTGAGCCATTTCTCACATTGGCCTTAACCATATAATGTCCTTTACAGACAAGCATGAGGTTACTAAAAATATCCTACACCGTCCCTAAAAACAAGCCTTAATGTTCCACCCAAATCCAAGATTACCGACAATTCGTTTTCCCTTTAACGCTCTTTTTACTATGCAGTCTGCACCGATAAAACTCGCCCACTGCAAGCTTCTGCTGCTTCGGTACAGTCGGACCGCCGCTGTAGGACTGATGCAACAAGTCAAGACTTCAGAGAAGCTTTGTTTCAGCAGCCAGGACTGCCCTGACCCGTGTGCACCACAATCGCAGCCTCACTGGCGGTTAAACTTCAAATGTGTGATAGTTCCTTGCGCGCGGTTGCGGGATAGAAAGAGAGACAGGCCTATTTTATTCACTAGCGACAAGAAAATTTTCTACTGGATGGAATAATATGATTCATCGACTGATCAATTGATCGGTGGATGGACGTATTGACTGATTCAAAGAATTAGTTTGCACGGGTATATGTGGGTTTATCGATATGTTTATGTTCATACTGAACTACTGTACTTTACAATATTTCTGTCAACAGTTTTTTTGGTTAAAAAAACTGCATCATGATTAATTCACAGCTGAAAGCGCATGTTTGCCAGATGAGAAACAACTAGCTCTACGTAGGTATTCATGTTCCAAATATAGGTTTCAATCAGATCAATGAGAGGAGTTTGATTATGCCATAATTAAGTTAACCCACCAATTTGAAACACAACTTTGAAAAAAAGTGTATTATTTAGAAACGTTGGCTTTTTGGAAAGAGATTTTATTGCGAAATTGGACCATAGATGTATGTAACCCGTTTATATGTACATCTATGATCAGACCAGTCTTTTATGCACGTGGTGAGATTTAAGTTCGCCGCAATTGCTTTCATACGACTTGTCAAGCCGTGTAAACCCATCATTAGATAACAGCTCCCGTCACTACAAATAAAATTTAAGAGCAGTCGAAATTCGCAAGCACCCAAGTAGGAGCACGGCACCCTGCAGTGTGTTGATAACACCTGACACCTGCTGCTTTGCAACTGACAGCGGAAGAACCGCGGGCAACGTCGGCGTTAATTGGACGTGTACAAGTCAATCACCAGCTCGCTTTCACGTTCTGATCTTTTGCCGTCTTCACCCCTCCGTGACTGGTTCCAGTCGGTTAAGTACCTTTCCACACTAGCGCATCCCCTTTAAATCAATAAGCAAGCGTCCTCATGCCAGCTGCGTAAAGAAAAAAAAGCCCCCCCCCCAAAAAAAAAAAATCAGAAAGGGAAGGGTTGCTGAAGGTCTCTGGGAATTCGAAAAAATTCAAACGGCTTTCCACCACGTGTCTGGGCGTTTCTTGACCGGTCCAATCGACTGTTTTGCTTCGTGACTGCTATGCTGTCCTGCGACAACCCTTGTAACATCTCCAAACGCGGCAACTGACTGCTTGTAACTCTGAGGAAAGCACATAGACCTCTGTGTCTCTGGTTAGCATTTACGTCAGATGTTTACGCTTTTCCTCTTGGTGTAAATACAAATTTGTGGGCAGTGCAGGATGGTATAAATGTTCGTGTGTACCCTCCCTTCGTCGTTGCGATCGTAAGCTGTGCTCAATGGGCTTTACGTTCACTTGTGGAAAGGAGATGTCGACTGTCTGTGCAGCGCAGACAAGGATCAGGACAGAGATGAGCCAATCATTTTCGCAGTCACATTCAAACTTGATCGCAGACCAGTGTGTCTCCACCCCAAAAGTGTGCTTATGGAAGAGAAACACAACTGTATCATGCATAAATGTCGGATAATTCTAGACACTTTTGCTTGAAAACTCCCGTATTCCTTTTGCGCAAGATTTTTATTTTCGGACAAGGTATTCTGTGTACAGTGCGATGCAAAGGAACATTGCTCTATATTGTGCATCTGTGTTTAACGGGAGAATTTGGTAATTTTAGAGGCACAATACTTCCGCCTCACGGGCACAGTATGGGGGTGGGGTGGGGTGTTCATATTACTAAGCTGTGCACTGTAAGAACCACCAGACTGATGGGTGCAGTAAGATGGCAAGTGTAGAGAGGCAGTTTAATGCGCAGGAAAAAGGCCAAAATGGAAGGAAATAATCCTTGGCAACCTTCCACTCTCTGGTCCGCAACTCCATCGACTGAGCTATCTAGACCCCAGTCCGAGAAGATTTAGCAAGTATGCAGGATAAGCCAGCGCGCTTCTCTTTGCTCACTGTCACGTTTGTGGACAGCGTATGCTGTCTCTGTGGCTCGCGTGGTTGAAGAAGCGTAACGTGCGTGCTGCATCTCTTGCGGGGCCGGTGTTAAATGGAATAATCCTAGGAATTTCGGGATTTACGCACTATGAACGTGTTTCCGTTTTGCAGAAGCCTGGGCTGTCGTGTAGTAAACACGCCGCTTCCCGCACAGTGGGTGGCAGGCGCGGCGGCTTGGCCTTGCTCATCGGCATGGTGGTTGGTCCTCGATTTCTCATGACTCGTCGAAAAAACGAAAAAGTACGCCTGCGTCTCTATCTTTCTCTGTGCGTGCGTGCGTACGTGCGTGCATGAGTACGAAATATATTGCCTGAGGAGATGCTGGAAAAATGGACGGATCACGAATCATTAGCGAGGAGAAACAGGACACCATTCACCAGACGCATCTCTACGCTTCTTCACATAGCAGGCCGAGCTGGTGAGAGCTCAAGTCGGCTTTTTGTCGCTTTGGTGTAAATCACTGAGGACCCTCTTGGCAGCTGTCTTAGTTTACAATTTTCAACGTTAGCAGTACAGGTACGGTGATGTTTATTTCGTTCTCTGCATAATGGGTTACAATCTGTGTGTGTGTGCGCGCGCGCGCGTGCATGCATTCCGTTGTATGCGCTGTATCTGTCCATGTAACGCCATGAGCCACAATCTCGACCATGTCCGGTTTGCCTGTCACATAGAAGCCACTCATGGCAACGTGTCTGTGCAAAGAATAACTTTACTTGCTTCACTAAAAAAAAAAAATTTGAACACTTGAAAAAAAAATTCCTGCACCAACTCAAGTCTCAAGTTAACACTGTAATCGTAACTGTGAATGTAAAACAAGGGAACTGTACCAAACTAGAAAAGGACAAAGACGAAGACAATCTACATGTTTCGGGGCACTACCCCTTCATCAGGACGACACAAAAATGACGAAAAAACGAAAAGGAAAAAGTTTTATCTGCAGTAGATGTGGCGCATGGGCTGCATGGCAGGAGAATGACCAAGGGACAGTGAGTAAGAAGGGTTAAAAAGAGGGGCAGCCAGTCGCAAGGTGGGTAGGAAAAGGGTAGAGAAGGGTAGGGGTGGAGAGTGGGGGGGGGGGGGGGNNNNAGAGAAAGCAGCGCGGGTAAGGGGGCGTCGGTGTGCGAGAGAGTGGGAGGGAGGTGAGACATAAAGTCAATGGAGTCGCCCTTCATTTTCCAGATACTCTGTGAAGAACATCTAGCTGACACTAAACACCGCAGAAACACACCAGTTGCACGTCATTTCAGTACACCCCCACATACAGCCGACAGCATGAGGGTCTGTGGTATCTGGAAAATGGAGTCCATTGACCGCAAGAATATGGAGTCATACTTCATTACCCATTTTGGCACCATGGCACCCACAGGACTCAACCGTAAACACCGACCCTCCCACTCCTTTCCCTTAACCCCCCTCACCCCTCTGTCTCTCTCTTACTTTATTTCTCACCTCCTTCCCACTCTCTCTCACACCGACACCCCTTACCCGCGCTGCTTTCTCTCTCTCTCTCTCTCCCACCCTTCTCTACCCTTTTCCTACCCACCCTGCGATTGGCTGCCCCTCCTTTTAACCCTTCTTACTCACTGTCCCTTGGTCATTTTCCTGCTGTCCAACCCACGCGCCACATCTACTACGGATAAGTCTTTTTCTTTTTCGTTTTTTCGTCGTTTTGTTGTGTCGTCCTGATGAAGGGGTAGTGCCCCGAAACATGTAGATTGTCTTCGTCTTTGCCCTTTTCTAGCTTGGTCCAGTTCCCTTGTTTTAAATTTAATTTGGGCTTATCCTCCAAGCGGCAGTCACTTGTTTTTCTTTTAAATCGTAACTGCTCTAGAGAGACTTCTTTGCGACTCTTTGACTAAATTTGCAGTAGTCAACAAAATACAAAAAAACCCAAAGATTTTTTTCGGCTGATGTGAATTGCTTCAGTTTGCATATAGGATAGAAGATTGTGGTTACAGGCTGGCGGACAGGTAGAAGGAGAAAAGAGAAAGAAGAGAGATGGACACGATCTGGGGGCCAATTGGCCAAAACTGGCTTTACGGGTGAAGAAGCTGCTGATGGCGTTTCACACGGAATTATTATTCTTAATTTGACTTCCTTAGTTAAACTACAAGAGTTCAGTGCGCCGTAACAGGCTCCTCGTCTGCGCGTTCCCCCTAACGTGCTTATAAAGTTTTTGTCTCCCTTTCTGAGAAACAAGGTGATTTGTCTTCATCGAGGCGCTGCTTGCATGCGTGAGCCTACTATGGCGTTTACAGCGGGGAAGATGGGCTTTTGCTTCGCATCTATTTTCTGCGTCTAATAATAGCTCATCTGCTGCACTCGCCGCGGGCGACAACCCTTCACGTGCACGGCGTTTCCTGCTGCCTGCATGTGAGAAAAAGATTGGCCGCCATTTCCACGCCGGGCGTCACTTTGGCGCATTTTGTGGGATCTGAGCATTGTCTGCTGCATCCGTTTGCTTCAGCTTTCGCAATCGTTTTGAAATTTGCTCCCTTGTCGGTCTTGTTACCATTTCCAGAATTTAAAAACACGATTTGTGGTCTACGCTCTTAGATACTGAAAAATTCTCATCAGTTATGGAGGCCCCCATCTTTAGGTTTCCGTTTAGTCCACTCTCAGAAAACAAACAAACGAACAACAACAACAAAACCCCTCGTGAAAAACAGGTCATTTTCAGAAAAAGAAAATACGACCCACCCCCCATCCCCCCCAGCACCGATTTAAAAAAATTGTAG
>SMGT01009377.1:124938-144637 GCA_004794575.1 Lanistes nyassanus
CCCCAGAAAAAAAATCTTCGGGAGTGAGGAGAATGAACAATCCCATCACCCTACGCAGAGTTCAGGGTTTAATTATAAAAACACTGAACTATAGCTGCGCACCCTAAACTCTGAAGTCTGATGCGTGAAAGATCAAGAAAAGACAGCGGGTATGCAATGCAATGTGCGCTATATGGATACCCTGTGGAGCAAAGCGTTCTTGTAGTCGATGCATGCCTACATCAGAAGCTTTATATAGCCTACTGGAATCCAAGTAGGACCAGGCACGTAAGACGTCTACTGATGTTCCATTGGTCTTTCAAAACCGGCCGCATGTGCATCCTAGTTCACCAAACCTACAATCACGAAAACTGCAGGTTTAGGTTCGGCGAACTAGGTCGTACATTTTTTCTAGTTGAGAAAGGGCTCTAAAGGGAATTTACTGTCCTTGACTGGTTTGATCCAGTGAGAATGGTATCTGTGCCATTCTGCGGGAGGCAGGAAGACGAAGACGAGATATTGGTGACAGTGGTGGTTGTGAAACGAGAAAACGTGAATTATTTTCAGTGTCATATGCAGACACATTTCATATGATGAGTTTTGAGTCCGTTGTTCTGGACAATGTACAGGGATTGTCTACTCCTGAAAATATGATGATATTTATTCTTTCAACATGATTTCAACTAAGTCTTCCTGGCACCACGTCCTTGTGATTGCTGAATCGCTTCTCAGAAAAAGGAACAGTAGGAGTGAAAGTTACTTATACTTTTTCATTCCTGCAGATAAATCAGCGTTCTTGCAATCACGCGTTCTATTCAGAATTAAAGTGTGCCCAGAGAGTTAGCTTGTGCACACATCAAAAGAAACTCACGTACACAAAGGCCTCATTATCAAAGAGGTACTTTATTGTGAATGACCTTCTTTTTAAAAATGTCAGTCTTTCTCGTAGCTGTTAACCTAAGTGTAACTTAAAAACGTTAACCAGGACAGGCATAAATAACGACAAATTTTAACAACGAACGTAAAATAGAATGCAGGTAAAAATATATACACCTACATATGATAGATAAGACAACTTCTGAGACTGATAATCGCCAACATTACAGAACTCACTGCATTCGCTCAACCATGTAGTAACCAGGCAGTAGGTATTTTGAATTCAGTCACTGTTAATATCTGTTACCGCTCTTGTTGGCATGATTCTCTACACCATGAGATAATATATACATGCATATATATCTATGTATAACTGAACGTACTTACAAACACGTAAACACAAAGTCCACTCCCTAGCTCGATCATTCACCCACTCACTTATTCACTCACCCCCTAAACTCACACGCAAGCCCACGCATGCTTGCGACCACAAACAACTTAATTTACCACGCATTATCCATGCAGTGTGGTGCACTGCCCAGGCTAAGCAGTTCTCACGACACTAATTGTCTCTGATGAATTACTAAATTAGCTCCCACAGACGAGGAGTCGCTTCTAGTTATGTTAAGAAACAATTCGTTTCTTTTGCTGCGTTTCAGAACGAAAAAAAAAAAAATCCCCGCCAGTAAAGCACGACTGTAAGAGCAAGCTAGAAAGAAGCCAAAAATGTTTTCCCTACTTTTCCTAGAGGATTTTGTAGATGACAGCAGGACACGGAGACATTTTTATACAGGCACGACATGAAGTTTTTCGATACATCTCTTTCTTTCAGCTTTCACAGTCAGAAAGTGGCTTGATGTTCATTCTTGTTGGGGAAATGTGGGCAGGATGGAGAACTTGTTTTGTACTTGAATTTCTGATGATGTATGGAGTATGGAGTGGGGAGAACTTGTTTTGTACAATGTACGGACAGACAGGCGAGGGTGGGTGTTTATTGGTTAACGTTCCACAGCAAACTATGTGCATATTAGAACGGTGTGTTACCTGAGACAAGTTGCACTGTGGTGTTGAAACACCCAGTCACATTATAGTGAAACTGGACCAACTAGTCCTACTACTGTTCCCTATGGTGCCAGGCGTCTGGTAAGGGGAGTTACTAGACTGACACTTTTTAAGTCTTAAGACTCGGCCGCGGGTCGAACCAGCGACCTCCCGCCTCGGAAGCGGACGCTTAACTACTAGACCACAGAGGCGGTTGACAGAGAGAACTTGTTTTGTAGTTTGAACTTGTTTCATAAAGATTATGCGATGCATCGAGCTTTTCTTCAGTCACGTGGTATATGGGCGAATTTGAAACTACGAATGTGTTTCCTCATTTAAACGGTCTCGTGATGTAACGACGGTTTGTCTGGGAGTGCTATGGAGGTAAAGGAGGGGAGTCTTAACAGAAGAAGGAATCCAGATTGAGGGTTCCAGTCCCCAGCGACCTATAACCCACTATTAGAACCATTTTCTATCCTATTACAGCAGATTAATTACCCCGTGCGGTACGCGTCTAGTCACCACGCGCCATGACAGCCAGTGAAACTCTTCCTACCTTGACTGCGTTTGCCTATAATCTGGAGCCGAGCTATGCGCCATATTTCACGATTATCTCACAGCATCGGAAAAGACATACACATTTTCAAGCTGTCACTTGCTTTCAGTCCGACTGTTCGTGGCATGCGCTCTCAGGCCGACCTAGGTGTTACTTCTCACTTTAGGCTCAGACAACGAGGCATGACGACAAGAGCAGGTGCGGAGTTATCACTAACGTTTAGTGCCAGCCCCCTACGGTGTTCAGTGATGTATGAATAGAGGTTTAAAAAAAATAGAAGCAAGAACTGAAGCTTGCCTCTTCTTCCGTCTCGAGTCCCCTTCCCCCTCCCATCGTCCTTTACCCCTCCCCTACCCACCAAAATAAAACCAGCTTCTACTTTATAATCCTGCATAAGGCCGACGCACACACCTTAACACCATTTCCAGTTTTTCGCGGCACAAAAGGGCGCGTTTGTCTAACAGCTTATCTTCTGTGCATGCTTGCGTGTAATACGCCAAAAAGAGACGAACAGATGCGCTTAAAAATCATAAATATATCTTTTTAAAAAACCCATCGAACGCAGCAAATATCAATGTCATTCATAAACGCTTTTTATCACCTTCTTGTGATGTTTTGCGTCGTCGGAAACTAAAGGGTACATCGCAGATAGCAGCTGGCCCTTTAAGGAGGTACCAAATACAGAGGAAATGAAGGCTAGACAGGAGATCTGACCTCGTGGTCTACAACTCGCACCGTTTTAGTGACAAGCACTCAACCGTTGGGTCAACGGATCCTGAAGTCAGACGATTTCAGTAGCCCATTTTCTTAAAGTAAAAACAGAATGTAGCCAACTTTAGTCGTATGAGCTTAAAAGAAGAAATGATCATGACAGCTGTCAAACTCTCTTGAGTAGGAGCAAAAAAGGTCGCCAGAGGCCGCAGAAAGTCGAGGATAATTGTCAAGCCGTATGTTCCACAAAGACGAAAGAGGACTGTACTAAAACCTATAGATGCATCACTCTCTCTCTCTATATATATATATGTATAGATTTAACATGCGTATTGCTAAAAAAAATATTCCCAGTTCAACTTTCAAACATAAGTAGAAATCTGCGGGAAAAAAAAACGTGTGCTTACGCAAAAAGCAAACGCGCTTATATCTCGCGTAAATGCACGTTTTCATGCATTGCGAAAGCACCGATCTAAAAGCAATCACAATATTGGAAATGGAAACAAGAACACTAAACAGCGATTGCCTGCAAACAAAACCGAAATCTTCAATAAAAACACAATTAATTCTAAACAGCCCTGAGTGAACGTGATAACACCGTCGGTTTCTGATCTCATGCAAGAATCAAAACGACCTCACCGAACAGCTGCTGACGTCAGGCAAAACCCGCAGGCCAGGCACATGCTAGCTGACGGTCTACAGTTTCTCGCAAATTGTCGGTCAGCCAATCAGACTTCATGAAGACAACGAACACATAGCGAACTTGAGAATTCAGCTTGCAATATTTTCGCTGAATCATTTAAAACATATTCACTCTCACCGGCGTTGAAGAAGGGCTCCCAAATGTAACGATTGCAAAGACACTTTTTAATCAGATATTTTGCATTTCGACCATTCACAAAACTTATAGTTTACTACTGAAATAATTGTCAGCTTTCCAAAGAAAAAGGAAAAATTTCACAGATATCGATTTAGCTTTCTGGGCCGTCTGATTTCACGAACAGAAATATTACGCACTATTCCGAGTTTATGCACACAACTATGCGCATGATTGTAAACAGTTTGCAAACATCATTATGTGCTGTTTGCCAACGGTTTGCAAACAACCTCATGATTTTTTTTGCCGGCGATTTGAAAGCACCCTTCTGTCTTGTTTGCCGACGGTTTGCAAGCACCAACATGTCCTGTTGGTCAACGGTTTGCAAACACCCACGTGTCCTGTCTGAAAATAATACGTCCTATTGACCGAGGATTTACAATCATCCACAGGTTCTGTACTCCGACAGTTTGTAAGCACCCAGGTGTGCTGTTCAACAACCGTTTAGAAACACATCGAATCCCGTTGGCCAGCGGTTAACAATCATCCACATGGTCCACCTCTGGGACTTCTGAGGGATCTTAGTGTGAGCCGTGTTCCTGGCGACGTGTTCTTTAGGGACACCCCCGCAGAGCTTTAATTGCCAGTACACTGCGGCGTTAAAGAGTTTTACTTGTAGATCCTTTTTTTGGTGGAGTTGACATATATGTTGACACATGGTGGAGTTTCATATTATTTACATATTTTTTTTTCATTCAGCACGAAAGCCACTGCATCCAGATCAGATGTCTTCACCAGCTTCCACCCCGACCAACACCAACCCCTTACGGTTCTGTTTCAAACCCTAACTAAATGCTACATGCGTAACTGTCGCGTTGCTCACAAATTCTCAGTACAGCGCTGTCTAGTGTGCGTGATTTCAGTGTGTGGGTTGAGTGGATGTATGGCGTTCGATGAAAGTATCACACAACCTGATCAAATGTTATTTTGTCCTCGCTCACTAGCAGTAACTTTGAGCTTGTTTTCTCCTCATAACTGACTCCACCTGTCCCGTGCACTGGACATATTCCAGTTTCATGCCACACTTGTGCACTGATATTTTCATGTCTTCAATACAATCTCCAATGTCAGATTATGACACTGGTATACAAGACGTGATCATCTACTTCTTTGATAAATAACAGGTATGTGATGTGATTAAAAATAACAAAGAAATAATTAAGAAAACTGAAGTAATACACATCGCAAACATCTAGACACCCACGCACGGACATGCGCACACACACAAAGAGAGAAAACGGAGACAGGAAAACAGCGAACTAAAAAAACAAACAAATAATAATAATAAAACACAGAGAGAAAGGGCCTTTGCAATAATCGATTGAGTTCAGTTGCGCCGGTTCTCTGTCGTGTGTCCGTCAGTCTGTCGAACATCAAAAAAGTGCTTCCACCTCAAAACATTCCTGAAGACATTCAGCACGTCACCAAGAACCCATCATCTTTGTGAAGCCGATGTCACTATACACACTATACACGCTGCTGAGCATTGTGGCGTCCAGGAAATGTTCCGTGAATAAACACCAACTTGAATCATCTCGTTTTCAAAGTCAGCAGTAGTCTTTTGTGCTCACTAATCAGAAGCAAAAAGGAAGACAGACAAACAAAGACAAAGAAGGAAAGAAACATGGAAAGGAAGGAAGAAAAAGGAGACATTAGATGAACAGAAATAAATATGTTGTAGAATTCTTACGGGAAGATGGGTACGAGGGGAGGGGGTGTGAGTAAAGTAACGCCGTATACGTTCTTTGCATGAAAGCAAATTCTGAGGTCACGATCTGCTGGACAAGGGTGCTAGGAGTTCTGGACTACACTGAGTTAATCCTCTTGAGCGCAGTTTGCTTTAGACGTGTCGCCACTTCCTGTCTAGCAGGTAGCACTTCCTGTCACAGGTACTACTTCCTGTCTGGCAGGTATATATCACTTCCTGTCTGGCAGGTGCTGCCACAACGACGGATTGAATCACCAGCACGGACGATATCCGGCAGGTGTGACGTCATGTGGTAACAACGTGGAAGGTAACAAAAGAGATCAAGGCCACAAGCAATGTCAATGTCAAGGGGTTGCCAAGGAGAAAGGTGAAGGTCACGGCGCGGTTCTCGCCGCGCGGTGGCGAACGCGTGGTCTGTGCAATGCCGGATCCTTGTTCAAAAACAGAAAGCACAAAACAGTTGCGGTTACCTACAAGTCTGTTCATTCATCTTCTCAGCTTTAAAAAGGAGAATATTCAGCAACTTATCTTGTCCTATTTCTTTATAAAAGTGTTTAAACCATACTGACACCAGACAGGTGCACAACCATGCGCGTAGATCTGCACGCAGGTATGCAAGCAAACTCTGCTATAAATATGCGCAAACACGAGTGCTTACTAAAAGCAAACCCTACATCGTCCATAACACAGGCCATGTATTTCCAAAGGTCACTAAATAAAGTTACAGACCCTGGATGAAGCTGAATACAGAATATTAAGAGGAAGTAAACATTACCACCAAACTGGTATGACGTAAATATTTAGTGGAAGTAAGCATCACCAACAAACTGGTGTGAGGTAAGTATTTAGTGGAGGTAAATCATCAATTAACTGGCATATGACGTAAATATTTAGTGGAAGTAAACATCACCAGAAACTGGCGTGACGTAAGTATTTAGTGGAAGTAAATATCACCAGCAAACTGGTGTGACGTAAACATAAGTGTCTCTTCTCTCCTTACCTCGCTTTACGTTGGATGTGTCCGCTGAAACAGAAAGCAAACCAAATAAAGAAAGAAAAAGAAAACAAAGACAGTAAGAAAAGCAATTGTGAAAAGAATCCGTAAAACACAGCTGACAAGATCATTCGAAGCCATTTTGCACACAAAAGAATGTAACTGAAAACCAAACATAACGCAGTAAGGTTGGGATGTGGTGGTTTGACTGCATGAATTAAAGTAGCGTCATTAAAGAAGAGAAGAGAAGAAACTTGAAGATCGGAAAAAAGAAATAAACACACACACACACATATATATATATATACACGTAATGTGTGTATGTGTGTGCGCTAGCGCGTGTGCGTGTGCGTGCGTGCGCGCTTGAGTGGAAGATGCAATCAACCCTACGAACTGTAACTGTGCTGTTGCATGTCGGCTAGAAATGCTTGGACCTGACCTCAGAATCGCGTATGTGAGTTATTGCGGACCTGTTCCTAATAGATATCGGAGACATGCGATGCTTATCTCTCCATACGCGGAACGATCTCGGCGAAAAGAGAGGAGTATAAAAATCGACCTACAACAGTTTCTTGTCTCATTTCTTGTCCTTTGTTCTTTCTTGTCTTTTCTTTTTCGTTGAGAATATAATCTGATTACTCTTTCACACGTTGGTAAAGTCTTCTGACTTAGATGTGAGCGACTGCAGCTGTGCGCCAGCTTTTACTGCAAAAATCACGAAGATTCCGCATGGGTCTGCTGAAAGACTTTCATCTCACACCACATAACCGCAGCAGTAGCACAAGATGGATCAGGCACAGAAACGGCTGGGTAGTCGTCACGCCTGAAGGCCTAGCCACAGTTTATAAGCGGCGTGCATGATTGATGTCGCGACTGATCGAAGTACGGCAGGGGGTGGAGAGGGAGGGAGGGAAGGGGGATAGAGAGAGCAGGAGGGTAACTGATTTGGTACAGGTACGTACGCGTGACTTGTGTTGGTGTGAGTACTGATCAGCTCCTGGTAACGACATCAGTGGAGGAAGCGATCGTCAGACAAGACTAATTATAGGTTTCGACACTCTCTCTCTCTCTCTGTGTCTTGCTCATTCAAAAAATCTTACATTAATAAACTTCTGGTGTACTGCAATCAGCGTACATTACTAGTTCTCTTATAAAATGAAGAGAAAAAACTTTAGAAGTGAACAAATACGAGAATTTATGTTATGTGTGATTACTACCAGCTCAGCGTTAGTATGCAAACTCCCACTGAGGTCACCGACACTGATCTCAAACTCTTACAAACACCGAAATATGCAGCCATACGTGACCTCTGACACGTGGTGCAGAAAGGAGGGCGCCATCTGTACACAGGAGGAGGCAAGCGGCCTTCAGAACACGTCATAAGGGGCTGGAAGTTCTTACTGAGTACACGTCAAAAACTTCACACCATATTGTCTCCGGCACAAAAGTGTGAAGATGTTGGCCAGTGAATGATTAAAAGAGAAATGCCTAAAAATCCAACCAGAGCCGGGCCCCGCCAATCGGCTCCCAGATCCCACTCAGGGGAAATTACCCTGTAACGGGAGCAGCTAATACAGACATTGGACTCGAGAGCCGAAAAGGTACTCTATGGATTTGAGAATTCTTTTGTCATAACTAAAAGGAAGAATGGCACACAAATAAAACTTAAGTGGTAGGTTAAAAAAAGTCTCACTAAACTCTTATTGGGGGTGAGTGGGGTTGGGGGTGGGATGATTGTTCAGTAGCTTGGGTGTTATATTTTATCCGTCTCTGGGGCCTCCAAATTTAAAATCTGTCGCTAGCAGCCATGATTATAGACCTTGGAAACTGACAGTTGACCATAACCGGTGTCTAAAGTCTTACGATGTGTCACTAGAAGCTGATGACAATTAGAAGTTCAGACCAAGGAGTTGAATACTATGGAGTGATGTCTGTTAGATCTGCGCGGGAAAGCGGGAAAACTGGTCGTTTATGCGCATCTTGTTAGCAGCTCTTCCGGCTAGAAGACAAAAGTAGTTTGTGTTAGACGAGACACCAAGAAAAAAAATATTCTTACGGACCAGATTGTTGTGTACCATCATGCACTACTAACTCGGCCCGATGCCGTGGGTTAAGTTGAATGCGTCTGCCTAGACTGGGAGTAAGCTTGGAGTAAGATCAGTGGAGGAAGCTTAGCGTCTGGAACACGCCATAAGCCGATCCGATTCCTCTGTCAGTGCTGACAGAGATATTTACAGTCGCCACTTGGAGGACAGCTGCACCAAATACCACATGTGAATACTTCTCAAACTGCTCTTTTACAAAGTGTTCTATATTTGCACCTATGACCTAGGGTATGTTAGTTGCATGCATGTCAGGCACGCGTGCTAGATGTGTGTTGTATGCTACTCTACTGGGAAGCAGCGATGATAAATATAGCAGACGAAGAACCAGGGAGTTGTCCAAACTGCAAAACTAAGTTTGTTCTTAAAAACACTACATTTACTTGGCATCCTACCCGAAGCGAGTTTTTACCGACATAGTGGCTCAAATACCGTACATACCGGCCATAGTTTTAAAAACAAGACCGGGTGCTCAGTCTTCGTATTATTTATAGGTGCATCTAAAGTTTACGTTTTTTAAAAACAAGTTTTTAAAAAGTACCTAAAGGATTGTTTCATCGATCGGTCTGTAAATATGATAACACGGAACGTATTAATCAGTTCAACACAGAGCTGACTACAAACACTAAAACCATACGCCAGGTACACATAAATCATCGCTTCCACTCACCTGTTAAACATTCCTGTTGTTTCTTACAAAGCAAGGTTTATTTTCAACAAACATTTTAGCAGCCAAACAATTTAGACTCTGACTACAGATCGAGTTACGATCCGTCACTTTGCAAGGGATGGCTGGAAAAGCGCGAGACTGCTGATCTGCCTAAGTACCTTGCGCTTTGTTACAAGTCGGTTCCATCACGCCCTTGTCTACAAGTCGCCGCACGGTTTTCGGCAGGAGATGAACAGCTCGATAAGGCAAACGGCAGTCCGTGGTGACACTTTCGGCGGGTCTGCCATTTGTCACCACTGCGCGTGACGATAGGAACTCTGTCCGCCAGACACCTTGGTCACCCGCCTGAGGGACAGCATGTGGAGGTAGCCTCTCTCTCTCTACTCTCATGCACCACCCTGAGGCTTCCCTAGCGAGTTATCTCCCTGCTCCCATCGTCTCCGCCTGACGGGTTCTGAGCGCTAGGTAAGCACGGACCAAAAGAGCATCTTCATCACCTTGTCGTTCTCCACGAGCAGCAAGCCGTGCCGTGTGCAGGAGCCTGATGTACTGCTCACTCGCTTGACCCCTCTGGAGACCGTTTCTTCAATGCTAGGGGCAGTCCAATCGACTGGGGTTACGAGGCTCTATGAGGGATTTCACACAGCGGCACAGACAACTTTATTTGTTCATGACCGTAAGGTTTTGTAGGAAATCCTTGGTAGAGCCTCCAGGCCATACTGTTGCTCACTAAACGTGGTTTGCTTTCTTTCACTCCTCCTTAAAATTACGCAATTCACTTTTCGGCACCACGTGCACTTTTCTGGTACAAGAGCACTTTTGGCTCCAAATGCCCTTTTCATCTGTAGGCGCACTTTTCAGTCTTAGGTGCACTTTTTCGGTTCTAGTTGCGTTTTTTAGTTCCCCAGGGGCACTTTCTGGGTGTAGGTTGTTCAGTTTAATTTGGCTGTCGTACGAATTAATATATTTTCCAGGAACAAGCAGAACCATCACTTTCAATTTCTATCTAAAGCAAGTTATCTTCAGTTCGAGGAACAAAACGCAATCAAACACAAAAAGAAACCGAATATTTTGTCAGGAAAAAATCCCGAAGGCATCTTTCGAAATCTTAAAAGAAACACCAACAGCAACAAAACAACCAACAAGCAAGCAAGCAAACAAAAAAACCCATTTTAAAAGTCAACAGTCCAAGCATCTCTTACTAGTTAAATTGAAGAACTGGAAAAAATCCATCTAGTAAATATAGCAGGTAAACCAGTTCTTATTCTTTGGGGGTCGTAACAAAAGACTTCCCAAAGATTCGTCGAAATAGTTTAAAGCATGAAATCAGAAAGCTAATATGGTTCTGCGAAGTAACAGGAAGACGGCATCTTGCGGGGTTCCTAAAGGGATTTAGTAGTTACGGGTCTTTGGAAGAAAACAGGCAAAATGTTGATAGCGGCATGCCGCCTGACGTCTGTGACGCAATGCGGAAAGTTGGAAGATGTTAAAATAGAGCGATTGGTTGCTTGTTCACGTGCCTGCCATCAGCGCACGGTCTCCATAGAGATTAGTGGGCTGCCTCGTCTGTCAGATGTGAGCTGCACTCACGCCTTTCTCTGCTGAGCGCACGCTACACACTCCTGCACACCCTGACAGTGATGAAGGGCGACCATTGCTGCTGTTGGCAGAAACTGTTCAAGAAGACTTCGTCACTGGCTGTCGAACGTGCTCACATCTGCGTCTCTATACAGGACGTGATGTGCGTAGCTTGAACACACATTCAGACGATGCAGAAAATCACAGGAATTTGTGAAGCATAGAACTACCACCAAAAAAGAGAGGGAAAAAGGAAGGAAACAAAGAGAAAAGGAAGGAAAGAAATAGAAAAAGCAGAACATAATCACCCTGTGAGGTCCTTGGTTGGATTAAAAACTCTGCCTTATACAGACATTTTTCTTACGAATCAGTTAAGTGAATTCACGGTAGGACAGTTTCTTCCTCTCAACCCCACTCAGATTGTGTCTTTGATCTTTTAAATTTCACATTGTCTACTTTGTGTTCCATGTGATTTTTAATATTATCCTATAATTTAAAATTATTTTTGGGGATTTACTATATGCGGCAATGATAACGTTATTAAAATAAACAGTAAAAGGAGTGTTTATGATATTGTCCAAACCCAGGAACAGAAGATTCAACCAAAATGTAAAACGAATAGAAACACTTGCATTACCAACATCAAAGCACCCAACCGTGAGCAACTGACACTGCTTTTATCTTGTTTGAACAGTGGCGCCAAGCACTTATACCGGGACGAGAACTAAGCTGAAGGGCTAGGCTGGCTTGCATGACGGTTCCTAGCTGATCTTCAGATTTTAAAAATCGTCGTAAGGTCCATTCATCTTGTGTATTTTATGTACACCTTTACATATGAACATAGGATAAGAACAACCATTCAAGCCAACCCCAGGCTGTAAAAGAAGCACAATTTCTACTTAAAACTTTCAGTTGGCGATGAGGACCTTAGGTATGTAGCGCCAGATGTCCAGCAGGACCAGTACAGGACCCGTACAGTCTGCGTATCTACTTCATTTAAAATTATTTGCTTTTATTTGGATAAGCAAGTTTCCACAATCACAAGAATGTGTTGCGCTTCCAGCATTTCTAGTGGCTACCAGATTAAACCTGCAGTTTATTTTCACCCAGAAAAGTCCAGTGTGACGTCACGAATGCACAAGTATAATGCCTTACAGTGCAGATGATATGTGTTGTGGCCAAAACGTGTCAGACAGTGTGTAATATATCCGGTACATGGCTTGTGTTACACCGTGTTAACATCTCACAGACACTAATTCTGCCCAACAGAACAACGGGAAAGTTCTGCAAAATATTCAGATCTTTAGTGCTACATGTCCGTGTCAGGAATGCGCACTGGCTGCCGTTATAATTTATGACAATCTTCCTACACCAGCATTGCCGACAACACTGTACTCCCATTCTCTAAAATAAAAAAAAGCTTTTAATATATTGTGTTGGAAACATTTCTATAAAACTTGGAGATGAAAGAAAATCTGCATTACCTTTGGAAATGGAATTTTTTAACGGGGGTTACCAGCTAGATTTGCCAATGCAGCTTGGGTAGAAATCCCCCCCCACACACACACACAACCCCGCTGACCCTACCTTCAGTAAAGTTCCAGTCACCAGCACGAGGCACCAGGAGCTTTACCGGGTGAGAAATGGAAAGTATTCCAGGTGGGTGGCTAAGAACCCCAATTTGTGGCCGACATGAAACTTAGTCTTAGGATTCTGGGCCAGGCGGTATGGGCATTCGTACCTCCGCTCAGTATGTGAAGGACGCAAAAAAACCCGCTTTCTAATGGACCTTGCTACCGCACCTATGCAGTACGAAAGCTTACTATGCAAGTCGGCCATCGCGAAAAAAATATTCTCTTTCGAAACTATTTCTAGTGCCCAATGTGTTTCATGACCTTCTTTCAAGTGTTCTGAGTAAAGTTTTTTTTTAGGTTCGTATCCCACAACACACAATTTTTTTTGTCATTGTTTGGCCTTTTTAAAATACGTTTGAAAATTTCAGGTTCACTGAAATCAGAAGAGTATTATATAAAACAAGATACAAAGATCCAGACATTGTTTCTACGGCAATAGCCATGATTGCAATTGAACCTGAAAACAAAGCAATATTCCGCCTGGGTTTCTAAACTATCTACACCAGAAACACACCCATTGGGATAGGAGGTAATAACAGAACGGCAGTGTGTAAACAAGTTTTCGTCCCTGCTGAAAGCGTCGTAACCATTGATGTATTTGGCGCAGTTTTCTAGAAACTACAGAATTACCGCGGTCTCTCGACTGAAAACCGGTCACATTTTCATTCTAATGTGAAACACATAAACATCTAGCTATTGTCTAGCAACATTGATTCGTGTAAATAACTGTGTGCATGTCGGTCGTCTCACGTGGACAATAACATCCGTCGTCTCACGTGGACAATAACATCTGTCGTCTCACGTGGACAATAACATCTGTCGTCTCACGTGGACAATAATTACTTTTACTCTCAACGTGTCGTTTCCCGTGATCACCCTGATACGACCGACATTAAGAGGACGACAAATGGTTAGGTGGAACAAACACTGTATTACTTCTGACATCACTGCATTCAGACAGCTCAAACCCCCATCCACCTGTAACCTCCCCAAAGAATGATATAATTCACTAAAACAGTGAAATGTGGTTATTACTTACTTATGGGGGAGTAACTAAGATACTGTTGCTTGTCACAGGGATGCCCCCGGTTTTCTTTGCAAGTCAGTCTAAGCTAGGCCTATGCTTCAGCTGTTATACAAATCTCCCGTCTCTGCTCCACGCAAAATAGCCACTTGCATTTCTTGCCCAAGCGCCACTGTGTACAAACGGGGTCACTTGTACAAAATTCACGACGCTCGTGACAGGGACGTTTTACAGTTCGCACAGCCAGGTGGGCCTCTAGCTTTTAGCCAAGGATGACTTGACAAGACGTTTCCTCGCTGCGTCTTCGATGATAACAGCAGACGTCAAATTGTCGAACTGTTCACACGTATCCTCCCTCGCCAAAGCCAGACACGATGCCACAGAGTCTAGTAGAAACTTCTCGTTGACTTCACGCAGACAGCTCACCGTGGGACACACTTGGTCAAGCCTGACCTCTGAATTTGTTTCAGGCATAACTCCAGTCACTACCCATTCGTGGTTCGAACCTATGCTTCTCCCATCAAGCTCTGTTTTTCCTTCACGTTTCGTAGTTCCTCGTTGCCCGTCTAGCGTCGATGCTTATCGTGGCAGGGGAAACGCGCCATGAGTCTAGATCTTATACCAGGTCTTAAACTTCTTATAGCTATGTATCCACCTGCACATATGCTTATATGTATAGATGTGAGAGAGAGAGAGAGAAAAAAGACGGGACAGAAATATTTACGGTTCGTGTAATAAATTCGGGATTTTAGTCAGACCAGTTGATTGAAACGGAGACAGAACGAAGTTTTTCGAGAACTCACGAGGACTAGACAAATACAGACTTGTACTGACTCGCCCTGACAAGAAACCAATTACACCCCAGTCTTTCCTTGCTGCCCTGTCCCCTTAGGACTGTCTTAACCCCACCTGAGCGATAAGAGCTAATCGATAAATCCTCACCCCCCTCCGCCCTACCTACGTTGTCCGGACACCTCGCTGGGTACAAGTCCCCTCCCCCTTCCCATCCCGACAAACATGGCAGCCCGGACGGTTCGATTTTTAATCTATGTTATCACTGACAAATGGTTCTTGGCTACGCGACCTGCAGCAGAGTTTTATTGAGAACAGAGTTTGTTTACAGATCAGGCGGAAGGAAGAGAGGCCCTCATCATTGGACCATTTTTTCCGCCCTTGCTTTGCAATATTGCTATCTAAGGGACCCTAGAAAAATTAAATTTTCGGCCTTGTCGTCAGGCTGTCACAGCGTCACGGCGACCCCTGGGCGAGGAGGCACTTTGTTTCCTAGTATCTGCTACAGGCAGACGGCACAGGGGCCGAGCTGTATCGACGTTCGCGCTTAAAAATGGAAATTTGATGTTGTGGCTGTAATACTGGGGATAGATGGATCAAGTGATCTAGTCGGAAAGCGAAGCGTAAAAGGGAGGGAGAGGGGTAGGAAACAAGGAAAAAAGGGAAAGAATGAAAGTACGTCAGAAGGAACGAAGCAGTAACAAAAAAAGAATTTTTAAAAAGCCAGTGGAAACAAGGGGAGATAAGGAATGAAATGGGTGGAGGTACAGAGCGAGAAATCTCCCCCCCCCCGCAAAACACAGATGAGATGGGGACTGAAGGAAGCCGAGGGTAAGGCAGACGGGAAAGGTAAGAAAGGGGCTGGAAGGGGAAGGGGGCACAGTAAGGTTAGATAGTGAGAGAGGGAGGAATGGGGTGGGGGGAGAGATCCAGACAAGGAACTGACAAGCAGGAAAAGCTGCCAGGACTCGCAGCAGATATATCAGCAGATTCCTCATTTCCTGTGCACCTTTTCAGTACAATGTACATTATCCTGAACAACATCTGAGAAAACACGTCCGTCTAAACTTGTCTGGGATGATGGGAGACAGAAAACATATGCACACGTGTCACTTCTGTCGAACTATTGCAGGACCGGCCAGACAGATCAAAGGGATTGCATCTCAATAATCCTTTCCAACCAACCAACCAACCAACCAATCACGCACGAAAAAAATATCTCACAAGCACACATGCACGTACGTATGGACAGGCGATAAGACGCCGGCGTCACCCAGTCCGGAGGGGGTTGACAATGTAATAATTGTTCGCCAGAATGTTCCAACGTCTGCGTCGTTTATATCCCGTTAAACGCCTTTCCTGGGAGTGATGTGGCAGCGTCTCCAGGCGCATCGAATCCGCATCCCAGTCACTGTGGAGTGATGGCGACAACTGGACGCGTCTCTCCTCCACGAGTACGTAAGTCAGTCGAGGTCGAGAGTGAGTGAGAACACAACGGCTCTTGTGTTTCAAGAGAGCCTTTCTATATGCATGTAACTCACACTTCTAACTTCAGAAACTTGAAGTAAATATTTTACGCTTTAGAAATACGCATGAACGTTTTCCAGTATATCAGCGTGATTTCGGAGACTGCATGGGGTCACGCAGAAACCATTCTGTCAGTGAATCTCTGCACACACACACACACAGAAGTGAGGCAGTCTGCACGGGGATTGTGGCGCGTTGAACTTGCCAGATGGAAACGAGACACCGAGAACGTCTAACAGTCTTAGAATCTAACGGAAGGTGGGTCTTGCAACAAGAATTTAATGATCACTCTGCTTGCTATAGCGGAAAACAATGGTCAGACGGAATACTCGCAGCTAGCTCGCCATTATCTGTGCGTGTAGTGAGTGCAGGAAAGGAGAAACCAATGATGATTTTCCTTGCAGGTGGGAAGGTATTTCCTCTCCTTGCATATAAAGCATGTGCTACATCCGTTTCACGTACCGCCCCCGTGGCTTTTAGCGAGCCGTGGCGTTATTATAACGTCACAGATAGACGGATAGAGGGATGCACACAGGAATAGTCACCTGCAACAATTTATCTTCCTGATACTCTCAAAAGAACCGGAAAGAGATTTTGGAGAGAGAAGCATGGTGGTTCAGTGGTAAGGTTCTAGACAGATGCGTGGCGATAATCCACTAGGGTTATGACTATAGATCGATATAACCACCGTTATCCCATTAGTCATTATGATTGCAGATACACGTGTGGCGTTATCCAATTAGTCATTGTAATTGTAAAAACAAGTGTGGCGTTATCCCATTAGTCATTATGATTGTAGATACACGTGTGGCGTTACCCCATAAGTTGTTATGGCAGTAGATGGCTGTGTGACGATCTTCCAAGGATGTCCCTCGCGAAGCTATGCTTGGGTTTCACACTTTCCAGCTTTTCTCTTCATTTCTGTCGTTCTTTCTTTCGTTCTTTTTCTTTCTTTCCTTCCTTCCCGTTCGATCAGTGTTGGTTCGTGCTCTCGCTGTCTTTACCTCTTTCTTCCTCTTCTTACCAGCCAGCCAGCAAGCCAGCCAACCAGCCACCCACCCACTCATCCACCCACGCGAGCAGCAGCACGCTTAAAGGATTTACCCAACCGTCTGTCAGGCCCATTGTCAACCAGAACTAAGATTTCGGTCAAGCGAACATGTATGAGGAGTGCCAGAAACTATCACTAATTCTTCTGGGACATTTTTGTCAGAGCGTGAATAAGTGGGGTTTTTTGGGGTGGGTGGGGTGGGGGTAGGGGTGGGAGTAGGGGTGAGGAAAGAGGGCTCAGAAAATAAAAGTATTCTAGTCATGCCGCTTTGAGGTCATTTCCCTATAGCAAGCCCGATTCTGACTTAAAACGCTCATATTGTGCGTACAGAATGAATATTATAGTCACCCATTTCATACTGTTAGTAGGTCCTTTACTAATATGGTAGCAGATAAGGGAGGTTTGTACGTGGGGGTGGGGTGGGGTCAGGCGGCTAGAAAACTACTGTCTGCACGCTTCTCTGATTTTCCATATCGCAGTGTCCTTTCAGCAAATCAGACAGAGCGCTCTGACCACATTTTTTTAAAGCACTCGTGTAGTCTGTAGGTAGCCGTACCTTATGAAGCGGTGCTGTAACTTCATGTCTCATTTTCTTTACATCGAAGGTCCCTCCCTTCCCCTCCTCCCTCCCCTCCTCCACCCAAAATAGACGTTAACTATGAAAAAAGAAAATTTCAGAGAACTCTCATAGCTGACCGAACGCGATCCAGTTAAGAAACAAAAATCCATTACTTCTGACAGTGCGTCATTCCTCCCAGTAGAAGGCCAGTGCTTTTTGACAGTCCCTATTCTTTTCCAGCAGCAGAACCAATCAGTTTTAACGTAATCTGGTTTTCCTTTTATAAAAGCGCGATCGTGTGCAAAACGTGTACTCACACAAGCAGAAACGTTGTGAATAACTGACACAACATAAAAACTTTCCCCCAGTGACACCGCGATTAATAGAAGCAGCGGGGGGGGGGGGGGAAGGGGGGGGCAGGCGGGCAGAAAACATCAAACGCAGCTTCGGAGAGCAGGTCGTACAAATGAGTGGGTTCAGTTCAATCGTCCACATAAAGCGTGAGAACTCCCACGGCCCCGGGATACCCCCGAGGCTTATCCCGATATACAGTTTTTAATCGAAAGGATTTATGTGCGAAATGTTCAGGAAATAGAAGGACTAACCAAATTTAACAACGACGAAAGCAGGATGATAGCTAGTGGAGTACTGCCAGCAGGCATTCAGCAGGATTATACTGACGTTTGTAATACACTTTGAGAGTGTGCGATCAGCCTTATACTTTTCACCTTATTTTATAGTCGCTAGGTCAGCTAGAGGCCAGGCAAGTGGGCGTGCCAGGATGAAAGAGCCGCAACTACTGGAAAGCCCAATTCTAACGTTGATACTCGCCGAAACCATCCCATCCGTCGATAACTAAGGGTTGTCATCACACGGGTAGATTTATGTTTTCATTTCCCTCAACGGATCCTTCCTGCCCTGATCTGCTTATCGATTGGCCAGTAGGCAAATGGCGGGTCAAGTCTCTTTCTTTTCTGCTCAGATGCTCAACTATTGTTTGTGGAAGGAACTCAGAGTGTCCAAAAGTTTTAAATAGGCTCCGTCTAAGTGGGAAAATTTCATTTTTCATTTTACAAAGTGTTAACGTCCCGACTCACTGACGGCTAGTTGGTGACGGGGAACGTGGAATTTTCTCTCGAGAATCCTCCTCTAGCGTCAGCTGAGGTCGTATATCTTTGACACTGAGCCGAGAGCCAAGAGAAAGAAAAATTCAGACAACTTTTTCCTTACCCATTCTCACAGTCCTAAGAAAATGACTTTATCATTCTTTACCGACCTTTGGACTAATCTGAACAGACCAAATGCTCAAGGGTCCGTTCAACATTAGTCTCATCCACTGGAAATAAGAGTTGTAACTGTTTTAGTGTTAGTCTCTCAGGAAGAAGGTTAGCGTAGGGTAGTGTAGACTAGTGTAGTGTAGTGTAGTGTAGTGTAGTGTAGTGTAGTGTAGTGCAGTGCAGTGCAGTGTAGTGTAGTGCAGTGCAGTGCAGTGCAGTGTAGTGTAGTGTAGTGTAGTGCAGTGCAGTGCAGTGCAGTGCAGTGTAGTGTAGTGTAGTGTAGTGTAGTGTAGTGTAGTGTGGTGCAATGGTGTACTCACCAACCAAAACTGTCACCTCCAGACTGGCTATTTGTTGCAAAGAGCTCCTACAGATGTAAGTACCGGAGTCTGTGTTCTTCCCGCGCTCAATGATGAGTTCTGAGATGAGCGAGCGGCCCTCCTTGGACCGAAACTTGGTGATGACGATGTGCGGGTACTTCTGCTTGTCAATCTTGTCGCCGTCCTTAAACCAATCCACGTCCTCGGGCACGCGCGATCCCTCAGTCGTGTTGCACAGCAAGTAGACCGACTCGCCAGACTCCACATACTCCTTCCCCTCCAGAGCTATAGCTGCCAAACACAACTGTCACTACACACTGATAGACACATAGCTGCCAAACACAACTGTCACTACACACTGATAGACCTGTAGCTGCCAAACACAACTGTCACTACACACTGATAGACCTGTAGCTGCCAAAC